>CAHIKZ030003948.1:2645000-3050000 GCA_903632075.3 Acanthosepion pharaonis
TACGATCCAATTCATCAGATCTACAAATTCAAAAAGAAATCGGAAAAAATAACTCTGGGAATAAAAAATAAAATTTAGTGAGAGTGTATGTATGGGAGTGGGGGACGAATTTGAGAGGTAAATGAAAGCTCTAGAGAGGGGGGTAACAGATGAGAGAGGGGCAGGAAGGCCTAAAAGTGAAGATGGGGATTAAAATTTAACAGGGAGAAATTTTAAAGAGAGGAGTTAAAAGACGGTTTAAATGAGTTAGATACAGATAAATATGAATTATTTTCCGATGCATAATTCATTACTGAATCGCTGACCGAAATTAAATTAAAAACCGACACCGGAAACGGATGTAAACATTTGGTGACACTACGCACAATAACAGAAGATATAATCTAAACTTAAAATTCAGAAGATGAGAGAGAGAGAGAGAGAGAGAGAGAAGAAGAAGAGAAGAAGAAGAAGAAGAAGAAGAAGAAGAAGAAGAAATGTGGTAAGATGGTGGCGGCAACTAAAAGCAAGGGGCATTTATAAAAGAGCCACTGAGCAATCGAGAAAATTTGACAAAAGTAATATCACCTACAGGTTACAAATTTAATATAAACATATAAAAATTAACGAATATGTAATTTCACAACATATTTATAAGTACACCTAGCTATTTCTCTGAAATTTATATATATATATATATATATATATATACGCTATATATATATCAATGTGTGTGTGTATATATATGTGTGTGTGTGTGTGTGTGTGTGTGTGTGTATTATTCTCTCTCTCTATATATTACATAAATCATTCATACAAAAACAGATACTGAAGTTAATATCATTAACTCCAATATCTGTTTTTTGTATGAATGATTCATGTAATCTAAATTGAACTGCACCTCATACTTGATATATATATATATATATATATATATATATATATATATATATATATATATATATATATACCTAGTGAGCCAGACAAACCTACCTAGGTTTCACCTAAACGGATCGTCAGGGAAAGTAAAGTTTGGGTGTTGGTAATCCGAATTTAGAAATTCGGATTACCAACACACAAACAGAGAATGTCTCATATCGAGAATATTTAACATTGAACATAAGGAAAAAATTAATTATTTTTAATAATATGTGGAAATCTCCGCTTTTTACCTGAAGACGGTCGCGAGACCAGAAACACGTGTCGTAAAATTATGTAAAACAAAGCATAATAATTTTTTCTAAATAAATCCACATTACAACCAAAAACGTTTGCGGCACCTCTCTTCTCTTCTTTTATATATATATATATATATATATATATATATATATATATATATATATATATATATATATATATATTCAAAATTATGAAAATTAATTTTTTGTTAGACTATACATATCCTTAAATAGCGTCAAAACTCACATCAATTCAAATAAATATTTTTTTGTTAATAAGACGATAGCAATAATAATATATATATAAATATATATATATATATATATATATATATATATATATATATATATATATATATTTCTGTGTGTGGGTATATATGTCTGTGTGTGTGTGTGTGTATATATAGATACAATAGAAAAGAACTGTTGTTATGTTTTTATTGTTGATGACTTCTTAAAGAGGCTTTAAGGTTATGATTGGGTCGTGTTTTTAAGCCTATTGTTTTAACTAAACTTGATAAAACAAATAAATAAACACCCCAAAGTACCGGAACTACAACATCAATCAGTTAAAATCTTAGCAGACAGTAATAAAGTACGACAACAGAACTACTACTTCAATCAGTTAGAATTTTAGCAGGACGTCTGATAAGATTAGCCATTGTAACCAGACCCCCCACCAAAAAAAAAAATTACTCAACCTTACACGATTCCAAAAACTTGCCATATCACAAACATGAGTACTTCCATCAAAGCAGTGATGCTTTGATGAGGGGGAAAAACAAACCCTAGACCACACCTCCATTTCAAAACTATAAATGACTAAAACATTCCATACCATAGTTATTCCAGAACAACGCTTGAGAATGAAACTGCCACCCAATGGTTAAGGTTTAATATTGGAATTAAACTTAAATACTGCTGACCAGTTTTGAAACATAGTATTTCTGTGACGTGATGGAATCATATGTTTAAAAAAAATGATAATATATATATATATATATATGTTCATTGAATTAACGAACGAAATTCGAGTCGTACATCAAACGTAGCTATATGTGTATTTATTATATATATATATATATATATATATATATATATATATATATATATGTTAATAAATACACATATAACTACGTTTGATGCACGGCTCGAATTTTGGTTAATTCAATTAACATATATTTCTTAGCTCTGTCTAATCAGATTGAGCAATATTATGTCTACATCTCTTGGCTAAATTTGGTACTTATTTGCTTACTAGCGTATGTATGCCAGCATATGCGTATACGGTCGCTAATATCTAATAATCTCATTTACCTACCTCTATATCTATATATGTGAAGAAATATAGTTTTAAGGTATCCTATATTTATGGGTTAAAGTGCTCAATAATGGAGATAGAATGTATGTAAATATAAAAGGGAACATTGAAGTCAATACTTAGAGGCGACAGACTGTTTCATGTTAAACGCAGTCATCAAGCCATTATATGTAAAAATGAATAAGCAAAAAGAAGTAAAATAAATTTTCAAATGAATATAGTAAATAACAGACAAATTAACAAACCACTTCCATTAGAATAGACTGCTCACAATGCAATAGACTACCCACAATGCACCACTGACCCGTATATATAATTTGGTGGGAAAACACAACGCATGTGGCCTGATGATTTCGTTTAGCATGGAACAGTCTGTCGCCTCTGACTGTTGACTTCATTTTCATTTTACATTTATATATATATATATATATATATATATATATATATTGCATATATGTTGCCAGTATGTTTTCATTAAGACATGTCTCTTTAAATAATTTAGGCAAGCTTTGTCTAGTTATTTTTAATAAGATCCTCTCGTAAACACGAACAACTTTCTTAGTATCCTTATTAAAGAAGAAAAATATCGATGTTGATGCATATGCATTGTATTGCGAGTACTTTTAAGATTAACATAATGTCGTCCTCAGGGTCTTGTTTTCTCTAAAACAAAAAAATATTTATCATTTTTCTAAGACGAAATTGTTGTGTTCATCTGAAAATTAAATTTTGTATGTTTGAAGTGAAAAACACTAAGATTATGTACTGAGTAATTTTAAAATTTATCACGTAGGCACAAGTGCAAACACCAAGGGATGTAACTAAGTTATTGTAATATCTAAAGATTTTTTAAAAATGTCTGTCTACATTCGCAATATAGGAACATTCTTATTGAAAATAAATCCAAACTTTTCATGAAAATAATAAACATAACTAAAAATTCTTGAAGGTATCGGTATTAAAAAATTGAAACCAAATCTTAATAAAATTAAATATGAATGCTAAACAAATGTTTTACAATTTTTACAGTAGTTTGTTTAAAATATTGAGGCTAAATAGTTTTTTCTTTATTTTCAAGTACAAAGTTTTTCTTTGTTTGAAATCTTTCTTCCTTTAGTTCTTATTTACACTTTCTTTATTCATTCTCCAGTATAAACTTTCTTTCTTTCTTTCTTTCTTTCTTTCTTTCTTTAGTAATGCTTTCCTTTATTTTCTTTATTCTTTCTTTCTAAATCTCTCCGCTATATCTTTCTTCAAATATACTTGCAATATATTTGTTTGAAATCATTCTTTCTTTCTTTCTTTCTTTCTTTCTTTCTTTCTTTCTTTCTTTCTTTCTTTCTTCTTTCTTCTTTCGTTCTCATGTTTTTTACTTATTTTTCTTTCTTTTCTCATTATTTATTTTTTCTTTCTTCAAAAGCCCAATATTTGTTATATCTCATATATTTCTACGTTCTCGCATTTATTTTAATTTTTCCTTTTATTTATTCATTCTCCAGTATAAACTTTCTTTCTTTCTTTCTTTCTTTCTTTCTTTCTTTCTTTCTTTCTTTCTTTCTTTCTTTCTTAATCCTGTTTCAATAATGCTTTTCTTATTTATTCTTTCTTTCTAAAATTCGTCACTATTATCATTCTTCAAATATTCTTGCTTTTTTGTATGCCTGCAATCTTTCTTTCTTTCTTTCTTTCTTTCTTTCTTTCTTTCGTTCGTTCTTTCTTTCTTTAATTCTTTCTTTCTTTCTTTCTTTCTTTCTTTCTTTCTTTCTTTCGTTCGTTCTTTCTTTTCGTTTAATTCTTTCAGCTCAGTTTTTTTCAATAATTTCTTTGTTTTCTTTCATTTTTTCTTTCTTTCTTTCTTTTTCTTTCTTTCTTTTTTTCATTCATTCATTCTTTTTTTTTTTCTTTCTTTTTTTTGATTTCTCTCATCTATTATCTTTCTTCAAATATTCTTGAATTTTTGTATTTGTCTGCAATCTTTCTTTTTTCTTTCTTTTTTCTTTTCTTTCTTTCTTTCTTTCTTTAAATTCTTTTCTTTCTTTCGTCAATTAGCCATTGTTTTTTTAATCTTTCTTTACATATTTACACCTTTCTTAATTTTCATTCAACAAATTATCTTTCTTTCTTTCTTTTTCTTTCTTTCTTTCTTTCTTTCTTTTTTTCTTTCTTTCTTTTCCAGTAACCATTTCCTTTATTTTTCATTTTTTTCTTTTAAATTTCTTCTTTCTTCAAATATTTGCATTTTTGTATTTTTCCTTTTCTTTCTTTCTTTCTTTCTTTCTTTCTTTCTTTTTTCTTTCTTTTTTTTCAGTTTTGCTTACTTTCTTTTTTTTGCTTTTCTCACCCATTTTCTTTTTCAAGCACTTTGTTTTCTTTTTCATTACTTTTTTAATTTCTTAATTTTTTCCTTTCTTCAACCATTTTCCCAATTGTTTGTTTGTTTTGTGTTTCTTTCTTTCTTTTCGTGTTTTTCAGTACTTTCTTATTTTTTTCTTTCTTTCTTCAAGCATTTTTTCATTATTAATTCTTTCTTTTCAAAAGCCCAATATTTATTTTTATATTTTCGTTTTTTATTTTATTTTAATTTTTTTTTTTTTTTTATTCTTTCAACAAAAATTGGATTTCCTTAGTTTTTTTTTAAAATTTCATTTTGTTATTCAAATAGAAATTCTTTTCTTTGTTCCAAACTTTTCCTCTTCACCGATTTTGAAACATTTTTCTCTTTGGCATTTTATTTTCCCGTTTTTATTTCTTCATTATCCAAACTCATATTCCTTCTTTTCGGAAAACATCTGCGCAATCCTGTTTCACATGAACCTTATTCGACGCTACCAATAAAAATTATTTACCAAATATATTACGTCGTTTGGCAAAATTTTCGCTTGTTTTCTTCCTCACATCTGATATTTATTCATAATAAAATATAAACATTTTAAATTTAAATTTTACAATTGAAATGGCGAGATGTAAATTCTATGTTAATAATTTTTGCTATCGCCTCTCTCTTTTTTGCAATACTCCTCTGGCTTCTTGCTTCCCATCAACATTGATCTTCAACAATTTAAATGAAAATTGTGATTTTCAGGCTTCTTAATTTATGTTCTTTTATCTCTCTCTCTCTCTCTCTTTCTCTCTCTGCTTAATAATCATTTTCTTTTCTCGGGTTCTCAGATATGCTTTGCATTTTAGTGGCTTTATTGCCTTTTCTGGGGTGAATTGATTACAAAAAACGATAATATTTAATTGATTGTCTTTATATAAAACGGCACTATTTTGTTTCGTTTTTGTAGTACAGTTCTTCTTCGAAATAGAAAATACCATTTTGCCAGTGTCGGTTTGGATTTTTGTTTGATTAACAGCATATCAACTACTTATGAGTCATTTAATGTCGAAATTTTCTTTTCTTGGGAGCATTGAACTAATAAATATATATGTCGTTCTGCTTTCACAACAGAGTACATGGTACACGTTAGTCTGCCTTTATTCATATATATATATATATATATAATTATGCATAGACGTTATTACTGAAGATGGTGATATGTGTGTTTTATGCTTTAGTTTGATTGAAGTTATATTTTAGAAGACATTTTGAATTGTTTAAGCAATTACACGTTATTATATGGATTAATGCTATGCAAGAGTTCTTTCATGTTGTTTGTTTGTTTGATTTGCTTTAACAGCATATCCGCCTTTATGAGTTCTTCAATGCCGAAATCTAAATATATTGAACGTAATTGTATGTCTTCTACAGATAGTGCTGGTTTTTTTATTATAAAAAATATTGCTGTTTATTTTACTATACAAATTTATTGCTGCTAATTTTACTATAAAAATGTGTTTTTTATGCTTTCGTAGCGTTCAGTTAAAGTCTGGGGTTTCACTATTTGCTTATTGCCGAGATCACAAGAGTTGCTACCACCTCGGCTCAAGTTGAACCTGGTATCAAAATCAGTTTAGAGGTTGTGGGTTATTTACTGCCGAAATCTAAACGTCGAGGCATGCAACTAAACGATTGATATATCTAAATATAAAAAAAGCCTGTCGAGTTACGCAATTTAGGAACATTCATGTTGAAAATACATCTATACTTTTTCCTGAAAAATAAACTTGACTTCTTTTAATTCATTGTCAAACAAACAATGGTGAATGAAAGAAAGAAAGGGAGATAAGCAAGAAAGAATTACGTTGACTAGAGCGTAAATAATATAAAAGAGAATTTGAAGTACAACTGGTAGGATTTCTCTAAATTCAAGGCTGGAGTAGATAACCTTCCTCTACTTAGTGTTTCCATGTGTCAATTGTACTTGTTACGATACATTTTATAAGATCTAATTAAACGATTAGACATGTCAATTTTATGTAGATCGGGGTAGAAAAGTTTTCTGATCAGACCGGGAACTTTTCCTCTTTCATTTGGATAGAAAGTCTGAAAATCCCATGACTACTTAAAAACCCCTCTTAGAATTTAATACAATTTACCATCTTCAGAATGCTGACTGAAGGTTCTTAAACTATAATTCTCTAGGCGCATAGAGCTTATGTCCATATTATTCTGAAACATCGGTTCTCGTACAATCATTGAAGTTAAGCAACGTCGATCGTGGTCAGTGCCTAGATTGGTGATCGCTTGGCTATACCAGATGCTGTAAATTTGGATATGCAGGTGCTATAATGGCTCGGGATTGTTAATAGGAGAGCCGAGTTCCAATTCCAGCTGGTATCGTTATATTCGAATTAGCGCAAATACACTTGAGAAGTGTCGTTCTGCTTTCACAATGGAGTACATGGTATATGTTAGTGTGCCTTTATTCATATACATAATTATGCGTGGACATAATGGCTAAAGGCGGTGACATGTGCGTTTTTTGCTTTAGTTATGTTGAAGTTATATTTTAGAATACAGTTTGATTTGTTTAAGAAACTGTACTTTACACATTGTCCCAACTTACCATGCAGTAGATGTCGCTATTGATTCGATCGTTCCACTTGAAGTCAGTTGAAAACACGAGGCCAAGAAGGCCCGTTCTGGGTATGACGATGAACTACATCCGCGTCATGGGTAAGACGATCAACTACATCCGACCGCAAGGCCTCTGATCAGGAGGTTTTGAGGAACGTGGAACCACGTCTTAATTGCTGGTGTTCTCAGGTCCACCCTAAGCCGGGGTGGTAGAACCTGTCAGGGTCCCAGCTATGGGTAAATAGTTGACTAAAAACACTATGAAAGTATAAAAATAGGTTTTAATACCAGCAATACCTTTTTAGAAAGATTATTGCCAGAAATACATTTTTGAAGATAAAATTATTCCCCGCAAGACATTACCAGGAGTAGATTTTTTTTAAAAAAAGAAAAATATTACCAGCAATACATTTTGGAAAAAAAAATATCAGAAATAAATTTTTTGTGGAAAAAATTGTCGGCATTAAATAACCCTTTGACGTTGATAGGCCGCAAAACAAAACAAACCAAACCAAACCAAGAAGGCACAGTGTGTTGCTCTCCAGGATTCAAACATCAGCTATGCTGATGGCGGGAAGGAAAGCTTTTCTTTGGTAGTAAAATGAAAGCAGTTTTGTTTTGGAGGCATTCAAATTTACAGTTAACCATTGTGCTTGATATTTTGTCCTATTTACAAAAAAAACCAAAAAAAAAAAAAAAACCAAAAAACCAAAAAACAAAAACAAACCCTGGAATTCGTGAAAACAAACAAACAACAACAACAACAACTACAACAAAACAATCATAACTGACACGATTAGGTCTAGATCTATACCTATCACAGGAGTTTCTCTCCGTCATTTTTATGTTGCCACCGTTAGTCTTTGTAGAGTTAGGTGTGGCAAGATTTTATTTAGATTCAGATTTGGGGCTCACCAGAAGCTGGAATAATCAGGGATCAATATGTCAACCAATCAGCAGTGGGCATCTAGAGTCGACATCGAAAATCCCGACATTTAATTTCAAGCATTTGTTAAGTAGAGACGAATGGAGACGCTTTTACTTCATGCCAATGAAATTAACCTACAGTCACGTAAAAATATTAAAACAGCTCTAGACACATAGTCATTTTTAAAGAAATATGTACACCTTAATATCTAATTGATTTCAGGAAGAAAAACCTTGTTCTATGCGCCGTGCCGATTCAGGACGTTGGCGATCACAATTGTCCCCAATTTCCTGCCCTTTATAGTTTTTAATAAATTTTTACCTCTCCCAAACCTTGCCCGCCATCCATTTACCAAAGCTCGCTAGGTAGGTTATGCATTGCTTCCTTCTGCTTCTCTTACCTACAGTTTGTCGTGTGAGTATAAAATTTTCTAAGTCCACTTTCCTCTTTATTTTAGCTGACTTTTCCTGGTTAAGTAAAATTGTTTCGTCTTTGCTCACGCGTTAAGTCCATGGTATTCTTAGCACACTTTTCTTGAGCCACATTTCTGTTGCTTCAAGTCTCTTTTTCCTCTCTGAGGACATTGTCCAGCATTCATTTCCATATAAGAGAACTTGTGTAAATTATTCGAAAAAAAAAAAAAATTCCGTTATTATTTCCTTTTTTTCGTATTTTTCCAATGAAACATAACCCTGTGCGCATGTTAGTACTTCGTCTGTCCACTCCACGACAACGTTCCTTGCAGGTTGACCACAGTTTCTGGCTAGTCACTAGTATTTTGATTTGCTCACTAGCAAGGCTTGCCAGTGTGTTCGTGTAGCGTTACAGTTTTCGTACGGTTCTTTGGAGTAAAGTCCACCGCATACAATGGCCGTGGGACAACTAATCGACAGTCGAGACAACAGTGGCGTGATAAATATCTGATGCTATCATGAATGAGGCAGTATTTTTCAATGCCAAACAGATTTCATAATACACCCCGAAAATAGATTCATATTACTGCACACAACTGCAAATCACTTAATCTGATGAAAAATAGAAACTGATTACACCCAGTGGGTCTAAAACCGACCCTGTGGTGAAAGAAAGGAAACTAAAGGAAACTAATACATTGCTTTGATTTTTATCTTTCGCTATCTCAATGCATCTTCGGATCTCAGTGTCACAATCTCCGTCCCTTGTTAAAACATTACCCAGATATTTAAATTGTTGTAAATAGAACTGCTGTTTGGTTTGATCTGGCTTTGGTTTAATGGGTTATTTAATGCTGACAAAAATTTTATTCCTGGTAATATGTTTTTCTTCAAAAATCTATTTCTGGGAATATTTTTCCTTGAAGAAATCTATAGCTGGTCACATTTTTTTTCAAAGAATGTATAACTGTTTGTATTGCTGGTATTTTTTTTAATGTATTGCTGATAATAATTTTTCCTTCAAAACTTATTGCTGGTAATATTTTTTTTTATTACAATGTATTTCTGGTATTAAAACCTATTTTTACACAAGTTTGGGTGTTGACTATTTGCCCATATCTTGGATTTTAACAGGTGCCACCACCCCGGGTCAGTATGGACCTGGGAACACCAGCAATTAAGAGGTGGTTCCACGCTCCTCGAAACCTTCTGATCAGAGGCCTTGCTGTTGGACGTAATTTATCGTTTTACCCAGGACGCGGATGTAGTTTATCGTCTTACCCAGGACGATTGAACTGTTGTATTTCCTAATTGTAATTTGAATGTTGGGCTGTTCTTTTTGGATAATAACCATGCATTTCGTGTTATTGCAATTGATCCTTAGTCCTTTCTTCTCGCTTTTCTTAACTGCCTTCTGTAGGATTTAAGGTAATCTTCTTAGGATTTATGTAACAATACATTTCTGAAAATTACAGTTCCTATTGAGTAAAAGTTTAGGAAACCTCATTCGCTAATAGCTGGTATTGCCTGCTCCGAATAAAAAAAAACCCTAATTAAATATTTCCTGTTACTGTCTCTACAGCTTCTGACATCAATTGGGGAAAAAAGTTAATATTTACCAACCTCCCCACGAGGTCAGATATAGCAGAAGGCCGAGTATAATGTGTGGCAATCCGAGGTCGTAGGCTCGGCCAAAAAACCCCATAGAACCCGTATAAAACGGGATGAGGTCGCTGTTTCCCGAGACGAGGCTAGGCCGAAGGGCAGAGTCTCGGGATTCTCTCTACCCGAAGGCAAAGAGTTTGACTAGCAGAGTGCGAACAGATTTGTTCGACTGTTAATATTTAACAGCCCCCACCACGAGGGATGTATGTGGCACAAGGCCGAGTTTACCGTGGGTTCACCTAGCCCGTAGGATCGACCAAAAATATTCCCTTAGAACCTGTACAAAAGGCATCAGGCCCTACTACCTCCCCAGACGAAACTTTACCCTTCGGCAAAGCCTCGTCGGGATTCCTCTCTGCTCGAGGCAGAGTGTTCGATATTGGCCAGGCTATTCGACTGTTATATTTAACAGTCCCCTACATGCGATGTATGTTGCACAAGGCCGAGTTTACCGTGGGTTTTCCGAGCCCGTAGGCTCGGCCAAAAATATTCCCTTAGTACCCGCATAAACGGGTTCAGGTCCTGTCTACATCCCCGGATGAGGCTTTGCCGCAGGGCAAAGGTTCGTCCGGGTTCCTTTCTGCCAAAGGCAGAGTGTTCGACAGATGAAAAATCTGTTCGACTGTTATATTTAATAGCCCCACCCCACTTTCTATGTTTAATGGATGTCAGTTATCAGTTATCTCCAGTTAATTTACCACTCCATGTTTTCCACAGCCTTAACCAGGTATTGAACTCACACTCTTTGGGCCCTGTCACTGGATCTAACTAACGCCTTTATCCACTGTGTCATGTGTCATTGGGAAATTAATAGGAGATAACTGACATCTATTAGACATGGCATGTGGAACTAGAACAGTCTACCTCAGTGAGCCAAATAAAGGGTTCAGTTCGACATTTCAACCACCTGAAGAAGGCCGGAGAGTACAACGGCCGAAACGTTGTGATAAACATGGCGACAAAGATGAGGACAATAGTCCGAATAATGTAAATAGTGTACATAATACCTCATCCCAGTAATATAGACAATTTTTTTCTTTCTTTTTATTTTATGAGCCATATCCTTTCAGGACGAAGGCGATCATGGTTCTCCATCTCCCTCTATCCCTAGAAGCTTTCAACTAGTGTTCCTCCCCTCTTCTTCCTCCCCTAGATCAGATACTGTCACCTACTTTCTTAAGCTCGCCAGGTATGTCACGCGTTGTTTTTTCTTGTCTCTCTTTCCCTCTATTCGACACGTGAGTATCAGATTCTCTAGGCCCTCCTTCCTCATTATGTGTCCCAGAAACTTCAGCTGCCTCTTCCGGGTGTTAAGTGTAATAGACATTCTTAATAAAGTAAACTTGCTAAAACGATTTTTATTTTTTTTTCTTCCCTTATTCTTTTAATTTACCCTTAATACTTGTCTCAGCACGTGTACACACACACACACACACACACACACACACACACACACACACACACACATATATATATATATATATATATATATATATAGTAGTAACCCATAAAATCCAAAATTTTCCCATATGGGGAATAGACATATTTCAACGAACGAAAACTTCGACAATCTTATTCAACCCCGGAGTATAGACTGAGTTCGTGTCGGAATTAGAAATTTAATTGTGACAGCTGTCGAAAAATTGATACAGAATTTATCCGTTTCAATGAGAGGAAAAGCACGAGAGAATAGTTGGGGGGGGGAGTCTGGAAGGAATTATTAGCTTTAAAGGAAAAGGTTTTATAAATTTAAGCCCGGATATTAACCTTATGACATTAAGTTGGGGTTATATGAAGAATGAAGTGTAAATTTGAAACTAAGGGATAACTGAAAAAAAATATTTTTAAATTATATAGATAAAGTTAAGTATAAAAATACAAGTTCCTACTTAAAAATATTTTTCAAATGACAAATTATACTTAAAAATAAAATATATTTAATAAATTAAAAATAAGTTATCTTCAGATAATTTATATTAAAACTAAATAAGATTATATTTCAAAAAAAATTATAATTAATAAAAAAAAGACAATGAATAAAAAAATTGTTATATTAAAGAATAAAAAATATTTTTGTAGATCAGTTTTAATATTTTATATTACAGGATCCACTTAGATTATATACCAACGGATTTATTACCTTCACGTTATATATATATATATATATATATATATATATCGCTTGAGGATGAAATGGAACTAATGTCTTTAATTTAATTACAAAATTAAATTCGTGGCTTTTAGCTTTCATTTTTGAAACATGGTTAGAACTGTGTAGCGAAAATAAACATATTTTAAATAAATCAATTTATAATATTAATGCTCTGTAAATTTACATTGAGCACTATTTTGAGAAAATAAAAATATCTATAAAAAACCGGATTTTATATCTTACTGTTCTTTCTTTTATATATATATATATATATATATATATATATATATATATATATATATATATATATATATATGGGTACGAACACGTCTGCATAAAGTGCTTGCACATCCATTTATTGTTAATTCTCAATATTACATTTTAATGGGAGTCTATCCTTTGAATGGCAAACTGAATGGGAATTTTCGCTTGACGTTTTCCAAGAAAGTGGACATAAACGTTACAAATGTACAAATGTGAAACCGGATAAAAAAATGATCCGAATGGTGACTCCAGCATACCCCACTCGAAGACCATTCGACCCCAGAGAGTTAACTGTACTCACTTCCACTACAAAAGATCTTAAAATGTCTGGCCTCTTTATTCGTTAATGGATAAGTTGATGTAACAATTTAGAAGCAAAAATGCGATGCTTTTTTCAGTTTAAATAACCCACGAAAGCCAAATGAGAGTTAAATGATTTTTCATTTCCTTTTCAGGTCAAGAATACAGAAATTCTATTTGAAGAAAAGAGTTTGAAAGGTAACTCTTTTTCTTATTCTTTGGTCAATGTTCTGTTCTTTATGTATTTGTATGTTTGCTGACAAATTATTCAAGCATTTTTAAGGAGAGGGTAATCATATCCTTGTCTGTTCTCTTTCTAGCACAATAACTCAAAGGGTTTTTCAGTGATTTTTACGAAATATGATGTCATGATCGCTTAGCGTCTTCCTTGAAAACCTGGAAAAAAGAAACTCAATTAGCTTATTGTTTTTTTTTTTTTTGAGATATTAAACATTTTGTATGATGGATAATTATGCTGTTAAACGATTTGGGCAATTTTGATGTTACACCCGGTATGTGGTGATTGGGGAGGAGGTTGCCAGGGTGTAATTTTAGGTATTGTGACGTGAGTGGTTTGGGATGTGTGTGATGCGGCATTCACCCTGGGCGGATTGAGCCGGCTTCTTCCTGTTATGAGAAGAAGATTCTTGGGATAAATTACAGAAGTAGGGTACCCAGGCCTACTCGGATAACGTTCTTGCTTGCCAGGGGTTCCCACAGACGCAGAGACAGGAACGACCAGAAGCCGCCGGTTACCGATGCGAAGACGCTCCTTGGATTTTCACCAGAGCCCTTGTTAGCCGGCGTGTGTGTCAGACCTGTCCGCCTTGGTGGCCCTACCAGGAACGAAGTTCCGGGCGGCATAACTCTGACACTACCGTTTACACCCCACCGACTGTGAGGTAAGGGTTGGACTTTGGGGCTTACAGTACCAGGTGTTCGCAAGCGGTCCCCATCTAAGTACTGACCTGGCTCTACGATGCTTAACTTCGGTGATCGAACAAGAACCGGTGTTTTCAGCGTGATTTGACCGTAAGTGGTTTGGAATGGTGAATTTGAGGGTGTCTTTTTGATGAAAGACATACAGGAAGTAAGTGTTGGACACGGATTTTGTCATAGGTGGAGGGATAAATTATTTTTTGAATGTTGTGGACCACAGAGGAGTTGATGAGGATCCCGCCGCCTCCAACAGCGAAGACCTATTTTAAGGTTTTGCTTAGAGTTCCTCCTTGAGCAATTTTAATTTCTTCTTCTTTTTTTTCCCCGGAAAACAGCTTGTATTTTGTAGAAATCTCCCCGATCAGTATTTTCACTGGGGCATCGCCCTTGGAATTGATAAAGGGAGTATGGCTTTATATCCCTTTCTTTTTGAGAACTTCCGGGAACTGAGACCCCACTCTCCGACACTTCAACCTGAAATTACCAACAACCTGCATTTTCCCTGTTCCTTCTCCCCATCCGGACACGCGGCACGTAATTTTATTTTTTGTTGTGGGGGGTGAATGAGGGCCTCGAGTGTTGCCCAACCGGCGGTTCAACGGTGCCAGCCCCAGTCGAGGAACTAAATAATTGAAAACAATAATTCTACCAAACATTCACTCAAACACAAACTTAAGAAATACGAAATGTGCGCCCGGAATACGAAAAGCTTCCCGCATCCACCAGAGAACTGACATCTCATACCAAGAAAGGTATGAAGTACCCTTGGGAATGGTATGAGTTCACCTCTTACCCCCAGTTATGGGATAGATAGATAGATAGATAGATAGATAAAAAATTTCATTCTTTCTTTCTTTCTTTCTTTCTTTCTTGTCCAGCATCAAATATGGGTTAGTACGACTTGTATCACTAGACAATTTATTATCTAAAATACTCTTACAATCTAAATATATTTCCTTGCTTTAAATAACCTGCAAAGGGTTGATAAGCCGTAAAAAATGAATCATTAAAAAAATGTAAAGCCTTTCGCCAGATAGCGTTAAAGCACCGATTCTCGTGCGATCACCAAAGTTAAGCAACGTCGAGCTTGCTCAGTAACTAGATGGTGATCGCTTGGGAATACCAGCGGCTGTAAGGTTGGATTTACGGATGGCTTTATGGATAAAGTCTCGAAATTAGAAATCTCACAGTCGAATTCCAATTCAAGTTGGGTCACTTATAATCAATCATGCTAAAATACGCTTGTGAAAAGTATGAATTCACCACTTCCTTCCCCAGCTATGTGTTAATTACCAGGACTGCTATCACCAAATCATTATTATCTCCATGAAATTCTTATAACCTAATAATAGTTTCTGGTTTTAAATAATGTGTTGATGATCCGTAAAAATCAATCAATGAAAGCAAAACTACAAAAACATGTAAAGCTGATACTAGGATTATACTGTAGTCTTCTTCATGATGGCGTCCCAGATTTATTCGTATAAAATAACTATTATATTTATTGCTAGTCTAGCAGCATGGCCCGGCGTTGCCCGTGCTTGATGCAAAAAATCGTATGACTCATACAGCAATCGCTATCACTTGACATAGAATAATTTTTGCCCTTCCTTGCGTTTAAAGGAGTGCCCTTTGCCGTGCTGATGTTGCTACATGCCTTACTTCTTGCCTATCTCAAATTGCGAATTTTTTCGAAGCTCTATACTAAACATTAAATCTGTTACGAAAAAAGAACTAAACAAAATGAACACAAAACGATCAGCTTTAAAAATAGGACTCGTAACTAGGAAAAACCGAATGAAAAAAGAATGTTAACAACAAATACTTTTTCACACCCAACCCAGTTCTGCGGAATCAGAATCAATGTTGAGTTTAAGCAAGCGAATGAGACAATTGGAGTAAAGTGCCATGCAGATTTAAATTTTTCCAACTTGTGACGAATGCAGCTGTTGATATTTTGCATGCTAGTTAACATTCGTGTCAGTCAGTTGTTGGCTCTCACGCTGGTCAATAGAATCTTCCTACCTATTCGTGGCAGCCAGGTATAGGCTCTCACTATGGCCAGTACAAAATGGCCGCAAACTACATGAAAACTGCCGTATAAGCATGAAAAAATCGATTATTTCCACTATCGATGGGAGTTGGGAAATGCAAAGTCGGTCTTGGACTTTCCGCTAACTTGGAGCATGTGCATGTAAATTTTGGTGCAAATCCGTCGAAAACTGCGCCCGTGCATTCCACACACACACACACACACACACACACACACACACACACACACACACACACACACACACACATCCTGCCTTTTATAGATAGAGATATTACAATTGGAAATGTGAAATTAGTAACAATACCTGTTGTGAGGGATAACAGGTGACCATATTTGTGAAAAGCTCTACCTGTAAGTTGGGGACGAATCTTATGCAATAAGGGGACATAATCAAGTTTAATATCAAATCAGGCGCAAGAGGAAACATAAAGAGAAAACAGAAATATAAAATTACAGCTGAAGGAATTCTATAAGGCTTATAAATGCACAAATGTCGCATTTCTAAAGCTTGCAATAAGAACGAAGCGGGGGAAAACGCTTGATCGTGGGCATGTGTAATACACCCACCTGCTTGAGCAATGTAAGATTTCTGTTGTTGCTATGGATATGGCCTTGGATGAACCAATGAAAAAGAAAAAAAATTTCTCCAAATAATATTTCATTTTTATATGTTTCAGTGATAACGATTCTTTCTTAGGACAACACTCCTAAATATTCGGCTCGATATCGTTGAATTTTATTGGAATTATTTCATCTTTTTTAAAATATTTTTTTGACAACTCATTTTTACGGATTATCCTTTATTCTTCCTTTCTACATCTGCTTTATCCTTTTCACACTCTAATTTGTTTGATTTTTCTTTTTATTTTATCTTTCTTTCTGATTCACCTAGCTTATGTTTTCTCACACTATTTTTCTTTCTTTCTTTCTTTCTTTCTTTCTTAGCCCAGCATCAGACTTCTTTCTTTCTTTCTTTCTTTCTTTCTTTCTTTCTACATGTAACTTATCCTTTTCGCACTATAATTTGTTTTCTCTTTGTTTTATTTTTCCTTCTGATTCACCAAGCTTATTTTTTCATACGCTATTTTTCTTTCTTTCTTTTCTTCTTTCTTTCTTTCTTTTTTGTTAGCCTACCTTGAAACATATTTATTTATTTATTTTTTCTTAATCCAGCTTTAACTTTCTTTCTTTCTTTCTTTCTTTCTTTCTTTCTTGTTTGATTTTGTTCTTTCTATCATTCTTCCTTCCATTCTTTCTTTCAATTCGTTACTTTCTTTCTTTCATTTTATTTCTTTTCCACTTATTTGTCTGTTCTTTGTTTTACCCTTCTTTATTATTTCCTTAGCTGATATTTTTCATATGCTATTTTCTTTCATTCATTCTTTCTTTCTTATTCTTGACTTATTTTTTATTCTTTCTCCATATAACTTATCATTTTCTCAAACCAATTTGTTTTTGTCTTATATTTCCATTTTATTCACCTAACTTATTTTTTCATACGCTATTTTTTCTTTCACTCTTTCCTTCTTTCTTTCTTTCTTTCTTTTTCATTCCTTATTATTTATTAGGTTAAACGTATTTTCTTTCTTTCTTGTTAATCTCGCTTGAGAAAATAACATATAAAAAAATGAGTTTGGTGAATAATAAAGTATAGTAAAACGAAGAACAAACAAATAAAGGTTAAAATTACTCGCAGAAAGAAAAAAAAAGAAACAAGGAAGGAAAGAATGAGAGAAACAAAGTTTAAGCTGTATTAAAAAAGAAAGAAAGAAAGAAAGAAAGAAAGAAAAGAAGAAAGAAAGAAAGAACATCGAAATTTAAGTTGGCGGAGGCAGAAAGAAAGAAAACAGAAAGAAAGAAAGAAAGAAAGAAAGAAAGAAAGAAAGAAAGAACATCGAAATTTAAGTTGGCGGAGGCAGAAAGAAAGAAAACAGAAAGAAAGAAAGAAAGAAAGAAAGAAAAGAAAGAAGAACATCGAAATTTAAGTTGGCGGAGGAAGAAAGAAAGAAAACAGAAAGAAAGAAAGAAAGAAAGAAAGAAAGAAAGAAAGAAAGAAAGTACATCGAAATTTAAGTTGGCGGAGGAAGAAAGAAAGAACACCGAAAGAAAAAAAAGAAAGAAAATTTTTGATCGTAGTTTTAACTTTCCTTCTATTCACCAAGCTTATTTATTCATACGTAATTTTTCTTTTTCTTATTTCTTTCTTTCTTGATTTTTGCAGGTAGATTATACATGTCTCACACTAACTTGTTTGTATTTTGTATTAAGTTTCCTTTTTATTCAACCAGTTTATATTTTTATAAGCTATTTTTCTTTCTTTCATTCTCTCTTTCTTATTTTAGCTTAAAGTTTGTTTCTGTCTATGTTCCTAAAACCAACTTAAACCTGTGTTCTTTATACATATAACTAATCCGTTTAACTTTTTTGTTTGTTCTTTGTTTTATCTTTCCTTCTTATTCACCCAGCTTATTTTTCATGCGGTATTTCTCTCTTTCTTTCTTTCTTTCTTTCTTTCTTTCTTTCTTTCTAATTCTAACTTAAATCTTAAAACTTTCTTCCTTTCTACATGTAGCGTCTCCTTTTCGCACAATTATTTCTTTGTTCTCCCTTTTAAATTTCCCTCTTATTATATATATATATATATATATATATATATATAAATATATATTACATTCTCTGAGAGATATGGGTTTGCTTTAACATTGACTCATTGAAATTCCTCCAATTATGTTTGTTGAAATATCTATGTCCCCTTTCCTTCGTGCGCATGTGTAGTGGCATGAAAGTAAACATAAGTTTAATCCGATGAAGTCTGAAAGGACGGAATCATAGGCTTGACTACTATTTTGTATTGTTTTTACAAAAAGAAATTCAGTTCAATAAATGGAAGGAGAAATCGTTCTAGATTTATGCTGCGCCAAAATGCTTGATTTGAACACAGGATGAAAATTTACTAAAAAAAAAAAACAAAAAAAACCCTGGCCTTTCTGAAAACTCATCCTAATTCTCGTAGAGGTAGGGTATCTTTAGAAAATGTGTAACAAGCGAAAGTTCATCTAAAAGAACTTTAAAATCTTATTATGTGACTCGACACAAAATAATCTGTTGTCTGCTAGTCCAACCAAGAACCAAACAATGAATGGAAGTAGCGATATTTTGCCACTCAGAAAAGAATCGATTTCTTCAGAGGATGTTCGCCATTATTTATCTCAGGGATTCGCGACCATTTTTTCCAATGCTGCTTTTTTCAGCACGTGTCAGAATGTTATTCGCCCTCTTCTCCAAGATTGCCCGACTGAAAATTTGTCTTCCAAAATAAGATGCATATATTATTGAAAATATTTCTTTTCCATATTAGTATATTGGATTATGACGTTTTGACTAATTATAAAATAATTAATTTCCTGTATCATAATTTGATGAAAATTGATAAAAATTAATAAAGATAGGTTTAATTCATTTTTTAAATATAATCTTCAATTTAAAAAAAAATCCTATACAAGTATAGTAGTACTATGACTGCCTAGAGACTTCTAGTACTTCCAGACGCATTCTAGTACTTTATGAAAACTTCTAGAATTGTTTTTTCTTATTTGAATATTAGGCTACATATATAAACTATTAAATGCGTTAAAACTACTTAAATACTATACAATTACATCATTAGCGAATTGAAAAATAAATCTACTAAAATATTTTGAAACTTACAGTTATGAATATATGGTACAATCAAATTTCTGGTTTGGGGTGACCTTTTGCAAGAGATAAAAACTGCAGCCTTTTTCATTAACTTTGAATAAAAGCTCATCGATTTCTGACAAAGGAACATAAACCCTAATATGGATTTCCATGGATTATTTTTATAGCGAGATTACTCTCAGGATGGGATTCAAATTCTGTAAATAAAAAAAAAGTATTCCAATCTAACAAGTCTTAATATCTATCTATCTATCTATCTATCTATCTATCTATCTATCTCTTTATATTTTTTATCTTTATATATCTATCTTGTCTCCATATATTCTTTACATCTATCTATCTATCAAGTGTATATATATAGCTGTATCTGTCTATCTATTTAGTCTTCGTATATCTTTCTAGTTTTATTTATAGATCGAGTTTTCATATCTCTCTCTCTCTATCTATATCTTTATCTACCTATCTTGAAAGATTTCATATCTATCTATCTATCTCTCTATCTATCTATCTATCTATCTATCTATCTATCTATCTATCTATCTAGTTTCCAGATATCTATCTATCTATCTATCTATCCAAAAATCAAAACTATCTGTATATCAATTCTTCATAACAATCTGTATACCAACTCTTCATATGTATGTATGCCATCTATCTATCTATCTATCTATCTAGTCTTCATTATTGTTGAAACTTGACTAATGCATGGAATAATAATACAACACAAAATGTACTTAGAACAAAATGTATTGAAACAAGAAAGTGTACACAATATTTACATATAGTCTTTTGTATATTCTTGGGTAGACCGTTCCTGGAATGTGTTGACTTAGTCGCAGTCGGGCAGAGTCTCTGGATTGAATCTCTTGATTCCTCCCCCCTTCTTCCCGGTACCAACCATATTTATATGGTCGGTACTCTACTATGCAAATTAGGTGGATCCTACCACAACAATTATCTATCCAATCATCATATCTATTTAAATAGAAAGTCTTCATAACTATCTATATATCAAGTATTCATATCTATCTATGTAGTTTTCATATATCATTTTAATCTGTCTATCTATCTATCTATCTATCTATCTATCTATCTATCAAATCATCATATGTATCTAAATAGCAAGTTTTCATAACTATATATTTATCTATCTCTTTCAATCTACTGTCCATATCTCTTTCTCTTTTTATTTATCTAACTAGCCTTGATCTCTCTCTCTCTCTCTCTCTTGATTTCATATCTCTTTCCCTTTATTTATCTATCTAGTCTTATTCTCTCTCCCTCTCACTATATATATATATATGTATGTATGTATGTATCAGTTCTTCATATCTATCTATGAAATATTCATCTCTCTCTCTCTATCTATATATTTGTTATTCAAATCTATCTATCACATTTTATAATATTTCCACTTTTATTGTTTTTAAATATTTTGTTCTTAATTAAAACTAATTAATTACGCATTCTGTTCATATTTTTCCTATCTATGTTTCTCTTCTTCTCTATTTCTTTTTTCAATTTATAGACTTAATACTCTTTCCCGCCTCAGCTATGTTGCAAATAACATCTTATCTTTTAATCTCTAGCCTTTGATGTCATCAGTGATAAGAGAAAGATAGCTTTTATCTAAATTTGTGTCAAACGTAACTAAATCCTTACACTTACATTCCCAAGTGTTCTTGGCCATTTCAGAGAATGAAAAGTAAGCTCTGTTCTACATCCTAAATGGATAGTATATTAAAAACTACCACTGCTACATTTACTACTATAATCATTACTGCCACTACTACAAGATAGTAAGTTAAATAACAGGTTTTTCTAACCGACCATAGTTATGGAATTGTTAGGGGGAATACTGAATAATATCGAGTGTAAAAGAATCAGAACTCCGAATTCACAACCGTTGAGAAAACAATGGAAGGCTACTCCACTATCTATCTATCTATCTATCTATCTATCTATCTATCTATTAAGTCTTCATATCTCTCTATATCTCTTGAGGTGTCTAGGAAATATTCATATCTATCTATCTATCTATCTCTTGATATGTCTATTCTATCTATCTATCTATCTATCTATCTATCTATCTATCTATCTACCACTTCATTTATCTACCTAATCTTTATCTATCTATCTATCTATCTATCTATTATGTCTTCATATCTCTCTATATTTCTTGAGGTGTCTAGGAAATATTCATATCTATCTATCTATTTATCTATCTATCTATCTATCTATCTATCTATCTATCTATCTATCTATCTATCTCTTGATATGTCTAGGAAGTATTCATATCTATCTATCTATCTATCTATCTATTATCTATCTATCTATCTACCATTTATCTACCTATCTTTATCTATCTATCTATCTATCTATCTATCTATCTATCTATCTATCTATTATGTCTTCATATCTCTCTATATCTCTTGAGGTGTCTAGGAAATATTCATATCTATCTATCTATCTATCTATCTATCTATCTATCTATCTATCTATCTCTTGATATGTCTAGAAAGTATTCATATCTATCTATCTATCTATCTATCTATCTATCTACCACTTCATTTATCTACCTAATCTTTATCTATCTATCTATCTATCTATCTATCTATCTATCTATCTATCTATCTCTTGATATGTCTAGGAAGTATTCATATCTATCTATCTATCTATCTATCTATCTATCTATCTATCTCTACCACTTCATTTTATCTACCTAATTTTATCTATCTATCTATCTATCTATCTATCTATCTATCTATCTATCTATTATGTCTTCATATCTCTCTATATCTCTTGAGGTGTCTAGGAAATATTCATATCTATCTATCTATCTATCTATCTATCTATCTATCTATCTATCTCTTGATATGTCTAGGAAGTATTCATATCTATCTATCTATCTATCTATCTATCTATCTATCTACCACTTCATTTATCTACCTAATCTTTATCTATCTATCTATCTATCTATCTATCTATCTATCTATCTATCTATCTATCTATCTATCTAAGTCTTCATATCTCCCTCTCTATCTTTTGATATGTCTAGGAATTATTCATATCTATCTATCTATTAAGTCTTCATACCTCTCTCTCTATCTTTTGATATGTCTAGGAAGTATCATATCTATCTATCTATCTATCTATCTATCTATCTATCTATCTATCTATCTATCTACCACTTCATTTATCTACCTAATCTTTATCTATCTATCTATCTATCTATCTATCTATCTATCTATCTATTAAGTCTTCATATCTCTCTATATCTCTTGAACTGTCCAGGAAATATTCGTATCTATCTATCTATTTATCTATCTACCACTTCATTTATCTACATAATCTTTATCTATCTATCTATCTATCTATCTATCTATCTATCTATCTATCTATCTATCTATTAAGTCTTCATATCTCTCTATATCTCTTGAGCTGTCTAGGAAATATTCGTATCTATCTATCTATCTATCTATCTCTTGATATGTCTAGGAAGTATTCATATCTATCTATCTAAGTCTTCATATCTCTCTCTCTCTCTGTCTTTTGATATGTCTAGGAAGTATTCATATCTATCAATCTATCTATCTATCTATTTATCTCTTCATTTATCTACCTAATCTTCATCTATCTATCTATCTATCTATCTATCTATCTATCTATCTATCTATCTATCTATCTATCTATTAAGTCTTCATATCTCTCTCTCTCTCTCTCTATCTATCTATCTAGGAAGTATTCATATCTATCTATCTATCTATCTGTCAAATCATATATATATATATATATATATATATATATATATAATTATCTATATATCAATCTTTCCAAATAAATCAAGATAATTGGCAGATGATAAAGAAAGTTGAGCTAATGGCAGACATAATTGCCTATATTCTTAAGAGTCATGGCAGTAAAAAAAAACCCCAAAAAACTTTATATAAAAATATATTAATTACAGAAAGGTGGGCTAATCTATAGAGGCTTGCATTTGTTAAATAGGAGTAAAATTCCATTCAAGTTCGTTAAATTCAGTTACATGCAAATACCCCCTGGGAAATGTATGGATGCACCACTTATCCCCCAGTCCAGCTATGGCTAAATAGCAAGACATATTGGCTACCGTAGCCTTGAATAGCAACCGATCTCGCAGAAAGACAACTCTGAATTATAAACCTGAGTAGGCGACAATTAAACCAGCTCCCCAATGAAAAGAAAAAAAAAAAAGAAAAAAAACGGCGGATGAATTCCTCAGAATCAACGGCCATCCATCCCAGCTATGGGTTAAATAGCCTCATTAACTCGTGACTGGCCAGACGTGATGAGTACTGTTACACAGCAGGAATTTTGATCAATCAGGAATTATAAGCCTCTGAATCTGTATCTGGAAATATATATGATTTGTAGTCCAGAGGTTTTGAACATTTCTCTTGGAGATTCCTGCTCAGGCAACGGTACCAAAGGTATATGACTAGAGAGGGAATTTTATGCAGACGTCAGCGGCAGGTGAAAACCGCGTATGTGTCCAGTAGTATACGGAAACACCGGTGACCAAAACAGGTGGTAAAAAAGTCGACAAGGTGAAAATGACATCAATTAGGAACCTGCTTTTTGCGTTCCTGCTTTTTGGGAAATCTTCTATTTTTTTAAACACGCAAGAGGTTACCGAGAGTGAGAACAAGGGTCAAGAGAAGTGTTTAAGGAAAGGATATAGAGAAAAAGGGGGATCAAGATCAAGGCATCAGAAGATGTCAATTGACATTACATTTGAATAATTGAAAATTGTAGCTCTCAAGGAAGCAAGTAGGAGGAAGTGAGTTCCACTGGCGGGAAGTTCAAGAAGCTGTTGGTGTAGAAGAATCAGTTTACATTTTGTTGGAGCATACCTCCGGACGATAATGGGTATGTCCCCATTCACATAAATACAATAGTGAATACTGTATGTTGGTCTTGATTTACTTCTGGCACTTTATTTCTTCTACGCGCCGCTGGAGAATTTTATATCTGTTGTTATTGTCCTAAGTATTACTGTTCATTATCAACCTTCGTGTGATCATTCTGTTCAGTAACCTTCCCTAGATTACAACGCATTTCGACAGTGAAAGGGTGGGACCGAGATGCCAACCTAGTAGCACGCTTAAATTCATGCAGTTGGGGTACCAATGAAAGCAAAGCAGTTGCCATGAAAATTTTTGTAGAAAAGACAGAGGGAAGCCACATTACGATGATCATATTAGGACCTATCATATTGTGTAACCATCTCTGGATTTTGTCTAGGACCTCGAGGTGAACAGCGGAGGCACCAGACCATATATGGCATCAATATTCAATACAATGTCGAATGGCAGATTTGAAGGATAGACTCAGGCGAGAAAAAAAACTATCTGGCGCGACACAGACAACCAACTTTCCTTGCGGTAGATGAAGCTGTTGATTCAATGTAGTTGTTCCACCTCAGGTCAGTGGAAGACGTGAGACCAAGAAGGCGCAGAGAGACGCTGTCGTCGAGTTGGCAGACATACTGATTTGAAGCAGGGAGTTCTGCTTCAATCTTTAAGAAATTAGGTGAACAATTTGACCCTTCCAACTATCGGCCATTTAACACTTCTACCACTTTTTGACAAACTATTAGGGGGCCCTACATAATTTTGAATTGGTTAAGCATCTCAAATTTCAGGGGCGTTCTGGGTATGACTATGAACTACATCCAGCAGTAAGGCCTCTGATCAGGAGGCTGTGAGGAGCGTGGAACCACCTCTTCATTGCTGATGTTCCCAGGTATATCCTGACCCAGGGTGTTAGCACCTGTTAGGGTGAGAGCTATGGGTAAATAATTAACCCCGAAACTGAGGTAAAAGGCATTACAAAAGTGTAAAAAATAGGTTTTATTACTACAAATAGTTTGTAAAAAATTATTACCAGAAATAAATTTTTGAAGGAAAAAAAAAAAACTATTACCAGCAATATATTTTTGAAAAAAAAAATATTAGTAGCAATACGTTTTTGAAAATTATATTACCAGGTATACATATTTTTTAGGAAACAATATTACCAAAAATAGTTTTTTGCAAAAAAATATTACCAGGAAAATGTTGTCGGCATTAAATAACCCATTGAGGTTGATATGCCGTAAAACAAAATGAACCAAAACCAAATCGCAGAGCTTTCTTTCAGAGAAGCAATATGGCTTTCGCTTTTTCTAGGTCAACTGCCGTTGTACTAATGACTACTTCTGAAAGAGTCTATCAAGCTTTAAATAAGAATGATGAAACTCGTGCTGTTGTTGGGACATCTCGTAAGCGTTTGATAGAGTTTGGCATATTGGTCTTCTTCACAGGCTTAAAGGTTACAGTAATTCAGGACACATTTTTTAAACGATTTAGTCTTTTGTATCAAATCGCGAAATGAAGGTTCTCCTAAACGGATATTCTTCTAGAAATTTTTTAGTACTAATGTAGGTGTCTCTCAGGGCTCCATCTTTGGACCTACTTTTTCCTTAATTTTCATCAAAAACCTTTCTGGTGACATCTTTTCACAACTTGCTATCTATACTGAAGACACAACCATTTGCTCCTGTCTTGGTAGTAAGTTTCATCAGTTCGATAATGTCAAATTGACAGCTGAGCTAAGAAAATGACGTAAAGTCCGTTGTTAACCGTGGCAAGTAATGGCATGTTATTACAAAACGAATCTTCTCTCTATAAATCATCTGAGATACACATTTAATTTTTCCATCACCATGGCGTTTGACTCGTAGCGCCTTCTCGTGTTAACTTTCTCTACTGACATGAGGTGAAAAGATTTTATTGAATACATTTGCTAGGTTAGCTGCTTATAAAGTTGGTTCCCTTTGTGGTGCTTGATAATTTTTCTCTGAAGAATTTATCTTACATATTTATAAGTCTGCCATTCGTTTATGGGGTTGGATATTGCTGACATATATGGTCCTGTTCTTCTGTTATATATTTAGAGATTCTTGATAAAATCCAAATAAAAAATGCAATATTATTGCTCCTGAGCTACCGTCTCGTCTTGTCACTTTTTGACAGCCATAATATAGCTTTTCCCTGCCTTTTCTATGGATACTTTAACTGTACATTTTCTATTTTCTGTACGTTTTCTATTTACATGCACACACACACACACACACACACACACACACACACACACACACATATATATATATATATATATATATATATATATATTTATGAACGTAATTTTTAGGCAATTAAGGGAGTTTTTAATCCAACATTATTTCTTATGCATATAAATCTTATATTCAGTGAATAAATGTATTTGATTGTAAGCAAGGAAATTTATATCAACTGGTCACGCGTAAGAATTAAGATTATTTGAATGAAAAAATAGATTTAAATAAACAACGCAATATAGGTGAACGTACGAACGATATAAAATGGCAGAAAAAGAAAGCAGTTAACATATGGCACTTAACTGATTAACTGAAGAAAATGTAGAAAACTGAGTTCTTTATCAAAGTAAATTGTTGGTTTCAAGTTTCAAGGCAAATTATTTTCTAATAAGAAAAGTTTCTCTCAAATTTTCAGTGATATATTCTTGATAAAATCCAAATAAAAAAATGCAATATTATTGCTCCTGACCTAGCGTCAGGTCTTCAGTCACTTTCCCACAGCCATAATATAGCTTTTCCCTGCCTTTTCTATGAATACTTTAACTGCACATGTCCTGATGAACTTTCCGATATTGTCCTTAGATTTTATAGATTTAAGGGTGGTACTAAATTCATGAGGTAATGTGATGCTATAGCTGGTAGGTAGATATAGAGTAATGATGTCGCTAATGTATTTTGACAGATGGTAGATGAGTGTCAAAATTCCTTAACGTCGTCATTACCAACCGACCAATTAAAGCATCGCATCAACTTATGAATTCCTCCAAATTCTAAAACCAAACGAAGGTATTTTAGCGTTACTCGACGCTGAGAATATATGTACAAACGTGCCTGTCGATGAAACCATCGACATAATCCTTAAAACTGTGTATAAAAATAATTCTATTCCACCTCTATCACTCAAGCCAAATATTCTCAAAAAAAATTATTGAATGCCTGCACAACCAAAATCCCTTTCTACGACCATAATAGCAATATTTACACCCAAACTAATGGTGTTAGCATGGAAAATGCACTCGACCCGAGCTTCTCCAACTACTACATGTTCCACGTAGAAAAGCGATATTTTAGAATAGTTACTAAACCTAAAATAAATGTCCGCTATGTAGACGATATTTTGATATTAGCAAAAAACAAACAAGAAACTGATAATCTCAAAACCACGTTCGTAAAAAAATCTGTCTTTAATTTTACCTACGAATTTATTCAAAAAACAAACAAATCTCCCATTTTTAGACGTTCTCGTAAAATTCAGTAATAACAAATTCATCACTTCATTATACAAAACTAAGCAATAGCAGAAACATTTGCCACCTTATTTTAAAGAGAGAATACGCACTTACATATAAAATAGCAGTTACAAAAAATTCTTAAAGAAAGCACACAAGAATTCATTCTCTCGTCCTTTTTCCCTTAAAGAACTCAATAATGTGAAACAGACGCTAGTTAACAACGGTATTCCTAACTACCTCATTGACCACCAGATCAGACTATTTCTTTCTAAAATAGCTAGTAGCGATATTGAACATGCAGACGAAACAAGAACATTAACATCTTCTACAAAAGCCAAACACATATTAACTATAAGCAAAACAAATTTTCTCTTAGATATTTAATAAAGAAAGAAATACACAACCCAAGTCGATTGGGGCAAGAAAATTAAATTATATATTACAAAAAATTTAAAACAGCTAACTTTATCATAAAATTTAACGACACACCAGTAAAATCAAAATTACAGAGAACCCCTTAAAGAAGTGAAGATCAAACCGAACTCATGAATAATTATATTGGCTATACTACTACATGTCTATCTAGACGACTCACGTTACCCGACAATAGCTCAATTTAAACACCTATGAAAACCTAGCAAACTCCATCCGCAATATACTAGTAAAAGGTACAAGTATAATAGCCTCATCAAAATGTACAATTGATTATTCATAAAACCAACTAGACAGACACACGCATACCATTATGAATGCACATTACCGTTGACCACTAAGACATACAAGAATTTTTACAAAACTACATACACACAGAATTAGTCACGGTTTTTATACATGGAACACATCTCTAACATGTGAGAATATAATTGAAAATACCAGTGAATTCTATCTTGTGTCTTTTCCACTCAATCTCTGACGAAGCTTTATTAGAAGCGAAATATGTTAGATTGATAGACGTTTCCTATTTACATGCATATGAGGATAGAAATAAATGTTTATAGTTACGATGTTCTGAAATTGTCATCAGTGGTCAACTGAACTTGTTTTGCTTCAATAAATTTATTCATTGTTATAAATGGAGACAATTTCTCTGGACTTTAATGTTTTCTTCATGTTTTATATATATATATATATATATATATATATATATATATATATATATATTGTCAACATTATTGAGGCATGTGTTTTCGAAGACGAGGGAACTTTTCCGTTTAATAATCTTCCGATTTTTTTTCTGCTGTCTCGCTAGTATATATATATATATATATATATATATATATATATAGAGAGAGATAGATAGATATATTTACTTGATCCCCCCTCACTGAGTCAGGTTATGACAAGGTCAGTTTTTAACGTGGGGACCTGGTGTTTCGCTCGGCCTGGTCTAAGCTGGTCTTAGCTGATCATAGTTTGTCGAGATGGTCACAGCTTCTAAGCTAGTCATACCCATGATACCACCAGTACATGTATATGGTGGTTGCCAACTCGTATCCGAGTACGGCAATTACTATATATCTTTTCGGTCTTATGGTTAATTGCAACCCTCCGGCGTTGCGCTCACAAGTGACGCTTTAGACCAGCCATCGACAAAGAGACTGTAACCAGACGTTTGCCAAATGACGGTTCCATGTAGGATTAATATATATATATATATATATATATACAAGTATATAATTGGTGCATACCGAATAAAATCCAATAACCCAAAAATACTATTATATAAAGATTGCTCAATACAGAGTAGATCAAATATAATGTATTATAAAATTATAACATGAATATGTTTCGACACATCTGGTGTCATATCAAGCGCTGGTGTTGAATATAGAATATTCAACAGAAACACTTGATAATACACCAGATGTGTAGAATCAACATGACTATTTTTGTATTGATTTTATAACATATATATATATATATATGTATATATATATATATATATATATATATTATGAAATGGACAAAAGTCAAACAATTATTTAAAGACATTTTTATGTTTAACATTCTTTTTATAGACACAAGTATTTAAGTAAATGCTCTGTTTATAATAAACAGTATCAAATAACATTTACCGGCCTGAATGTCAAACAAATTTTCATAGAATATTTTTTATGAAAATTTCAGAGCATTTACTATTTATTATATTTATTAAAAAGTGTTAAACATAAAAATGTCTTTAAATATATATATATATATATATATATATATATATATATATATATATATAGTTTCAAGGACAAGGATCATAATTTTATTATTAAAATAGTTATAAAAGTATCACATTTAATATTTTCGTCGCCTTTCGGCTTTCTTCAGAAACAAGTACAGCGTAGGCAATTGTGGGTGTCGGGGGAAATTGCCTACTCTAATTGATAATTTATACTTAGCATCAGTCGTTGTTAATTTTTTCTTCTTATCACTTATTATTACGTCATTTTATATTGCCGACGATTTTGTTTCTGAAGAAATGTTAGCTGAAAGGCGCCTAAAATGTTAAATCTTAAAAGTGATACTTTTTATCTATTTTAATAAGATTATGACACTTAAAACTATTTTGTCCTTGTGCGGAAATAATAAAACCTGTTTTATGTATATATATATATATATATATATATATATATATATATATATATATATATGAATGTTTGGCTGAATAATGTAGACATATTACAAAGAATTATTTTTTATTTTAATCCTCAAAACTCATTAAAAGAGAAGCCGTAGTTATTGCTATTTCTGTTACTTTGCCAAGTTCTTTCAATCTCCTCCAAGATCATCTTCAGAGATGAATTGATAAGACAAAAATAATTGTAATTGATAGATGTGAATTATTTGTAAATGCGCATGAGAAGCGCTCCGTTATTGTCAATTTAAAAATTAACGTTAAGAATATGCAAGGGACATAACTTAATTTATAGTTTGTATTTTCAGCTAAAAATACTCGAATGAAGATATGGTGCCTACATATACGTATGAATACACACACACACAAACACACACACACACACACACACACACACACATATATATATATATATATATAAACATAAAAATGTTTTAAAATAATTGTCGGACTTTTGTTCATTTCATATTATGTGACGTCATTTGTTTACATTTGATACGCCATGAGCAGATGTGAATGCACGGGAGAGATTCATGGAAGTTCAAATACAGTAAATTCGACCTTGCTAACCGAACGCTCCTCTGTGGACAAATCGGTTAAGGCACATCAGGCCAAATGACGGTTCCGTATAGGATACAGGTTCGAATCCTGTCGGAGGACGAATAATTTCTGTGAAAATTTCTCGGACATTCAGGCCCGTAAATGTTGTTTAATACTGTTTATTATAAACAGTGCATTTACTTAAATATTTGTATCTGTAAAAAGAATGTTAAACATAAAAATGTCTTTAAATAATTGTCGGTTTTTGCCCATTTCTTTAAATATATACATATATATATATATATATATATATATATATATATATATATATATATGTTATAAAATCAATTCAAAAATAGTCATCATTGATTCGACTCTTCTGGTGTATTATCAAGTGTTTCTGTTGAATATAGAATTCTATATTCAACAATAGAAATAATTGATATATCGAAATATATTCGTCATTATAATTTTATAATACAATATATTTGATTTACTCTGTATAGCAATCTTTAAATAATAGTATTTTTGGGTTATTGGATTTTATTCGGTATGAGACCAATTATATACTTGTATATATATATATATATATATATATTAATCCTACATGGAACCGTCATTTGGCAAACGTCTGGTTAGTAAAATCAAATTACTGTTTTTAAACAAACAAATTTCTTACGACCTTTCTAGAACGAACATATCTGCCCAGTAGCTAAATGGTATAGCACGTCGGGGCAATTAACCGTTCCGTGTAGGATACAGGTTCGAGTCGGGTCGGTGTATACATATTTTCTATGAAAGTTCACGGTGTCACTTTGAGGAGGTGAAGAGGAGTCATGTGCGTAAAGTCGTTCCTGTTGAACTTCCTGAAGACACCTGACATGTATAGATTGTGGTAGAGTGTGTTTGTCGATGGCTGGTCTAAAGCGTCACTTGTGAGCGCAAAGCCGGAGGGTTGCAATTAATCATAAGACCGAAAAGATATATAGTAATTGCCGTACTCGGATACGAGTTGGCAACCACCATATACATGTACTGGTGGTATCATGGGTATGACTAGCTTAGAGCAGCTGTGACCATCTCGGACAAAATATGATCAGCTAAGACCAGCTTAGACCAGCTGGCCGAGCGAAAACACTCAGGTCCCCACGTTAAAAACTGACCTTGTGTCATAACCTGACTCAGTGAGGGGGGTGGTCAAGTAAATATCTATCTATCTATCTCTGTATATATATATATATATATATATATATATATACTAGCGAGACAGCAGAAAAAATCGGAAGATTATTAAACGGAAAAGTTCCTCGTCTTCGATAACACATGGCCCAATAATGCTGACAATATATATATATATATATATATATATATATATATATATATATATAATAAAACATGAAGAAAACATTAAAGTCCAGAGAAATTGTCTACATTTATAACAATGAATAAATTTATTGAAACTGATGACAATTTCAGAACATCGTAACTATAAACATTTTTTCTATCCTCATGTGCATGTAAATAGGATATATATATATATATATATATATATATATATATATATATATATATATATATATATGTGTGTGTGTGTGTGTGTGTGTGTGTGTGTGTGTGTAAAATATATAGAAAATAGGAAAGAACTCGTTAGGTAAATAATCCAAAGTTCTTTAGTATTTTTGTTATTATTTTAAAAAATAGTGCTCGATACAAAAGTAGAGCATAAATATAATTATTTATTTAAAATATGATTCCAGCGCTACATAAGGGTTTTCATGTTTCAAAACAAGTGCCAAAAACTTCAATATAATTATTTGAATTAAATTGAATTAAAGTGCCATCTTCAAACGAAATTTTTTTTGGAATAACTAATTCCTGAAATTTACGCGTTTTATAAGCATATTCATTATTGAAATTAAAATTACTAGTGTAACGGCTAGAGCAATTCTTTAAAGAAAAGGGGCGTAATGGTTAATAATTTGTATCAATATCTCACTTACATTCAAAGACGTCATGTCAGGGTAAGGTTGGGGTGTCTAAATTTAAAGCGGAAGATGACATCATCTAGACTGGTTAAGTGTCTATGGAGATTTATTTATTTATTTTTATTTTTTATTTTTTTCTGAAAGGCTTTTGTGTATATAAAACTGTCATAAGTCGCTAACATTTGTTTTTTGACGACTTCATAAAGGGTTATCTTTTTTTTTGTAAGGCATTTAAACTATTTATTTAGACTATGGAATTTAAAAATTATTTTATTGTTTGTTTGTTTTTATGCTAGTTATTCAATGCGAAAATTTGATGATATCGCCAAAAAACCGTTAACTTATTAAATCAGCATTAACTCCGCTAATAAAGAAATATTCCAACAACACAGTAATTTTTATAACGCATCCCTAAAAAATAGTGGATACAAAAATGCTAACATCAATTATAGAAACAATTGTACTAACCAGAAAAATAAACAGGAAAAGAAAAATCATTTTGTATACCCCTCCGTTCAACCAAATGGTTAGTATTAAGCTAGGACAGAAATTCCTAGCTTTAATTGAAAAACACTTTCCTACCAATAGTAGACTTAGTAAAATATTTAATAAAAACACCCTAAAATTAAGTTACAGCTGCACTGAAAATCTAGAATGTATAATAAAAAACACAATAATGAAATCCTGAATAAACCCCCATGCCAGAATAGTATTAAGAAAAATCCTACACTTAAATTAGACGAAAATAGTTAAAAATTATGTGATTGTAGAAACCCAGAAGACTGCCCATTGGAAAATAAATGCCGCGTAAAATCTGTGGTATACCAATGTACTATCTCATCCATTGAGAGTCCTAATACTAATATGATATACATTGGGTCTACGAAGAATGAATTTAAAGCCAGATGGAGGCAGCATAACTGCACCTTCAACAGTATTAATAAAAGAAATCAGACATCTCTATCTAAATATTTTTAGCATTTGAAGGAAATGAATAAAACACCAAAAGTAAAATGGAAAATTATAAACAAAACTAGAACTTGTAAAACTTGGGATGACCCATGCCCTTTATGCCTACATCAAAAACTACACATTATTAAGTTTCTAAATAATAAAAATCTATTAAGCAATAGCCATGAGTTAACGGTTTTTTTCCGACATCATCAAATTTTCGCATTGAATAATTAGCATAAAAACAAACAAACAATAAAATAATTTTAAATTCTCCTGTTAATTCACATCTCCAAGTTCTCCACTGTCTTAACCAGGTATGGTACTCGTACTGTCACTGGATTTAACTAACGCCTTTACCCACTGTGCCATGTGTCCTTAAGGACATCTGTGTATGAATTCCTGGGACTTATAAACCTGATGTCTTCAGCAACCATTTTTTTACCAGTGCTCATATCGCAATTTTTGCTGTTATCATTGCATTTTTTTTTTACCAGCGCTCATATTGCAATTTTCATTGTTATTATTGCTTTTTTCTGGTACTCTTCATTTCTTCATTTCTACGCTTGGTCGGCTCGGAAGATTATGCTGGCCTAGCGTATGTGCTGATTCCTTAAGTTTACGAATTTCCAGTGATGTTCTTTGTCTATGATTTCAACTTGATCCCACAGAAATTCATCTTGGTTATTGTTATGGGGTCCACTCCTTTTTCATAAAAGTTAACTCGACCAGGGTGTACTTGTTCTGCTGCCGGTGAATACCCGGGAGTCAATAGAGTGAGATACACTGATACAGTGAGAGTGTGAGATAACCGCTTTGTAAGAGTCACAGTTACAAGCACGTAGACTCAGAAGGAAGTCATACTTCGAGACTGAATTTACCAGACTGTATATATATTATTATTGCTACTAACCGCATTTTTGGATCTACTAACCGTATTACCGATTGTGTTATTGTGAAAATACATTTATTTGTTATATTTCATTCCTGCGTTTGTCTTTCATTTGAGACCGGATTTCATCTTGGAGTCCACAACAGTTATAATTATTGTGCAGCTGGATACAATAAAATATATTGATGTTTTGCGGTGTTGTATTTTTGTTACGGGCGTCGTATATTTTTGTAAGAATAATTATATTTGCTTATCAATGATGGAGGTAGGAAAACTATTGTTTACTAGTGTTTGTTTTATGTGCTGTATTTCACCCAGAAATATTCTTTGGAAAGGAGAATTTTTGTATGCTCGATTACGAAGGAAGTTATCACTGCTATTTTATATCTTTCGGGTCACAGACTATCATAGTTTAGAGCATTGGAGTATATGTTACTAGCTGTGTTATACGGGTAAGCGATAAATTCCTTGGATTTTAGATCTATCTTAACGTCGATGAATGGGATCTTTTTTATATACCATGGGTTCAGAACTGCTGAGTGTTTTTTCAAAGATTGATTTTAGGTTTGTGATTTCATCTTTGTTTTTTGGGTTTTTTTTTTATCCAAACGAAAATATCACCCACGTATCTTGTGTAGATTTCAGGTTTATCGGTTGTTTCAAATATACTGCTTTCGATGAAAGAGATGCAAAAGTCAGCGAAAGCAGAACTGAAAGGGTTTCCCATGCTAACACCGTTAGTTTGGATATATATGTTACCATTATGGTCACAAAATGGAGCCTGCGTGGTGCAATCGAGGAGTCGTTTCTGGAGGATAATGGCTGGGATTCATGGTGGGAGTAATGTCGGGTTTTTTAGACACAGTCACTAATTATACTGATTGTTTCCTCAACTGGGGCGCTGACGAAGAGCTTTTCGGAGTCCAACTAGGCCAGAGTAACTCTAATGGGATTTGCTGCTTTCAGGATGTGGGTAGTTGATGATATGCTCCAGTTGCCAGGGTGTGTATGGAGAAATTATGTGGTTGAAGGTTTTTCATGGTTGGTATAAGAGTGTAGGTATTTGGGATATGATAGGTCGGAGTGAAAAAACCTCGTTTATTGGTTTTGAAATTAACATACATATATCATGGTTGGCAATCAGCAACTATTTCCTTGATTTCTAAGCTATCAACATTTGCGTTGTTCACTGTGATTAGTTTCTTTGCATGCTTTCTTAGTGTTTCTGTGGGATGTTTCTTTAATTTGGTGAATTTCGTTGTGTTGTCTAGGATGGATTCTACCTTTTGGTTATAGTCCTGTCGGTTGAGAACCACATATTTCACGGAACAATTATAACTGCGGTTGTGTAAATGGTTATTATAACAGGGATTAAAAGAGATAGCGAAAAGACAAAATTGACTAAATTAAAGGAAATTGTGGAGGGCCATTATCGCCTAAGTCTTGAAGAAACCAAACACACAGAATAAGAAAAAGGAGGTTGTGTAAATGGTTGTCATAACAGGTATTAGAAGAGATAGGGAAAAGATAAAATTTACAAAGTGCTACAAAGGAGAGGAAATTGTGGTGGGACATTATCGCCTAAGTCCTGAAGAGACAAGACACACAGAGGAAGAAAGACGAGCTTGTGTAAATGGCTGTCATAAAGGAGATTGGAAGATAAAATTTACTAAAAGCTACAAAGGAGAGGGAATTATGGAAAGCCATTATCACCTAGGTACCGACGGGACCAGACACAGATGAAGAAAAAAGAGTTCGTGTAAATGGTTGTCATAACAGGTATTAGAAGAGATAGCAAAAAGAATAAAAATATATATATATATATATATATATATATATATGATAAAATGAAGAAGAAATATATATATATATATATATATATATGAAATATGTGGTGCAGTTCAATTTATATTACAATGAATCATTCATACAAAAAGTAGATTAGTAAAGTTAATGATATCAAATGGCGAAATCGTTTCGCAAACAAAATCTTAAAGATGCATTAACCTACAAATCAGTCGATGAATGTTATGATGCTTTTTAAAAAAAATTATAAACTGTATAAGGTCTTTCGCGACTAATTTCAACTGTACATTCAGTCATCCTCAGGCATGGAAATTATTTTGTTTTATGAACGTTGTAATAAATATGGCGACAAAGATGAAGACAATAGTCCGTATAATGTAAATAGTGCACATAATACCTCATCTCTGAAATATTGACAGATACTGAGAATATGAATTTACTATAAGGAAAGTCATTAAACAACATTTTTCTGCAGTAACTCGCGGAAAACGTATAAATTTCATAATATAAATTCATATAAATAATGTAAAATTCAGGTAGCATCCGAGACAAAAAAATTAAATGCGAATCGAAATGTTTTTTTTTTTGTTTTTTTTTCTGAAATGTGTTATTGTTAACGGATACAAACTTTTGGAGCGTGCAGTCGCAACGCTAAAGTTGAATATTTTGAAAATTTAAGGGAGTACGTTTTTTTTTAATAATATGACCATTTGAGAATTTTTTTGTTGTAGGAATTTTTTTTCAGTCAGTGTGGCATGAATTAAATTATTCAATAATAAAGTACTTGCGAAAACACTTATACAATTTATAATTAAAAATAAAGGATCATAACATTCATCAAGTGATTTGTAGGTTAATGCACATTTAAAATTTTGTTTGCGAAAAGATTTCGCCATTTTATATCATTAACTTTACTAATTGTTGTAGAGTAGTTTTCACAGAGGGGGCCTGTATTTCAATAAGTCGTCCTAAATTAGGTTCGACTTACAAAACGTTAGGAACTTAGAAATAAGAGTTAATAACGCAGCAATCTAGTTGTGATGGTTGGTATTTCAATGTCCGATATCGTCTAACTCGCTCAACACTATTGAGCCGAACTGGCCACTGCTACTACTACTTATTATGTGTGGGAGAGTCCATTACAATAGAATAGGTATTATGGTATAACACTAATCTGCTTTTTGTAAGAATGATTCATGTTAATATATATATATATATATATATATATATATATATATATATATGTATATATGATGATGAAATAAAGAAGAAATAGGAATCGTATATCAATCTAATATATTTTAATTTTATTAAACCTTCGTCAGAAACTGAGAGTTAACGAAAAAAGACAGAAACTAATGGTATTTTCAGTTTTGTTTTGCTTAATTCTACAAGTGCTACAAAGTGCTACAAAGAACGGGAAATTGTGGAGAGCCATGGTCGCCCATGAAGGCAGACAGAATATTCATGAACAAGAATTTTAAGGTACATAAAATGTGTTAATAAAACAACATTGCTTTCTTCTAACGTGTCACGCTGAAAATGTTAAAGGAAGTAAAATCCCGGGGTAACATATGGGTATCTCAAAGAAGTTCTAACGCTTGCTCGAAGACGGACATAAAAGCAACATTATCCTTAAAATTATCTTGCGTTATCATTGACGCAAATCCGTATTTCCATCGTCCTAGAGGCGTTAGACGTTATTGGTAATTTTTTCAGCGTTCCATCTTTGGAAATTTTTCTTTGTATTCATTCTTCTACTTCTATATGCCGTGTTCCTTGAGAACGTTGACAATCATAGCTCTCTACAATTTCCTATCAGTGTATAAATTACTCTCTCGTGTAGTATGTAACACCTTATTTATCATCTCTCGTTTGCGTCTCTCTCTTTGGGCAGAGTGCGCTCAGGAGCGGCTCCGTCAAAAGACAGAATCGCAACTGAGGAAAAATACTGAGAGGTGCCTAGCCCATGGGGAACAACTGCCCGAGACCGCGTCCTTTCATTGCACCAGAGAGAGGGATCGGTGCTCGCGCCGAGGCCAGTGCAACCAACGGTGGGGGGAAGTTTTTGTTCCTAGCCCGGGTATACGTGCTCGGGCTCCCTACATTAAACCAACCTTCTGTGACAACCTGACCTGGTGAGGGTGGGGTGAGTAAATACACATTTCCTATCATTTGTAAAGATTAATAAATCTTGTCTTTTTGTTATCTTTTCTAAACATTGTTCCACCATCCATTTACGGTGAGACTGCTAGGTAAATTATGCATTCTTTTCCTATGTCCCTCCTGCCTTCAATCTATCACGTGAGTATCAGATTTTCTAAGCTGTCTTTCCTCATTATGTGCCCTAGAAATTTCAACTTCAAATTTTTCCACCTGATGTTACGTATAAGTGTTCTTATTGTTTTCACTTTCTCTAAAACTTTGATGTTATTGTCCAGCATTCACTGCCATATACAGTTCAGTAATCTTTTCTTTTTCTAATGAAATTTTTATGTTTTTTTTATGCAAAACTTTGTTTAGCGTTTGAACGACGTCTTTCGCTCTCCCAACGCATCTTCAGATTTTAGTGTCGCAGTTTCCGTCCGCTGTTTGTACTTGTCCTCGTTTGATTTTGCTATCTCTAATTTGTAATTTGCACCTTTCACTGTTCCCTTTTGTTTACAACCATACAGTCTGTCTTCTTGCAAATGATTTTCCTGCACTACTTTCTGTACAAGTTCTTGGATTAACTGAACGTTTTAAAAGCCGATACATACTTTTATGGAAAGTTCTTGACAATGTAGCTATCGTTTCTTCGCAAATTACTAAAATCTTCTCCTTATCAGGCATAGAGGGTTGAATGCAAATGTCCAACCCATGAGCAAGAACAAACGTTCTACCTCAGTTAAATGATGAGAGGACAAATTGATAATATTATTTAAATTAGGTTCCGCTGTAAATCTATGTTTCTTGTGAACAAAACTTTTCAACTTAGCATCATGCTTAGTTGATAATTTAACACACTCACGTTGATGGACCCAACCCAAAAACCTAGAGAACCTTACCCAATCAAAAAATGAAATTGAATTCCTATAAGAACACCATATATATATATATATATATATATATATATATATATATATATATATATATAATTATTATTTTTTATAAAAAATTTATAACATAAGTATGTTATAAAATCACTACAAATATAGCCATTTTGTTTCAACACACTCTGTGTCTTATCAAGTGATGATGTTGAAAATAAAATAAATGGTTTTAAAAGTTTCAGATTAATTAACGATCCTACACTAGGGGGAAACATTGTTACAAAAACTAGAATAACCAATCAAAAACCAAGTATAGAAAGATTCAAAAGCTTGACAACGAAATCATGTTATAATAGCTATTCAGATCTTTAAAATACGTGTAATATTAAAAATAATTTATACTAACCAATAATTATAAAATTATATGATAAATTTAATATTAAAATTAAAAACTGGCAATTTTAAAATCCAAATTTAATCACTATTAAGTTTAAAAACTACAAAATTATTGAGAAAAGAAAAAATATATATGTTTATTCAATTCATATAAAAAAATATATATGTTTATTCAATTCATTTCTTCATTGAAATATATATCCTCAACAGAATACAGAAATCACTGGACGACCATTTCGTCCTTTTTAGGACTCATCAGCAGTGCACATCCACTACTAAGAATCGAACCCGGACCGTAACGATACAGCGCAAGAATCAGACTACTGGACCACCGGGGCTCGGTGACGAAGCCCAATGAGTATCACCACCGGAATCTAATGAGTATCGGTGCTATATCGATAAAGTTAACAAATTAATTACTCTCTACCTCCCAAGTAAATATTATATTAACTCCACAAACGAATTTGTTCAAATTCTTCATGATGTAAGACCAAAAAACAAAATTATCGCATCGTTGGATGTACAAAAGTTTTTTACTAATATTCTTGTGCATGAAACGATTGAGATCATTATCCGTGATGTATACAGTAACACTTCTCATCCACCCATTAATATTAAACCCGCTATTTAAAAAATATTATTAGCAGGTACCACACCAGTATATTTTTATGACCTCCTAGGCAAAATTTATATTCAAATAGACGATACTGCGGTGGGATCCCCTTTAGACCCCATTTTTTCTAATTATTATATGGCACGTTTAGAAAATAAAATACGTAAACACTACTAATCCCATTGATATGTAAGATACATAGATGACATTTTCATTTTAGCTAAAAATATCGACCAAATTCTTTTCTTTTTTTTATGTGCCATGTCCTTTCAGGACGTAGGTGATCATGGCTCTCCACCTCTCTCTATCCCTTGCAGTTCCCTCCCTCTGCTTCCTCCCCCAGACCACGTTCTGTCATTCACTTGTTTAAGTCCGCCAGGTATGTCACGTGTTGTTTTCCCTTGTCTTTTTCCCTCTATTCGACTCGTGAGTATCAGATTCTTCAGGCCCTCCTTCCTCACTATGTGTCCCAGAAGTTTCAGTTGCCTCTTCCTGATATTAAATATAAGCCTCCCCCTTGTTTGCAACCTTTCTAAGACGTCATCGTTCTTACACGCTCGGTGCATGATATCCTTCTGTAAAACCACATCTCTCTCGCCTTGAGTCTCTTCTTCATCATTGAGGGAATCGTCCAACATTCGCTGCCGTAAATTCGAAAGTCACTCCATCCTCAAATATCCACCAGAACTCATCATTAATAAGATTCCATTCCTTGATGCATATATTGATTTCAGCACACATAACTTTACTACTTCTCTATATAGAAAACCCACTAGCATTAACTCGTGTCTTCTTAATTATATTAGTAAATGCCCCAACGACATAAGTTAGCTGTGATAAAAAAAAAAAACTTAATCCAATGTACACAAATGATATCGTCTCCCAAAGCCATATTCTATAAAGAATTATATAACGTCAGACAAACATTCATTAATAATGGATTCCCTAATTCCATCAACAAATTAAAATGTATTTCAACAAACATAATACTACTAATAAAATTGATAATATTAATAATAATTGTAACCATAATCGTGTAGATTTAAATAAACATTATACTATTAACTTATATTATTGTAATCAAATGCATAATAATTACAAACACGTCGGAACAACATTTAAAAACATAATAGGTAGAAATGTTAAACCCATTAATAATAATAAACAAGTTAAGCTCATCATATAGTATAAAACATTTAAAAAAATTGACCTCATAGTCTCTAATAACCCTACAACCACACAACTAAATACTCTACAAAAAAACAAAAAAACAAAAAAACAATGTAGTGTATCAATTTACATACCTGTTCAGAGATTGTATCTCTGATAGTAATAATATACCTGCTATATATATTAATTTTACTACAACCATACTCACTCGTAGACTTACCCATCACCTTTCTAATGTTAGTTCTATTAAACAACATTTCTTAGAAAAACATAGCCATGTACATAATATTAGACAGATAGTTCATAACACAGCAATACTTACACATACATACAGTAAAAATAACCTTAAAATATTAGAGACCATCTAAATTAAAACAAAGCAACCCCCAGTCAACAAAATTAAATTTCAAACCAGTCACAACATATTACAATACATTTAAACGCATAGTTCTGTTGATAAAATTTCTTTCTCTCACATGGTCAGGTACAACGTCATAGAACCGCATTACGAATTTATGACCTGCGCCTGCTATTTTGCGACCTTTATTGTCGCATAGCAAACTTCTATTTAAACATAACACAATGTCATCTTTGATGATGGACGTCTCTGTTGTAATGTCCATATAACCACTCTGATAAGTGCTCATGTAAGCCGAAATCTTAGATCGTGGAACAGCATAATAAAATAATAATACCACTAAAAATTGATAATATTAATAATAATTTTAAGCATAATATTGTATGTCAAAATAAACATAATACTATTAACTTATAATATTTTAAACAAATGCATAATAATTACAAACACGACGAAACAACACTCAAAAACATAATAGGTAGAAATGTTAAACACATAATATAATAAATAAGTTAAGCTCATTCAAAAAAAAAAATAAAATAAATAAAGCAATTGACCTCATAGTCTCCAATAACCCTACAACTAAATCCTCTACAAAGAACAATATAGTTCGGAGATAATAATAATAAATCCACCACCTCCATTGGTTTTACTACAACCACGCTCTCCCGTAGTCTCACCTGTCCCCTTTCAGCTCTCAGTCCCATTAGAGAACATTTGTTAGAAAAAAAACATAGCCTTGTACATAACATTATCTATTAGTTGATAACACAAATATAATCACACATACACCTACACTCAGCAATATTACATTTCAAACTAGTCATAACATATTACAATGAATTTAAACATACGGATTTGTGAATAACATTTCTCTCTCACGTGGTCACGTACGAGGTCATAGAACAGCATTATGAATTTTACGACGTGCGTCTGCTAATCCGTGACAATTATCGTCGCACAGTAAACATCTATGTAAACAAAAAGGATGTCATCTTTGACGGTGAACATCTCTATTGTAAAGTCCTAATAACTACTCTGATCATTACTCATTTGAGACGAAAGCTTAGAACGGCTCCTGATAAAATAAAATAGATATTTAACAATATATGTCTGAATACATACATACATACAATATATAAAGATACATATATAAACATGTATATATAGACATACGTATATACTTACATATATACATAAATATGTAAGCAAATATATGGATATAGATCCGACAGTATGAAGAAAAATATACAGAAAAAACAAACAAAACTCTTAATATGCATTTATGCATACGTTTTCACAACATCGCCCACGTGACGACGACGTGATCATATTTAAAAGGAACGCTGATCTTATATAAAAATTTCAGTTATCTGTTTGGATTAGTTGTGCTCTTATGTCCATCGTCTTTTCATGTTGAATTTTATATGTTCTAATGTTAATTATGTTTAATGAATATGTCCTGATGATGGTCTAAAATAGACCGAAACGTCCGACGTTGACTTTATATTAACATTAATACAGCATAATTGCATATTAAGATTTTTGTTTGTTTTTTTCTGTATATTTTTCTTCATACATACATATATACATATTTATACTTATATATATATATATATATATATATATATATATATATATATATATATATGCATACGTATATATACATACATATAAATTTTGGAAGAGTGGTTTGAGTAGAAACTGATCAGATCATTTTTTGTTTGCACCTTTTCTGTAGACGTCAAAATTGAGTTCGTTATTATATCTATGTAATGTGATATCTAGGAAGGGAAGTTTGTTTTCAGTTTCAATACAGTCAATTCAGTTTACCTACAAAAGACTTCACTTCTGAAATTGAAACCAAATTCACTATTCTCTGCCTAGATATTATATTACGTAGAAATAATAACGAACTCAATTTTGAAGTTTACAGAAAGGCTACACACACACACACACACACACACACATATATATATATATATATATATATATATTGTGAATATTTAGGCAGCAATTTCTCATTAATGCATGTTTCATTATATCAGCATTAGGCATTTAAAACAACATGCCTGGCCGCGTACACAATTCCGGAAAATCCTTGTTGAAAACACAACTATACTTAAACATGAAAACAATAAACAAAAACTAAAAATTCTTGAAGCTATATGCATAAAACAGTTGAAATCTAACCTGAACAAAAATAAGCTATGAATTTTCCCCAAATATTCTTAAATGCCTATAATTGATAACAGAAGCCATTGGTTTATACCAACGGCTTCCCATATTTAATGCTTCTCGTTTTCACTCTCGCGTGATCATGTGTGACGTCACGACCTGTGACGCGATTTTCGCTTCCGCGTCTCGTATACACGAGTTATTCGTTGCTTTGAAATTTTTCATGCAACAAAAACAGACTATCATTATTGTTTCGTCCGTGTATTGGTTGATATATTGAAGAGTAATTGTCATCTTTGATAATGGCTTATGTAAGCCGAAAGCTTAGATTGGATTTAAACATGTATGAATATGGTGATTTCCTTTCGTCTTTCAATGATAATATTATTAAGCTTATCAGACAATATGAAAGGAAATTACTCAAAAAATATACAGACAAAACTTGTCTATATTATTTAATGAAACATGCATTAATATATATATATATATATATATATATATATATATATATATATATATATATATATATATATATATATATGTGTGTGTGTGTGTGTAAGCAAATGTAAATGGATATAGATCCGACAGAATGAAGAAAAATTTGGAAAAAACAAACAAAAATCCTTAAATGCAATTATGTTGTTTAAAATGAATGAAATGTCGACGTCTGACGTTTCGGTTTAATGAACCTTTTTCAAGACAATATTCATTAAAATACAATTCAGTTCAATTTGACAAAGACGATGGACATAAAAAACAAGTCTTATCCATGTTGTATGTTAAAAAAAAATTAAATAATTAAAAAATACACAACCTTAAGTTCCCATGACTATTATTTATTTCTCCAGAAAATATATTTTTCCTGGTTCAACAGGTCACATCTCTAGTTACAAAATAATTTGGTTTCTTTTATTTTTAATACAATTTTTGAGGGATAGTTTTAGATTGATATAAGGTAACAGAGGTGGTTGGAGGATTATGGAAAGATCCATCTTGTTTTACTTCGATTATTATTGTGGAAATTTATATTTTTTTTTCATATTGTTTACACATAAGTAACTAAAGTGTTTTTCTATTAATTTTAAGAAGAATTTTCCTATGTTAATGCTAGGTAATTTGCAGAATGGGGTGGGGTGTGTGGAACCATATAATTTTTCTTTTTCTATTTTTGGATTTATTTGGTGTATTTTGAGTTGGTTTTTCTTGATAATTTAATGTTTGCTTGAATTTACTGTTTTTGAGGGCTTGATTGCATTTATATATATATAAAGTGTGTATTAAATATATATGTATTTATTCACTGAAATTCGTACTCATAACAAGTATTTTTGCAACTAGCATTCAGTAATGAAAAGTACGTTTCACTTCCTAAAATATGGTCAAATGACCTCACGTCTGATTTTCTTTTCGAAATTACTTTTTGCTAGGGTCGAAGTACAAGGATTTGATGAAGTGTAATATTTTCCTCAATATTTCAATTAAGTCTTTTCGGTCATAATATGAATGCAAAGGAGTTTTTTTTAAACATAACTGAATCATGAATTAAAATTAGTGAATAATAATTAGATAATAAAATATTAAATGAATAATAATGAAACCGAATCATTAATAAAAATTACACGCGCGAAAATAGAAAAGGAAACTTTGAGAAATAAACAAAACAGTTAAAGAGCAAGAAAAACAGTCGAATGAGGGTGAAGTTGAAGAAATGAAAGCAAACATTACACCCGAGTCTGTACAAATATTTATTAGAGATGGTAGCCAAATACTATGAATGTAATCCAGAAAGAAACACGATAGATTTCATCAACTAGGCATGACTCCACTTGACAGTGATTATCCAGAATATTGTATGTTACAGTTTTTTGGAGTATATACTGTACATAACTAGTGACCGAGTCAAAATGACTTATTTCCCTTTATAGTCGACCAATAGAAGGTTGAATAATCAGAAGCCGCACAACACTGTATCCATCGTGTATAAAGGCGGCCATCTTTGTTTTCTTACTGGAATGACCAGAGGCAACTTGTCCGGCGAACAGGACAGACGGAAGAACTACGCTCTGCTACCTTGCTGCGATATCCACTGCGAACCTGCACTACGCTTTCCTACTGTCTCCGAAATATTCACTGCCAGCCTCTGGATTCTATACTGGAAGACGGCCGTCATGAAAATGTCTAACATTGTAGACATCAGCTGGCACCGGTCCCAATGGAAAGATTTACTGAATGAGCAATACCGACATTTCTGAATAATGTTAAAATGAAGATCAAATGTCCATGTTTAAGATTAAAGTTTTCTATAAAGTGTCCTAATTTGACTTAAAATAGCTTAAAATATCTGGCGACTTTAATTCGTTAACGGATAAGTTGATGTAACAAATTGGAAGCAAAAATGCGATGACTTTTTTCAGTTTAAATCACTTACTTTAGTAAACAAGAGTTAATTTTTTTTTAATTTCCTTTTCAGGTCAAGAATACAGAAATTCTGTTTGAAGAAAGAAATTTAAAGGTAATTCTTTTTCTTATTCTTTGGTCAATGTTTTGTTCTTTATGTTTTTTTACGAACGGGGGTCATCATATCCTTGTCTTTGTCGGATATGAACGAAAAATACTTTTGATATTAAGCAATGAAAAACCAATAACACACACGTATCCCTGTCTAAACCATAAAAGCCAATGAAACTGTCAACATAATGGATTCTTGCTATTGGAATCTGATTTGGCATTCCTCTATAAGATAAGGTTAAAAACGGAATACTAATTCTATAGCTTCGCTGCAGCTGTCTAAGTACCACTCTCGCTATACTTTTTAAAACTTAATTGAATCTAGAATTAAAATTAGCGAATAATAATTAGATAATAAAAATTATTGACTGAATAATAATGAAACTGAAAGATTAATAAAAAAAATAAACGCGTGAAAATAGACAAGAAAATGTTGAGAAATAATAAAATCAGTGAAGAGGCAAGAACACAGACGAAAGATGGGGAAGTTGAAGAAATGAAAGCAAACATTATTAGTAAAAGAACGAAAACAGCATAAAGCAAAATGGAGGAACGAGAAAAACTTGACAGGAAATTAAAAAACACGTTAATAGAATAGTAGATGAAGGTTTTAATAAATATTGTCTTGTTAATAATCCCCTAAAATGTAGTAATGGATTCTGCTTTTTAGTGTGATCTTATGCCAGGCGTTGGCATAGGTTCATGCCAAAATATAAGAAAAGAAAATCTCAATATATATATATATATATATATATATATATATATATATATATATATATATGTACATATATAAATTTCGTGTAACTTTTAGTAACGTTTGTCTTGTTACCTTCCTTCCCACTACTCCTTCCGCCATGAATTGTAATTCCCCCTTTTATTTGATTTCAATATACCCTGTTAGTGTTAAATTTTCCAAGCCGTCCTTCCTCGTTACAGGAATTTCAGCTATCTGTCTCTGATTCTGTATATAAATGTCCATTTTGATTCCATTTTCCCTGTTGCTTATGTACTCGATTATTCTCAACATCCTTCTGCAAAACCACATTTCTGAAGCCTTTCGTTTTCTCTTCATTTGTATGGGAATTTTCCAGCATTCGTTATCATTGTAGTAAAAACAGAACCAGTGAATAAACTTATACCAAACCTTTATTGCACTTTACTCTGACTACTCGTCTACTGACGGGTGAAAGAGGATGCTTTTCATACCTCCTACATATTAAGGGGAGGTAACTGATGATTTATCAGTACAATTATTACGAGGATTGTGTATTCCGTAACAGTTCCGAACTCTTTTCTATGATTTTAACAAAAATTTCCTTGTTCCCTAGTATATTGGTTAGTTTTTGGAAGGCATCTTTTGCCACTCCAAATTCATGTTCGAATTTCGATGTTTTCTATCGTGGGTTAAAACACTTTCCAGATAACTAAACCTGTTTGATTTTGACGACTTCCGTTCATAGCGCTTTATACATAGATGATAGGAACTGAGAAAGTCAGTTAAGAGGCAAGAAAAAAAAAAACGATTGAAAGATGCGAGAATTTGAAGAAATTGAACCAAATCTCATTAGAGGATTAACAAAACGAGATTAAAGAAAGGAAAAAAAAAGACGTGACAAAAAACTGAAAATACGTTAACAAAACCAGAGAGGGAACGGTTAAAGAAAGATACAACTAATATTGGCTTGTTAATAATCCCCTAAAATAAAGTTATTTACTCTGCTGTATATGCCATTAGTTCAAGTAAAAAAAAAAAAAAAAACTAATAAAATAAAAGCTATCTTAATAAACGAAAATAAAGCATCATTATGAGAAAGGGCAATAGAGAAAGTGATTGAAGTACTACTGAGAGAACACTTTATAATAGATCTGGTAATACAAGGAATAAAAACGAAAAGCAGGGGTTTTGGAAAAAGAAAAGAAATTGATAATCAAACAGTAAAAAAAAGGTCGAAAAATAACGTAACCAGTGAAATGCACCAAGAGTTCAGAGATAGCTAAAAACAAAATCAATTCTATTTAAAAAAAAAAATCCTTTAAAAATAACCGGAATTATCTCCATAGAGAAAAAGAAATGCTGCTTAAGATTATTCATCGGATTTCAGAGAATTAAAATGAATCCCAGATCATAGCTCTCCCCATCTTCCTGTTCTTTGTAGCTCTCGTCTCTCCCAAATGTTGCTCCGCCATCCATTCATTCAAGGTCGTCAGCTAGGTTATGCGTTGTTTTCCTCTCTCCTTCTTGCCTTCGATCTGTCCCTGTGAGCATCAAATTTTCCAAAGCCTCTTTCCTCATTGTGTCCTAGAAATTTCAACTGTCCTTTCCTGATGTTAATGTCCTGGGTATGACGATAAACTACATCTGGCAACATGGCCTCTGATCGGGAGGTTTTTGTGAAGCGTGCAACCACCTCTTAATTGCTGTTGCTCCCAGGACGACCTTGACCTGGGGTAGTAGCATCTGTTAGGATCCCAGCTGTGGTTAAATAGTGAATTTCCAAACAAAGTAAAACAATATGAAAGTAAAAAAAAAATACATTTTTATAGTAAAAATAGACGCAATTCATTTTTATATAAAATATTGACCAATAATAACTATTTATAGTAAAACGACCAACAATATCTATTTTTAGTAAAATTACCAACAATACCTATTATTAGTAAAGTGACCAACAATACATTTTATAGTAAAACTGACTAACAATACACTTTATCTGTAATTAAACCATAAAACTGCGTACAAAATATTTAGCTTTTGGCATTAAATAACCCATAGAAGTGTTGATATGCCGCTAAACATTTATCAACCAACCAAACAACCAGCATGAAAAAATTCTTTCATGACATTAATCCATATAATATCCTACCATTTCTTAAAGAAATCAAACTGTATTTCAAAATATAAGTTCAACAAAACTACAACATAAAACACCAATATCACCTCCTATAGCAATCATGAGTATCATCTACCATGTATGCAGTTGTGAAAGCAGAATAACATATATCTTATTTTTATTACTTCAAAGCTCTAAAGGAAATTAAATTTAGGCATTAAAGGACTTACAAGGATTTGATATGCCGTTAAACAAAACAAATGAAGTCAAAAATCAAATCCTGATGTTAAATATAAGTGCCATGTTTGTTTATATTGTCATTAGAACTTTGTCGTTGCTCCCATTGTCATTCCATGGTATTCTCAGCACCCTTCTATAGAAGCATATTTTCCTTGCTTCAAGTCTCTTCTTCATCTGCCAGAAGATTGTCCAGCATTCACTGTCATAGAGAAAGTCTGATATTACTTAACAGTTTCGTACTCTTTTCTTTGTTTTCTAACGTGATTTATGAATATAAATGGTCTAATAAACGCCAAAGAATTACAATAAGGGAGAAAAAAATAGGAAAATAAATTGATATTATCGAGAATACATTAGTTATCCGTGCTGGGTTTAAATATTTTACTATCGATAGACCGTTAGCACATATTTTCTAATCTTATCACGAAACCAGATCTAAAATGAGACTTTCTAATTCAGCATATTATGTGTTTAAGCCACAAAACTGACGACACAGCCAAAATTAAATCGAATTATATATTAATCCACTTTATCCAAAACACGCATATTAACTTTTATGGGAAAGAAGTTATATCACCCTTATATTTAGTAACATTTTATTTGAAGGTAAATAATGAATGCGAAAAATATTCTCTTGTCTACAAATACCAGTTGCAGCACAAAAAGAATGAGGTACAAAATTCCTTAAAAAAGAATAGGATCCTAAATTAAATGCAGAAAAAAAAAGGCTGTTAATACTGTGTCGCCTGACTGAATGAGAAGACTTTAGACAAACGTATGCATCGGAAAAGTATACATTAGGATTGAAAATTACATCAACACTGAAATCAACGTACTTGAAAATTACAAAACTTTGAATATGGATATAGATGTGGAATTAGATCGCAGAAATGCAGTAGAAAAATCAGAGGTTCGATATGTTACTCCAATAAATATAGAATAATATAAGAAATCCGAAGGAAGTAAATATTTTAAATAAAATCTATCTATCTATCTATCTATCTATCTATCTATCTATCTATCTATCTATCGATCTAACTATCTATCTATCTATCTATCTCATGTCTGTCTGTGTGTCTGTCGTGTGCGTTGTTACCTCGCCCAGGTCGCATTTCTCACCCGATTTCGATGCAGTTTTCACCACAAGTTTGCAAATGGCTGCAGTAAGGACATGACGGGGCCCGATTTTTGAGTTCGGAATCAGGTTCCGAAAAAATCGATAATCGAAAAAATTCTGCTTACAGAAGGAATGATCGCATTTCAACCAAATTTGACACCCTCTTGGAGTCTACCATTAGAAGTGTTGTCCAGAAGTTTCATGACCACGGACCCCTAAACAGCGCAGAAAATCGATAAAACCCCAAAACCGATACGCCCAGATTGCGTCTGAACCGCATGTCGGTTTTTAGCGAAAACCGAGCGGATTTATGAAGAGGCCATTGGGAGTCACCATGTGAAGTTTCAACTCTGAGCAGCCCCACCCCAAATAGAGTGCAAATCGACAATCGGTCATTGTTTTAAAAATGTTTTTCCGGTTTTTTAAAGCTGATCGTATTGTGTTTATTTTGGTTAGTTCTTTTTTCGTAACAGATTTAATGTTTACCATAGAGCTTAGAAAAAGTTGGCAGCGTGATATAGGCAAGAAGTAAGGCATGTAACAATATCAGCACGGCAAAGGGAACTCCTCTTAAGGCAAGGAAGGGCAAAAATATTTTAATTCAAGTGATAGCGATTGCTGTATTAGTCGTACTATTTTTGAATCAAGCACGGGCAACGCCGGGCCATGCTGCTAGTAAATATATACAAGACTAAAATTAGGATATAGCAGCTACGATTGATATATCGGAAAGGCAAGTTCAATTTTTAGCTGAGTTCGTAACATTCTCTTACGCTCAAATACACTTGCTGTTAATTCACTTATCTCCTCAGCTATTGTTTAAATAGCACGATTTCTACATAGAACAGATCAGAGTATGACGATAAACTACATCTGGCAGCCAGGCCGCTGATTGGGACATTGGAGGTTTTGAGGAGCGTGGAAGCACCACTTCTTTGCCATTATTCCCAGAATAAAAGTAATAAAAATACATTTTAATAGTAAAAATCCCAGCAAGACATTTTATATGTAAAAATGAACAACAATAAATATGAAAGAACTCATTTATAACATTAATCCATATAATATCCTACAATTTCTTAAAGAAATCAACCTGTATTCCAAAATATTACTTCAACAAAACTAGAACATAAAACATACATATCACCACCTCTAATAATTATGTTCACACAAACATGTATATGCAATGCTTGTAACAAAATGGATAAGATCTGGAAATCCAATCTTGCTCGTCAATTCAAAATCCAACTTTTCCGCGTACTTATTGAGCCAATCTTACTCTATGGCTCTGAAACTTGGACTCTCTCAGCAAAACAACAGCGTCGTTTAAATGGATGTTATACACGTCTTTTAAGAAGAGTGCTTAATCTCTCGTGGCGAAACCACCCAACTCTAGAAATGATATATAGAGACTTGCCGAGAGTATCAACCTTAGTTTGCAAGAGACGTGTCCAGTTCGCCGGACATTGTGCACGTGACACAGATGAACTTGTGTCATCATTTGTACTCTGGAGGCACCCATCATCTGACAATCGATCACGCAAGTTAACCTTTCCAGATAGGATAAAACGTGACACATTGATCCCTAAGGAAGATCTTTTAGGAGCTATGACGGATAGGGAATACTGGAGAGGTGTAGTGAGTTCAATCTCGGCTGAGGCCGCAGGATGATGATGATATGCCCAGAAGCCGAGTATCATCTACCATGTATTCAACTGTGAAATCAGAATAACATATATCATATTTTTATTACTTCAAAGCTCCTAAGAAAATTAAATTTTGGCATTAAATGACCCATAAGGAGTTGATGTGCCATTAAATAAATCAATCTATCAATTCCATCCTACTATCCATTACGCCACCCACACATCATAAAATCCATGGTTCTCATGGGTGAGGAGTGATGTCGGGGGGTCCCAAATCCACTTCTGATTTCAAATTATAGTTCAGTTTGTTACATTTACTTATGCCCAAATAACCTTAGAAAAAGTATGAATCCATCTTTTTTCCCCTCCAGTGATGGATTAAATAGCAGATCAAACTAGGAGATGGACCACTTTGAATTCAAAACTGTAACAATTGCCCATAGTCCCTGACCCACCGAAATGAGGATGAGAAGAAGGAAAAATTAAAAATAAATTAAAATAAAAGCATGTAAGTAACTGGAATTGTTGATGTGTTTGTCTAATAAATTCTCTAACTGTAATATATGACATGGTTCAATCAGACCTGCTGTGTGACATCATCTTAATAAAATGACCAACAATACATTTTATAGCAAAAATAACAACCAATACAACACAAAAAATATAAAAAGGCATTTTTTATAGTAAAATTACCAACAATACATTTTATGATCTTCAAACTATATTTCTAAAAAACATACCTTTACTCTGAAAGTATAAAATATCTGTAGTTAAATGCATAAAAATTACAATTAAAACATTAAAAATTAAGGGTTCCACAAGGGTAAAAATGTTGAGTAAAGCTGGTTTATATAAACAGTCTGCAAAACAATATTTGTCAACAATACATTTTATCTGTAGTTGAATCCATCAAACAATGTTAAAAATATTTAAATTCTGGCATTAAATAATCCATATAGGTTGATATGCTGCTAAACAATGTCAAACCATCAACACGAAAGAACTCTTTCATGACATTAATCCATATAATATCTTACAATTTCTTAAAGAAATCAAACTGTATACCAAAATATTACTTCAAAGCTCCCAAGAAAATTAAATTTTGGCATTAAATGACCCATGAGGATTTGATATGCCATTAAAAAAAACAAATCAAATCAATTCAACACTAAATAGAAAAAACAATGTTATTTCTTAAAAGATTGTTACTGCAGTGTTTTCTCGTAAAAAATATATTTATTAATATGTAATTTTTAAAATATATGTATTTTTACAAAGAAATATTAAAATTAAAAATGTGTTACTTACAAGTGGGTTTTCAGAAAAAAATGTTATAGTTTTTTTTTTTAGTCTCCCCGGTTTTGCATTTAGCGTTTAAAAGTTTTGTAACTATTTGTATTTCCACTTGTTGACGCTTCTGTTTTGAACAAATGAAAACATCAAGGGGCGTAAGTGGCTTTATATGCCGCTATGGTAACTGTTTGTAACTATTTATATTCATATTTATCAGCCAAAAAAGGCTAAAAAATAATGGAAGCCTTATTAATAAAAACAAACAAACAAAAAAAAAAGGCTTAGTAATATTAACTATGAATATGGACGCAACATCTTGACCGTGCTTTGAAAAATGAAAACATTTTATAAAACGTACATGGAACAAACTATTTCTTATTCAACAGTAAAAATATTTAATCCTTGAAAATGGCTAAATGCATTATGCGGGTTTTTATAACCTTTGAATTTCTGTGACCAATAATTTGTCCTCTGTAGAAAATAAGGTTAAAATGAACATTGACGCGACACGGCGAGAGAAAACAGGATAACATCAAACTTGAGTGGAAAAAAAAAGAAACGCTTTATATCAGAAAGAGGAAGAAAAATGGGAAGATAGAAAATTGGGTTTAAAAATCGTTGCAAAAAACATTGGTTTTTGCGAGGCCTTAACTGGTGGCAGTAAAGTTCGTTCGGTTAACAGTTCCCATTTTTGTTGCAACGTCCGAATATATTCGTCTTCAGGTTGAAGAGGAATTCAGTTTTCGGATGTTTTGCTGCAACTGTTGGGTCATCCTCGTTCTTATGTCGTATTCTTGGCTGCTCCATTGTCGGTCACCATGTGGCTGCTGGTTGAGTTTGACGGAGCTAAATTTGTCCGTGTTGACTGGTCGGCGGCACAGGAAAAACGAGGCCGTGATAAACTGCTTTCCGCAGAAGCTAGGGGCCGGTGATAAACGAGCCATACAAACGGAGGCAATTCATTTATCCATATAATATTTTCAATAGTGAAGCCGAAAGCGCTCGGTTAAAAAAACTAAAACTGAAAAGAAAAATAAAACTATTAGATCGCATGAGAAATTGTATAAAAAACTAAATAAAAGCTCGTCTGTCGTATTCAATGAAATATATGCATATATATATATATATATATATATATATATATATATATATATATATATCAATGACACTCATATCCTCTCTCCCACCTCACTTCCTCACTTCGTTAACTTTACGTATACTTGATGAGGTTCGTAAAAACGTGTGAATTTCTGTTTTTTCATTTTTCATTTCAGCTTTTGGAAGTAAAGTCTGATGATCCAGAACCCTGTTAAAGGGGTTATGGTGAAATAGCTTATTACATGGAATCTTAACGTGGTCTGTCTTTTATTCAAACATATCTGCTCTGAATTTTACATTGAGCTCTCTGGATATCATCCTCCTCAGGTCTACCCATACGGATTACCTAAATTTGCATAAACTAAATATATATATATATATATATATATATATATATATATATATATATATATATATATATATATATATATATATAGGGAGATGGATACATCGTTGGCTAAATTCTATGAAAATAACGGTGACATTTTAACAGATATATTTACACAAGAATATTTTGAAATACTAAAGAGTAAATATATTCAATAAAATCGCCATTGGCTTTAACTCTGGATTCAGACTACTACGGGAATATATATATATATATATATATATATATGCGCGCGCGCGCTCGTGTGTGTGTGTGTGCGTTGCGTGAATTATGATCAAATACAGATCAAATGTGGATCCGAATCTGATAGGATAAGTAACTAACAGGAAACGCTTATAAATGTAAGATGTTTCGCCTTTATTAATGCTTTCATCAGGGAATGTGATATGAGAAAGTTTCATCAGTGAATCCTTATGCTGCCAGATTATTTTAGTAGAATATATTTATGTAAGGTTTTGTCATGTACCCCTTGATATCACGAGTAGGATCTATTAAAAATTATGACTCAAAGAACATAGATAAAAATTGACATTGCTTTTAAATTGTTGAAGATCAAAGTCCGCTGAAAGCAAGAATCTGGAAACGAGTTTCATAGGCGAAAAATACTAGAAAAGAAATCTGACCTAACCGCCAATCTAGTACTGAGCTTAAATTCATAAGTTTAGGTTCCATAGAACAAGGTTCATCAGAACAATTACCATGAAAATATTTATAAAATTGACACAAGTAAGTTACATTATTGCGTTAGGAAAGTGACTGAAGCCGGTATGCTAGGTCAGGACCGATAAAATTGCAGATTCTGCTTTGGATTTTATCAAGAATCCCTAAATACTTATCAGAAGCACCAGACCATATATGGCAATAATACTACTCCCGTCCACCACACAAGTATGGTTCGTGGTGACATTCAAGGCAGTCCCTTTTGCATCGGGGATGTTTAGGCTACCTCGCCCCTCTTAGAAAATAAAGAGACAGGATCTATAAGAGAGCAGGTGGTTTGAATTCGGAGTTTTCCTTCTAGACTAGTTGCCAACCAAGGCCAAGTATGTCCTGCTATTTACTCATCACTATGAATATTAAATTCTCTAAGATTTCCGTTCTTATCATATTTCCATAAATTTTCAACTGTCTCTGTACCTGATTGTTAACAGTAACCACTTTGTTTATTTTACTATTATTCAACCAATACAAGACCCAATAGCCACTCAAGGTAGATATTTACTGAATGATGAGGTTCTAAGGGAGTACGGTGAGGAAGGAATGGTTGCAAATTATGAGAATACGTAGTATAGATGAAGGTTGACTCTCGACCTGAAGAGGATACGATTGTAGTAATCGGGGGAAGCATCTCCTTGGGAGTTCGTTCCACATTGCAGCAATTCTAGAGAAGGTTCCGTCTGAGTGGAAACTCCTGTTTATCCATGGAATATGAAAGGAAGAAGGATGAGACAATTCGTGTGAGTGGTATACCGGGTCCTTGCTGTGAAAATCTGAACTGCTGGAACTAATGATTTCAGTTCACTCGCACATCAGCTAGCAATAGAGACGCGTGAGGCTAACAACGTTTTGTCTGTGGGAAGGTTTCCGTGGGAAAGGGATTTAACTAAGCTGGTATCAAAAATCGATGAGAATCTAAAGGATTCCATCGAATTTGCCAACTGGTTTAATGGAAGAGACAAAATCTGGAACGAAATTGTGAATAAGGTAACGGTTGATGCTCAGAATGAACTGATGATATTCAGATCCGGCATAAAACTGAGTAATAGCGTAATGATGAACAAAAAAAAAAAACTAATAATCGACAAAAAACATGTAATGATCGACATTAAAAATGGGATGATCTAAAAAAAAAAATAATAATGATTAGCATGAAAAACATAATGATTGACAACAAACGTGATTTTCATAATGATCCAAATAAAAAAAAAACGCAATAGTCGAGAAAAAAGTAATGATCGACTGTAAAGTAATTTTCGACAAAAGCCCCTAGCGATCGACAAGAAAAACGTAATCATTGACAAAAAAAACTTAATTTTCGACAATAACAAAAACAAAACGTAATTATCAACACAAATTAAAAAAAAAGAATATCACAAATATAAATTCGTATAATTCCCGGGTATATTAAAAATATCATTATTTTTTTTTAAACAGATCATTAAATTTCAGTTCTACATCATTTTCCTACAATTTTAATTGAACTATGCAGTTAAACGTATTAAAAATATCTTTACTTTTTTCTTTAAACAGACCATTAAATTTCAGTTCTAGATCATTTTCCTACAATTTTAATTGAACTATGCAGTTAAACGTATTAAAAATATCTTTATTTTTTTTTCTTTAATCAGATCATTAAACTTCAGTTCTAGATCATTTTCCTACAATTTTAATTGAACCATGCAGTTAAACGTATTAAAAATATCTTTATTTTTTTTTCTTTAATCAGATCATTAAACTTCAGTTCTAGATCATTTTCCTACAATTTTAATTGAACCATGCAGTTAAACGTATTAAAAATATCTTTATTTTTTTCTTTAAACAGATCATTAAATTTCAGTTCTAGGTCATTTTCCTACAATTTTAATTGAACCATGCAGTTGAACGTAAGCACATATTTTGTTTCCGCTTAAAAAAAAAACCTTAAATTTTAGAACATATTCCTATGGAAAATTGTGTAAGAAAAATTTGTTGAGTCTTACTGAAATGATCTCTTCTCGTTTCCTCATGTCAAATTCAAATGTACTGTTTGTCACTCTCGGTATTGAAATACATTTGAAAATATAAGATATAGATGATAAGCTATCACTTCCGTTTGAGTTCCTCGGAGGCGCCGGTTTCCGAATTAATCACCTGAATGGAGAGGAACGTCTGTATTGTTCAAACATACACTTAAATATTTAGCGTCGTATTCAATAGACGGTTCTATCATAATTGATTCAGAAACTGGCATTTCATTAGTAACCTTATCTCTCAATTCGTTATGATTAAAAAAAGAAAACAAACTATCAGTCTTTGCTTACTGCTCTGATTAGGAGCTTCGGGACAGACTAGTAATAAGTTGGATACAAAATACTAAAAAATAGTTCTAACAAATATTTGAGGTGACATATTGCCCTTCAACAAAAATAGACGACACGAGCCGAGTTGAAAAACAGACGATAGATTAATAGACAAAAAATGTATGAATTACACAAATTAAGTGGCTTGCGTGCCAAATAATGGCCAAAAACATGTATATTATCAATGAAAATTAAATATGGTTTTTTACAAAAATATTATAAGGCTGCGTGTAAGGTCCTCAGAAAGAAAACTACATAAATTGAAGAATCGGAAAAAATACATCTCTGAATAATTTCCATATAATAATTTGGTACAATTCCTGGATCTAAGTACTTGGTAACAGTGAAGAATAGATCAAACAGACAAAGTGAAAATTTTCCTTGATGTGTTAGCGACTTTGATATTCCTTTCAATTCTCGTCTGTTTGTTGTCAAATTTCTCTTTCTTTTTGGTTCGGGAATACCTGGCTTCCTGTGGCAGCTGTTCCTAGTCCCCTAAAATTAAACCCAAGGTCCCCTTTAATTAATCTACAGGCAGGATCAAAATACACTTCTCGGAATTTGGAGGCAAACACTTTTATTGGTTTTGAATGGAAAAGCAAACGCATCTGTTTTATTGCACAAATCAATTTTGAGCAACTTTCTTTTCTCACAAACGATTACTATTCAGCCTCAGCGTCCTGGGTACAACGATAATCTACATCCGCGTCCAGGGTAAGACGATAAACTACGTCCAACATCAAGGCCTCTGATCAGGTGGTTTTGAGGAGCGTGGAACCTCCTCTAATTTGCTGATGCTCCCAGGTCCGCCCTGACCCGGGGTGGTAGCACCTGTTGGGGTCCCAGCTATGGGCAAATAGTTAACCCCGAAACTGAGGTAAAAAAGCATTATAAAAGTGTAAAAATAGGTTTTATTAAAAATAATGCAGAAATACTTTGTAAAAAATTATTACCAGAAATAAATTTTTGAAGAAAAAAACAATTACCAGCAATACGTTTTTGAAAAGAATAATATTACCCGCTATACGTTTTTGAGAAAAAAATATTAATAGAAATAGATTTTTGACAAAACATAAATATTACCAGAAAAAAAAGTTGTCGGCATTAAATGACCCATTGAGGTGTTGATATGCCGTAAAACAAGACAAACCAAACTTATTCAGCCTCAACGGGAGATCCTTGCTTCTAGACTTGTCAGCAAGTTAATGGTTTATTCCTGTGTGGAGCAGTCGTAAAGGTTGCGGTTTTTACAGGCGGGATTAAGATCCTCACTGGGTGATTGTTAATTTAATGTTGTTCAAGAGTAGGCTAAGTTAATTGGGTCGATTCTCGCAGCAGGATCTTCTGAAGTATTTCTAGGCGATCAACACTTCCAGCTTTGTTCCACAACGACCCAGTTTTATCGCTTGGACTTATTTTATCGTAGCGTTTGCTATTTCTGCAGTAGAAGAAATAGCAAGCGGAAATAGTAATAAGATCCTAATTGGCTAATCTACATTTTAATTGTGTACAAGAATAAGCTAAGTTTATTAGATGTTTTCATCATCGAAAGATTTTTTTCTGAACTATTTCATATAAGGGAGGTAATCCACAATTTTAACCTAGCTCAGTAAACCCTGAAGTTTGTCGCTTGTCTTTAGCTAAGTGAATCAGACATATCTGAAGCTATTTACTCAGAAGAGGGTTACTTCAACGTGGGATAATAGAAAGCTTGTCTCGCTAGATCAAATAAGAGTAGAGATGTTGACCCTCACGAATTCTCTATGCCTTCAGGCTTGTGCCAAATCTAAGTTAAGCTCATTAAATTGTTATTTCTTCAATAGAGCTGACAATACTCAGTGGGTGATAATCACTTTTAATGTTGTTCAGGAATACGTGAAGTTCACTGGATGGGTTATTCGCAACAAGATCTTTTCATGAAGTCTTATTAATGCGGAGAATTTGATGCTAAGTGCGCAACGTAGAGATGTATCTTTTTTTCGTTTTTCGTAACCGTTTGTTCTATTTTATTAGTCTGTTCTACTCTAAGTACTTTTTTTTAGAATCTTGAGATAGCTACACGAACAATGCCAGCAAAAATCTTCATATACGAGAGCGAGTCAAAAAGTAATGCAATTTGTTTATTATGTAAGAAATAAGGAACACAATTGAACATGTACATCAAGATATAGCTATATATCACAGGTTCAGATCCCAACTTCTCAATATAGTCACCACCTATTTCAATGGCAGTGTTCCACGAACGAATGAGCGTATGTATTTAGTCCGCAAAGAGTCAATTCATTGTGCCTACTTGGGCTCATATTAGACATGAACTGGTGAGATTATATTGAATTCGCAGCCATACCCAGCTGGCCGATCAGAAAAAGCTTTCAATTAGAATGGAGAAAAAACAGCATCATGTTTAGATGTAACAGAATCTATCTTCTTCAATTACTTTAAAGTACTTTCGTTAAAAACATTATGAATTAATGCGTTACTGATTTAATAGAAGTCTATATTTATTCAAAGTTAGCCGAGGACATGAAGGAATAAAACAGGCAACATAAAGAGCCACTTCAGACCAGAATTATTTTAGAGTTTTTGAAATTTAATTTGTCAGTGTGCTACCGGGGATGTAAAAAGAGGATAAATTTATAAAGCAATTGTTAAGTTTGATAAAAAACATTTGAAAGATCAACGAAAAATAACAAAAAACTAGTAAAAAAAAACGCTATTTACGCGGATTTTCACTATATGGGTGGACTCATTTATCAAGTTAAATGACTGTTAAACGTATTGTTAGCTACATTTGAGTGAGGTTTGTATTAGATTGATTGAAAATTGAGGGAATTTTTAGTTTAAAATTTGTATTGAAATCGCTTTGTGTTGAAAACGATTTTTCATTTTTCGCATTTTTTAAAACGCAGTGGCGTAGAAATAGAAATCAGGTATCGTTGAATTAGTCATTACGTAAGTAATCTACATACAGAGTTTGAACTTTGAGGAACAAGTTGAATTAATCAATTTTTGATCAGCTTCGTCGATTATTGACTTTTTAAAAAAAATGATCGATTTTTTACGCTAAGAACTTATCTCTTGGTGAAATGGATCTCGAGTAAATAGGTATCACACAGACATTCTCTTTTTTATATATAGAAACAGTCTGTCTGTGGATGACAATATATATATATATATATATATATATATATATATATGTTTTCATCCACAGACTGACTGTTTCGCTGTTTCACGGCTCATCAGTGTGACTATATATAATATTATAAATTAATTGATTAGTTTGGAGTCCAAAATTCGCTTGAGGATGAAATGGAACTATTACAAAATTAAATTCTAAGCTTTTAGCTTCCATTTTTGAAACATGGTTAGAACTGTGTAGCAAAAAAACATATTTTAAATCAATTAATTGATAATATTAATGTCCTGTAAATTTACATTGAGCACTATTTTGTAAAAAAAAATATCTATAAGAACACCGGATTATATATCTTACTGTTCTTTCTTTTTATTTACACACACACACACACACACACACACACACACACACACACACATATATATATATATATATATATAAAGGGGTTGGACAAAATAATTGGAACACTTGTTAAATTCAAAGAAAATTTTTTTTATATGGAGTTGGTCCTCCTTTAGCCCCACAGACAGCTTTAATATCTAGGAATGGAATCATACTACTTCCTGACATCATCCAGTGGAATTTTCAGTCATTCTTCCATTAAAACCTTCTCCAGCTATATACCACATGATGGTGGAGGATAGTGGCTAACTTGTTGCTCCAAAATGCACCACAAATGTTCAATAATATTGATATCTTGAGATTGGGGAGGCCACTCCATGTATTCTAGATGACTTTTATGCTCTTCATACAAATTCTTAATCACTCGAGCAGTATCTATTGGAGCATTATCGTCTTTGAAGAAGCAGTCACCATCAGGGAATAAAGTCTTCGCCATTGGATGAACATGATCTCCCAAAATGTTCAGGTAATCTTTGCTGTTGATTCTACCATGCAGGGCAACTATTGGACTGAGGCATTTCCATGATATGGCGGCCCAAACTATCACTGATCCACCTCCATGCTTCACTGATGGAAGAAGGCAGTCTGGGTTGTAAGCTTCTTTGGGCTGCCTCCACACATAAACTCACCCTGAAGTTGGGAAAAGAGAAAAACTGGACTTGTTTGAGAATATGACTTGCTTCCATTAGTCTGCAGACAAGGCATTGTGATCTTTGCACCACTTCAATCTCTTTTGAGTGTTGCAAATAGAGAGAAGAAGTTTTCCTCACAGCGGCTCTTCCATGATATGCAGCTCACGGTGAAGAGTTTCAGTAAAAACTGAACTATTCAGATGGTTATTCAACTCAGCAGTCACTTTGGCCGCATTTGTCCGATGGTTTTTTGCCACGCTGCGTTTCAATGCACGTCAGTCCCTGTTAGTAAGTTTGCAAGTTCGGCCCGATTTGCTACGGTTGCTAGAGGTCTTGCCCTGTTTCTCGAATTGCATCAATGTTCTTGATATGGTAGCTCTTGAAAAACCAAACAGTTCAGCAACCTTATTGATCGAGGCTCTTGCCATGCGTGCTCCAACAATGTGCTCTTTTTCGAATTCGGAAATGTCACACATTTAGCTTAAATGTTACTAAATTCTAAAAATAAATGAGATAAAGACAGTAAATTAGATAAATAAACATATTTACAATAGATATAACCTGCAATTATGAAGTTTTAGTTAAATTTCTTAATATAATAGGTCTTTGAAATATAAGAGTGGATTTTGCAACTGTTCCAATTATTTTGTCCTACCCCTGTATATATATATATATATATATATATATATATATATATATATATATAAAGACATTTTATGTTTAACGTTAAACATAAAAATGTCTTTTAATAAATAAATTGTCGGACTTTGTCCATTTATATATATATATATATATATATATATATATATATATATATATATTTCGCATTTTCTGCTTATATTTTCTGTTCACCATTTTCTTTTTTCTGCCATCTCTTTCAGTTGCTTAATTCGACAATGAATCTAGGCTAGGTGTCCCGTTCATAGTCTTTTTCTATTGTTTTTTTTTTTTTGTTGTTGTTGTAAAAACTGATTTGTCTTCTCAATTCCCAAATGTACCGGATTATTTCGACTTTGGCTAACCAAACAAAGTCAATACTGCACATCCTATTGAAATTAGGACACTTATTTTACAGACAAAACCAACAAATATTATAGGATATCAAATATTCGTTCCGTTAGATTTACAATGAAGTAGCATGACTTCTAAATTTATCATAGTCGATACATCTTATTTGAAATAGACGCACCATTTTTATTTGATTAAATAGTGTGTATTACATCTATTGGTCTGCGCATTCAAGAAATGTCTCCTTTGGCAGGGGTTGAACTTATGTCCTCCTTTGTAGGGGAAACTATCGTTTGAACCGGTATGCTGTTCTTCTCGATCATAAAATGCTTCACACAAAGCAAGATCTCTTTTACCATATTTAAGGAAAGCGCCTTCTCTTAATTTCACGTTTTAAATAAAAAAGCTGAATTCGAATAAAACGTTTCCGCTGTATCCACCATAGTAACATTTGAAATAATGAAAAAAAAATATCGGATTAAAATAAATTCAATTATTTCTTCCGAAAATGAAGAGGCATTGTTCTTTTGGTATAGGATTTATTGATTCATTTATATCTCGACTCTATGGCACATACCTATTATCTCAGGCTTTGGGCTTGTGTGTATTTTATATACGAGATGTGACAATTCTCGGAATGGCTCTGATTAGTTCCTGTATAATCACCGAAGTTAATGATTCGAGCCATTATATCATTACACCAGCCGCACATTCAAGCTGAGCACTTGGTATTCTCAAGCGGTCACCCAGTATCTAGATGGGTGACCGCTTGAGAATACCAAGTGCTGTCAGCTTGAATGTGCGGCTGGTGTAATGGATAATGGCTCGGAATCATTAATTGGAGAGCAGAGTTTCATTTCCACTTGGGTTAGTTATATTCCCCTACACGTAAACATACTTGGAAAAAGCATGAATCCACTTCTCCATCCAGCTATGGGTTAATGAGCAAGATGTGTATTACTAAAATCATTATTCCCTCCACCCACAAAAAAAAGAAAGTTCTCGGTGTCTTAAAATATTTTATACCTGTAAATATCCTGCAAAGGGTTCATAAGCCGTAGAAAACGGATCAGTGAATCAATCAATCACTCGGAATAGATCTGTGAAATCAAAGCTTGTATCACTCTTGTCTGCAGTCACCTTATAAATTACGCTCGTTGAAAAGCTATGCATTTCCTGTTACGATCGTATCATTGCTGGAAGCATACGTGAAACTCATAACGTTCAGCAATGTTGCTGGATATCAACTGGCATTCAGGTTTAGAATTAAACACGTTGTAATGAGCCTACTAATTAGTTGAGTTCTGTCAATCTTAGAGAGTAAGTCTAGCTGCAGATTACTACAGTATTTCCTCAGACGACAGCTAAATACGGTTTTTGCTGTCTCGATATTTACCCAAGACCTCCCTACAAGGCGGGATAGGCATAAGACCGTTTTTTAACGTGTGGCGCTTCTGAGAAATACCCGTAGACCTCGTGTATACGGGGTAGGGTTACTGGCTACCTTCCCAGAAAAGAATTCGGCATAGCCTGATCTGGGTTCCTCTCGGCCCGGAAGCAGAGAGGTCGACAAGCGGAACAGCAGCAAACCAAGAGGTTTTGCTGTCTCCCCCTTGTCGGTATTTAATTGATACCCCCCACTGATTCATGTTGTGACACAAGGTCAGTTTTTAACGTGGGGACCCGAGTGTTTTTACTCGGGCCGCTGGTGTTAGCTGGTCATAGCTTGTCCAAGCTGGTCAGAGCTGGTCTAAGCTAGACATAGCTGGTCTAAGCTGGTCATAGTCGAGGCTGGTCTAAGATAGTCTTGGCTTGTCATAGCTGGTCCAGGCCAGAGCCGGTCTAAGCTTGTCGTAACCGTAATACCACCAGCCCAGGGACGAGCCCTGTGCCAGGTAAGTATCTTGTCTCCCCCTAGTCTCACGTTTCGTTCTCACATTAATTTATTTATACGATTTATGCTGGCGGGTCCACATCGTTACTCAGGGTATAACAAAAAAAAAAAAAGTTTTATTTAATAATGTACTACACATTCATTTTTTAAGATTCGTCTACCATTAAGATATATAGTTGCGGCCATTATTCTTTGAGTTTCTGGATAATCTGTTAAAGAGATTTTGAATATATTAAAAAGACAAGTAAAGAGATTAAGAAGGTAAAGATTGTTTAAATTGTAATTTTATAAGCAGCATGTTAAGTGATTTCGCCGGGCGCTCAAGCAGAATCCCTGACATCGCTGGTTTTGTTAACAGCTACACATCTGCTACAAGAGTAAGAAAATCCTCAATGATTCAGTGCCATATATCTCGTCATCCGCTCGTTGATAACAATTGGTTTCAGTGCATTTATAACCATCTACAAATGGTCTTCATACACTATTCGATTCAATGCTAAGAATATTAGTTACATTATTTACATTATTCGGACTATGGTCCTCATTTTTCTCGCCATATTTATTTCAACGTTTCGGCCGTTGTACGCTCCGGCCTTCTTCAGCTGGTTGGAATGTCGAACTGAATCCTTTATTTCGCTCACTGGGGTAGACTGTACTAGCTCCATGTGCTATATTTAAATCAGGCGTGGCTGACCACATATGGAGAGAGAAGGAAGATTACCGCCCACTGTGGGATCAGGTTGAGATCATAGACAAAGAACACCATTGGAAAATTCATAAACTTAAGGAATCAGCACATATACTAGGCCACAAAAATCTCCTGAGCCGACCAAGCATAGAAATAAATACAATATGGGAACCAGTAATAAGGAGTGCCAGAGAAAAGTGATAATAACAACAAAGTTGCAATATGAGCTCTGGTAAAAGCATGTAATGAAAACAGCAAAATTGCAATATGAGCACTGGTAAAAATGGTTGCTGAAGACAATAAGTTTATAATACCCAGAAATTCATACACAGATGTCCTCAAGGACACATGGCACAGTGGATAAAGGCGTTGGTTAGATTCAGTGACAGATCCAAAGAGTGTGAGTTCAATACCGGGAGAACTTTCATAGGGAAAATTAACAGGAGATAACTGATAACTGGCACATGGAACTAGAACAGTCTACCCCAGTGAGCGGAATAAAGAGTTCAGTTCGACATTCCAACGACCTGAAGAAGACCGGAGCGTACAACGGCCGGAACGTTGTAATAAATATGTCGACATATTTATTACAATAAATGTAAAGATGAGGACAATAGTCCGAATAATGTAAATAATGTACATAATACCTCATCTAGGAAATATAGACATATATCAATATAATTTAGACTGGGCATGAGGATAAACTACAAGGCCTCAGATCGAGAGATTTGAGGTTTTGAGGAACGTTGAACAAACTTTAATTGCTGTTGTTCCCAGGTTCATCATAAACCGGGGTAGCAGTACCTGTTAGGGTCCGAGCTATGGGAAAATAATGAACCTCAAACAAAAATGAAAACGTTTTTTTTATAGTAAAAATAAGATCAATACACTTTTAGAGTAAAATGACCATCAACACATTTCTATAGCAACATAACAATCAATACAACACTAAATATATAAAAATACAAACAGTACATTTTATTATCTACAAAATATATATCTAAAACAATAGGTTTGTCTTGAAAGTATAAAAATATGTAGAAAATATCTGCAGTTGTAGCCATATTACTAGATTCACAATATTTAAATTTCGGCATAACCCATAGAGTTGTTGCTATGTCGGTAAACAAAAACAATCAAAAGAGCAAGTAAAATTATTCGCTAGAACCATACCTTGCATGGAAAATTGCTGTCATATATGACCTGGTACTCCCACTGTATGTCTCAAGGTCCTTGACAATGTCCAGAGATGAATATGCAAGATGATAGGTCCTGATCTGGCACCTATCCCAGAGACGTGATGGGTTCTCCCTCTGTCTCTTCTACAAATATTTTCACGGCAACTGTTCCGACAAGCTACTATCGCCGGTTCCCGGACTTCATGAATTTAAACGTGCTACCAGGCTGGCATCTCGGTCTTATCATTTCACTGTCGAACCGGTTAAATGTGTCCGTCTCCTCTACTCAAACAGCTTCTACTCTCGCACTTGTCGTCTGTGGAACTCCCTTCCCCTTACTTGCTTCCCCAATGACTATAATCTTTTAAATATTCAAGTGTAATGTCAATCGACATTTGACACCCTGAGCTTATACCCCGTCCTTCTCTGTGTCCTTTCCTCAAACGCGTCTCTTTGCTCTTGTTCTCAATCCTCTGCAACCGCATGCGTGCTAGTGGCACTCCCGCCTTGCTTGGAGTGAATTGCCTTAAAAAAAGAAAGAAAGATAACTCGTCAACCATTATCAAGAGAACCTTCACCATCATCTAGGGATAGTCTTGAATTAATATCCGAATCTATGCTCGATTTAGAGCAAAATACGGGGTATTGTCTTTCACGTCATCATATTCAACCAATTCTCAAGAATCATAATCAGTTTCCCTGTCAGGTTAAATAAGTCATTTCTAGTGCTACATGAAGCTATTTTCTCTAATTTGAATATATCCTTTCGAAAGCATATTTTCCTAATAGATACATAATACTAATAATCTTCGTAGCTATCTTACCAATCATTACTTCAAGACGAGGCACCAAAGCTATAAGGAAAAAATCAAGTTAAAAACCAACTCGATTCGGGCGGTATTCGTCTCAAAATATTCACAAGGGTATTTTTTTTTAAATTTCAATTTCTGGCTTTCAGCTCTGACATCAATTACATGAGAATATTTACCACGGATCGATTTCAAAATCTGATTATCGACTATCATCGATTGCGCTTATCTACAGCATAAAAAAGCGTTATTATCTAGGCTATTTAATATTTCTTTTTTTTTCTGTTATTTATAACAAGAGATCAAGATTTAGTATATTTTCCCTCGCTACTGATAGACAAGATCGCGTAATTTGTGCAAATAAACTCAATAAGAGCATTCACGGCTCAGATGCACACGGATATTCGATATATCGATTTTTCGATATCTGAGCGTAGGCCATACATATGGAAATAATACGTTCGCTGTAATTAACTGAATAAAAAAACAGTTTAAAAAGAAACTACACGCACATACATACACACATACGTACATTTCTCCTATTCAACATAATTTTATACTCGCGACGGTATATTTACGTGTACTTACAGTTATTATTTGATTTGGGAGCGGGAAATTACAGCTTACAATATAATCTTCATTCTTAACGCTTAACTTCGAAAGAGATGACCATTAGAACACATATAACAGGAGAAACAGTCTTCTAAAAGGCCATAAATTAAAGAATGGCTGGGTTTCTTTATTTGAACAGATATAAACATCAAAAGTAAAAGTCAATTCGGTGGCAATATTGGACCTTCGAACACCCAGCCCCACCGCAAAAAAAAACAAAAACAAAAACAAAAAAAAACGATGTTTTTTCCTTGACACCGCTATTTTTTTAACTATCTTGTCTATTTAGCAATGTTTATTGTATCGAAAAGTGTTGATTAGAATTGTAATAAAAACTAAACATATGATTAAAGTGAATTTATACAATTCTTGTTCTTGAGAATTTAAAGCAAAAATATTAAACAATTTTTTCTTTTAGATTGTCTATTTACAAGAAGAATTTTATATTTACAAGATTTCTAAAGACTAATACAATTCAAACTAATGCAATGCAGTATTTATAATTTGCCAATTTATAAATATTTTTTTATTCATCAACTTATAAACATTTACTCAATTATTAAAATATGTGAAGCATCTATAAAGAAATCCTTATTTACCATTTTATATAGTTCGAATGGATTTTTGCCAACCATTCCAATAAACAATGTAATAAATTTTTTTTTAATTTTTGCTCTCAATTCTTACGAACAAACAACATGTATAAATTCACTTTCACCATATATTTAGGCTTTATTAAAATTCTAATCACCACTTTAAAAAAAAAAATAATATAGGTATCATGGTGTACTTATGGCATAATATCGGTATCGGTGTACTTATGGCATTTTACTATTCTTTCGGGCTCGATGATCAAAGATTGTCCTCTCAGTTATCCTATATATAGGTGAACATTTTCCCAAGCTCAAATGTAAACTTAGAGCAACTACCGAAACATTTTACTCTGTCTTTTTTGTTTTTTTCTCTAATTTTATCTGCGTTCACAGTTGGCCTGGGTTACCATTAATATGTTGCTTACCTCTTACTGTGTTTAATATTTCCCACTGATATGCAGTAGAACGATTATATTGCATCAATTGCAACGATTTCTGCTAGGAAGGTTGATTCAGTGTGTCGTACTAAACAATTTTTCTCGCCAGAACACACCTTGCTTGTTTATAAGTCTACTATTCGTGCTTGTATTAAATATTGCTGCCACATCTGGTCTACTACTTGTGATATGTAACTAGAGATCCTTGACAGAATCCAATGATAATCGTTCTTACACTGGTATTACGGTTTCAATTCTTTTCCCATCGCTGTAAGATCACTTTCCTATGCCTTTTCTATATGTATTTTCATAGTAATTGTTCTGGTGAGCAATTTTGTTTGGTAATTTACAAATGTAAATGCAATGTAATCATACTCTCCCGTTTTCTCCTTGAATTTATTTTATCATTCTCTCTTTTGCGTAATATCTTCACAAGTTCTTTTAACTCTCAGGAACCCAGTGCAATTTAACAGCTTCGTTGCCGTACTTGAGATGAAAAGATTAAAAGAATTTTGGTCTTTTTACTTCGGAATGCCATTCATTTCGATTCCTAAAAGTATTTCCTTAATAGATAGAACTTTAATTCTCTGAAAACCCTCTAAAAACCATTGGGACCGGTTCATCGAACTGAAAGATGCCAAAGTCCAGAAGATTGAAATTATAATTTCGTTCATAAGATGCCGAAAGTTAGTGGAAAAAGATTTCACACATGCAGTTGAATAAATCTATGCACACATATCTAAATAATTTCTTAGGCACTTCGATGTGGTGTAATGGTTAACATTCTTGTCTCGCTAGATCAATTACTACACTTAGTAAATCACTATCTAAATAATTTATTGTAAATGTATTTACGAACGTTTTTCTGACCTACAGTTTATAGTCTATTAAGTGCTCAATAAAAATAAAGATCAAAACATTTTATAAATTACAAAAAAGTCACATTGAAAAAAAGGCGCTTTTTATTTTGTTTAATGGCATATCGACCTCTATGGATTATTTAATGCCGAAATCTAAATATTGTGAACACAATCCTATGTATTCAACTACAGATAAAATGTATTGTTGATAATTCTGCTACAAATAGGTATTGTTAGATTTTTATATAATGATGGATTGCTGGTAATTTTAATATAATGTCCTTTGAGCCATAAAGGAGACGCTTCTGGCTAAGTTTGTGGGCTTCTCTGTCGCGTAGGTTTGTCCAGCAAAATCAAATTCACGGGAATGGCCTCGTCAATGATTCACAACCATTTCACCATCAAGCGGAGGAGGGGACAGGGAGAGCGAATGCTGCTGATGTACTGGCGATAATTAAAGAAAGTCTATCATTCTCTAGATAAACCAGGTAATGCCCGGACTTATCGAAAGGCTTTTTTTTTAAGCGTTTCACCCCAAGCAAGGCGAGAAGCCACTAGGACGGAAGTGGTTACAGAAAATTTAGAGCAAGATCAGATAGGAGTGATAGAAGAAAGGATGAGGAGAAGGGTAATGGATAGATCAAGGCAACTGGAGATGTCGATTGACATTACATTTGAAAAGCTGGAGATTATAGCTCTCAGGGAAACTGGAATAGGGAAGGGAGTTCCACAGGCGAGAGGTGCGAGACATGAAGCTATTAGAGTAGAAGAGACGGCTACATTTAGGAGTTTCGACAGTGAAGAGTTGAGAGCGGAATGTCAGCCTCGTAGGGCGCTTGAACTCATGAAGTCTGGGAACCAGTGAATGCAGCTCCTCGGAGCAATTACCATGAAAGTATTTGTAAAAAAGACAGAGAGAGGTGACGGCGCGTCTGTGAGAAAATGACTGTAGACGAGATGCCAGATCAGGGCCAATTATGTTGCATATCCGCCTCTGGAGCCTATCAAGAACCCCGAGGCAAACAGAAGGGACTCCAGACCATATATGGCAGCAATACTCCATGCAAGGGCGAATTGTTGATTTGTAGATCTGGAGGATCGATTCCGGGGAGAAAAATTTCCTGGCGCGGCACAGGGAGCCAACTTTCCTTGCGGTGGACGAAGCAATTGACTCTTTGGCAGGATTTGGCTTTAAGGGAGTTTCTCCACAAGCAGAAAAGCTACAGTGTCGCCGGACACATTTTTTGAACTGAGGCTTGTTAATTTTAACGCCTTCAAAACTGAAATTCTCGCCATTAATAATCTGAGAGTACCCTTAATCCCTTCCATCAGCATGGCTGATGTTAATCTCCGGGAAAGTAACTTGTTAAGCCTTCTTGGGCTAGGTTACTCAGCTGACATAAACTGGAAAGACTATATTGAATGCATTGCTTGGTCAGATGCTAACATAGTTGTGTCAGTGTGTCATGCGAGACAATTTTTCTCTCCAGAATCTATCTTACATATCTATAAGTCTACCATTCGTCCATGATTAGAATATTGCTGGTCCGGTCTCCCTGTTATTTTTATGGAGCTCCTTGATAATATCCAAAAAGTATCAACAATATTATCGGTCATGATCTGGCGGCTCGGCTTCAGTCATTTTCCTAGCGCCATAAGGGCGCCCCTACGTGTCAAATGTTCGGATGAGCTTTTCGCTATGGTATGTAAACTTTTTCAATTTAAGCAGAGTAGTACTAAACTGGTAATTTTTACTTTTTACAGTAAGGTTCACCCTGTACAAGGCCTGGGGGCCACTCGAGGTAGAGGGTTACAATAAGTGGTAGTTTATATGGATAGGAGGGAAAGATAACTTTTGACTATAGACTTGAACTGGTTGAAATTGTAGTGATGGGGAAATTCCTCTAGGGAGTCTGTTCCATAGGTCAGTGGTTAACGGGAAAAAAGCTGTTTGAGTGGAACTTTTCGCTGATGAAATACGGAGAGCATGGGGGTGGTTTGTTACTATGTAAGAGGCATGGCAGGTTCTAGTGAAGGTCGGAGCTGGTGGAATCAGGAGATGCATTTCGTCCGGGCAATATCCATTGAAGTAGCGATAGAACAGTGAGTGACTCGCTACACCCCGCCTCTCTCTCTCTCTCTCTCTGTGTGTGTGTGTGTGAGAGAGAGAGAGAGAGGTTGGAGGGTGCAAAATACTTCTTCACCAACGAGGTCTCGGAAAACGCTTTTGAACTATATCAAAACTGGAAAGTGAGCTGTGGACAGCTCCTACGCAAATATGGCAACAGTACTCCATTTTCGGTCTGATCTGGCTCTTATAAATATAAAGGATAGCATATGGAGTCAGGTAATTACTGGAGTGGTACAGGGAGCCGATCATTTTTCCTGCATCTTTAGCGAGGATCGCATAACATAATTCTACTTGACGTCGGGCGTGATTTTGAGGCCGAATATTCTCTCGAGTCCCAAGACCTCCTCTGGGGCGGGATCCGTTTATCGTGACAGGCGGTAGTTCGGGGTCCGATCAGCGGTGTTGGAATGTAACCAGTTTGGTTTTAGATACATTAAATATAACCATCCATTAGGAAGTTAGTGTTAAATCGGAAGAGAAGTCAGCTGCCAATCTCTGATCGCCAAGAGTTTTAGAGGTGAGCTCGTATATCGCCGTATCACCGGCATGATGTTTGCAAATGATCGAAGTATATTCTTAGGCAGATCATTTATGTAAATCAGAAAGCGGATTGGTCCGAGAAGTAAGCCCTTGAGGACGCCTACGTTGACCACCATAGCCTCAGAAGACTGTTAGGAAGGATTCTATAATAGAGAAAACCCTTTCAGTGATTCCATAGCTGGAGAGCTTGTGTAGAAAATCTTTGTGTCACGCCTTTTCGAATTTCTTCGAGATATCTAATGCTATGGTATGTGCGGTATGTGTTTCGTCAAGAGTCTCACAAATTCTTTGTGTAATGCTAGTTAGAACATCAGCAGTCGATGGAGCTGATCGAAACTCATACTACTCGTCGCACAAGAGGTTATTTCTATCCAGGTGATCGACGAACTTCTTGTTGATTAATGGTTCAAAAAGCTTACTGATTATACCAAGGAGACGAATAGGTCTATACTGGGATACATAGGATAGATTGCCTGCATTCTTGAAAAACGTCCACACGCTTGCCACTTTTCAAGTGCTTGGAAAAGATTTCTACTTCAAGCAACGGTTAAATAATTTTGCTAGAATCCGGGACAATTCGGGGTTGATATTCTTAAGGACGACCGGCAAAATTTTGTCTGGGCCAGTGGCTTTTCTGAGGTCGAGGCTTTTGATAAATCAAATCTCATCAATTTTGCAGTTGAGCTGGCGAGATGTAACCGTAAATTTTGTGCTAACAGCTTCTTTTTGCGCAGGTGCGGTACCGTGGCCGATGAGGATTCGGGTTGTTGGCCGCTCACTTGAGGGGTGTACACATCCTGATCCTTGCTGGTGGTATCACGGCTGCGCTTAGCTCAGACCGGCTCTGATCAACTATGGCAAGCCAAGACTAGCTTACTAGCTCTGACCAGCTTGGACCAGCTATGTCAAGCTAAGACTAGCTTAGACCAGATCTGACCAGCCTGGACAAGCTATGACCAGCTAAGATCAGCGGCCCGAGTGAAAGCACTCAGGTGCCCACGTTAAAAAACTTACTCAGTAGGTGGGGGTCAAGTAAATAAAAATCTTCGCACAAGAGGTTATTTCTATCCAGGTGATCGACGAACTTCTTGATTAATGGTTCAAAAAGCTTACTGATTATACCAAGGAGACGAATGGGTCTATACTGGGATCTTTTTTCGCACTTCTCGCTTGTGGAACACGATTTTGGTTCCATGCTTTCCAGCTAATTTTATTCTGCAAAAATGTAAATGCAATACCAATCTATAAGAAGACTGGCCAAGCTCGATCCTAGGTTGTTCCCATGTTGGTCAGAACTGCAGCCAGTCAGCTGATGGCTATTTGCTTTCCGCTTCCTTCTTTCATTTGCTTCTGTCCTACGTTGTGTTCGTTGATCGCAGAGCAGTGAAGATCGAATTTCGTCCTACTTGTGCGCTGGGTTGGACTGTGATGGAACCGTGCTACAAAAGGACAGAACGCTTCCGAAGGCAAATATAAAAACAGCATAACAAAATAACGAAGACGGTCACCGGGTTAATTTTCAATTGGTTTATATAGTTTTTGAGGGAACAAAATTACCCTTTCCCGTTAAACTCTTTATCGTGATAATTTGTCTTTTTTTTTCTAAAACTTTGAGCGGATTAAAAAAAAAAAAAAAAAAAACAATGCAACAAGGTATGGTCGGGAAATCTCTCAGCAGCAGGTCACGCGGACTCCGGCCACTCCCGGCCACCGCCAACCTCTCCCGGTCACCGTCAGCCTTTGGTACCTGGCTTCTCGTGACTTCTCGTGTCTTCTGGTTTTAGGTCGCCTAAACGCCCGTTTATATGTATCTCCCGACACCTACCGCACTTGAAGATTTATTAACATTCGTGTCAATCCAAATTTCTCTCTCTCCAATTTTAGAGAACTGATACCGACCTTTAAAGAAGGCGGTCACTTATTCAAATCAATTAATTCTTTGAAAACTTGGTTTATCATTCCTTTCTATGTTCTGATGACAAACTGCCCACGGCCGACCTCTTATCCAGCAATAATTTTCCCAATAACAACTTTTGTGTTTAAAAATTATTTCTATGCCGTTGACGTCAAAGGACGTTCTTTGTTGTCGAATTCCCTTTGTTGTCGACTTCCCTTTGTTGTCGATTTACCAATACCACACAAATAATCTTCTGCCTGTTTTACAAAGCAACACTCTAGATTATTTACATTATTGGCTTTGCGATTTCTAACAATTCAATTCGCTTTTCGGCTGACAAGTAATTACATTTTCTATTACACATATGTCAGATTGCTTACATTATAAAACCATATTTTGGATTCAATATTCCATTCGGCGTTTTCGGTTTCAGTTAGGTCACACGCACGCACACACACACACACACACACACACACACATATATATATATATATATATATATATATATAATATGATAAACTAACATCATGATACTTACATATAAATTATAACGGGATGATACATATAAATTATAATTGTAGGCTTTATTTGGGGGGGTTCGTGGTTGTTTGTATCCTAGTGACGATATTCAGTCACCCCCCCACGAGGGCATCATGTAGCACAAGGCCGGTTTAACGTGGAATCTCTGAGCCCGTGGGCTCGGCCAAAAATATGCCCATTGAACCCGTATAAACTGGTTCAGGGTCGGTTTAACTCCCCGAAAGAGAATCCGCCTTTCGGCGTAGCGTCCTTCGGGTTCCTCCCCGCCCGAAGGCAGAGAGTTCAACCGATCAGCCGGTCGAGACTTGAACGATTGTATCCTAGTGACTGGGGTTATTGGTTGTTGCGAAACTCCTCTCTATAATATGACCTTTCAGTGCAAAGATGCAGGATGACTTTTGAGTGCCTATATATATATATATATATATATATATATATATATATACCGTCATCCACAGACAGACTGTTTCGCTGTTTCACAGCTCATCAGTGTGGCTAGACATCCGGTTGCCTCTAGCTAGGGTCGAAATCCGACTGAACTGGTGTCAGTCGGAGATTCTAACCATTAAGCCATCGGCGCACGGTAGGGAGGAAAGTGGATTTTTAGCGTGTTTATCTTTATAAACACGCCCAGTGACCGGGAGTGACTCAATTCGCATTAGCGAAGAGTCTCGCTATATAGCTATAATAGTCACTAGATGTTGTCTGGACCTTTTGAATACCCAGTTCTTTCATTTTCGTTGCAAGCCTCAGCAGGACAGTTACATTTCACATTCTTAATTCCTAGGACATATTTTAGATTGTTTATATCATCGACTTTGCGAATCGTAACAATTTCATTTGCCCATATTTTGAACTCAACATTCCATTCGGCGTTTCCGGTTACCAGAAAAGAAAAAAAAGAAGACCATTTCTGACATTCTTAACAATTCCAATTCTCCAATTCCTATACGGGGTTATTTCATTTTAACCAATTTCACCCTAATTTCATACTGCCAGTGTCACAACTGTTTCACAAATCGTTATTTACTGCCCTCCTAATTTCTCGTTTTTCTTCCCGCTTGTTGTAAATGTTTCTATTCTTAATTCTTCCACACCCTGTAACCCATTGCGTCTTAGTGGTTTAAGTGTCTTGCATGGGGTGATACCGATTAAATCACTCGCTTTGCAAATTCCTGTGTTATTTATACATAATTATTATCGAATTCTCCTCCAGGTATGACCGGCAAAACTGTGATTCCTTTTCGTAGCTTACTGTTTTCTTCAGTATTCCACATCCCACTGACACCTCCATATCTTCCATATCTTGTAATCCTCAAAGCTATTTTGAAAGTATTGTCCTCATCTTGTACCTGGCTATAAATTTTACAACTCATTCTGTAAACACAAACAGACACACACAATATATATATATATATATATATATATATATATATATATATATATATATATAATGTAATCAAATATATTGATAGAGATCCGGCAGTATGAAGAAAAAATATACTGAAAAAACAAACAAAAATCCTAATATGCGATTATGCTGTTTTAATGTTTAATGTCAACGTCGGACGTTTCGGTCTAACAGACCATCTTCAGGACATATTCATAAAACATAATTAACATAGACCATATACAATTCAACATGAAAAAGACGATGGACATAAAAAGCAATACCAATCCAAACAGATAACTGAAATCTTTTATAAGATCAGCGTTCCGTTTAAATATGATCACGTCGTCTTTTTTTTTTCTTCATATATATATATATATATATATATATATATATATATATATATATATATATATATGTGTGTGTGTGTTTGTGTGTGTGTGTGTGTAATTATGTATCTGGGCATGCTCTTCTCGTTCATATTCCCAAAATTTTCATTCTTTCTTGGCTTCAAGTCAATAGGCTATAGCCACTTGATTGCATCCCTTTTGCGTGTGAACACTATTCCTAAATTGTTATAGCTGCTTTGCTTTTGACGTGCATTATATATATATATATATATATATATATATATATATAATATGTATGTATGTATATATAAATGTATATATATATATAAATATATATATACATATATATGTGTTTGATTGCAGAAACTCTTCATATATATATGTATGTATATATAAATGTATATATATATATAAATATATATATACATATATATGTGTTTGATTGAAGAAACTCTTCATATATATATATGTATGTATATATAAATAAATATATATATATATATATATATAAATATATATACATATATATATGTTTGATTGATGAAACTCTTCATATATATATATATATATATATATATATATATATATATATATACAGAGAGAGAAAAGAAAGTGATAGCTTTTATCTTACTAAAATATTTCCAGTACATAGAACTCGACCAAGCTATTAACAAGATATTTAGTGAGACCCAACTTGACACCAGATGACAACCTCGAAATCTACATACACTGCTTTCATCATCATTTAGACATGAAAGATCACCCGCTTTAGCCCCGATGACATGTTTGTAAACATATTATCAATGATAGTATTTTCATGCCGTATGCCACACACATAGTATTTCTACCTCCTCCTTTAACCTGTGACAGTTCAAATGTAATATATTTACATTTTTCCAACCAATTCAAAACAATAAATTATATCGGTTAAACCTGTACGGAATTTCGTCTTCGGTTTAATAACCATCAAAAACTACCCAAGCCAACAGCCTCACTTTCACCGACACGAAACGCTTTTCCTACAGATTTAAAATGCATCCACATTCATAAAAACTTACCTTACAATCAATAAATAAGAAAAAGGGTAAAAGCATAAAATTATTGGCAAATGTTGTTAAACATTTTTGAATGAATGACCAGGAAAGAGATCGATGATACTGAACCAATAGTCAAATATAAACAAAACAAATATTACGACTTGACATTTCTTTCGTATAATTTCAAAAATTACGTCCACTTTTATAAAAAAAAAATGTTTCAATATTATAAATAAAGTAGAATTTTTCATGCCAATGTATAAATAATTTAACAAATACAATGTATTAAATATCCTTAATATAGTAATCATTTATGATAATAGACGTTCTTAATAAAGTAAACTTGTTCTATGGTTTCATCGAACACTCATTGCCACTCGTTGTCACTTTCGAAATGCTCGTTGTAGTAGAGATTTTGTAATCTCAGACAGAACTATAGTAACGCCGTTGAAACAATACTGGTGCCAGACGTCTTCGAATAACACTGGCACAAATAGTACTTGCCCGATAATACTCGCTCGAAAAGTAAGCACTGAATAGTGATCCGAATAGTAATTCATATAGAGAAATAGTATAGTGAGTAGTATAGAGAATACCGATCCTTATAGTGTAGAAATAGTGATGTGTATAGTATTAGAGAATAGCGTAGAAATGAATGATCAATTAGACCCCACGCTAATTCTCATATATACATTTTGTTTCATCATCACGTTGTCTACTTATTAGAAATGGAATGACATGTGTTTGTACCACGATTTATTATGAACAAATAGACAAATATGACTTTTAATAAATGAAGATTATAAATGGATAATAATATAATAAAACTATATTATAAAGAAAGGAAAAGATAATAAATAGACAATTAAAATAATGAAGATTTCCTTTTTAAAATACTACTTTCTTTGAGCGATAAAAAAACTCCGTCCGTTCACTGCAATATCAGCGTCTCTCGTATCAGTAAAGATCACAATAACTATAATAGTAAGGATTCTATTAGCTAGAAATTGACCTAAAATCGATGCCTTGCGACACGGCAGATGGATGTGAAAAGATAGAGGTGAATAGAAGATGGATATGAAGAGACGACTAGCAGATGTACGCAGACAACATATAGCTAGATAGATGTAAATATACTATAGCTTGATAGATGTAAATATACTATAGATAGATAGATGTGAATAGATTATAAATAGGCATATAGATATGAACAAACTGAAATGGATAAATTAGATATGAGAAGACTGAAATAAAAGGAAAGTTATATATAAACAGATATATATATATATATATATATATATATATATATATATATATATATATATATATATATATATATAATAAAAAAGAAAGAACAGTAAGATATAAAATCGGTGTTCATATAGATATTTTATTTTTACAAAATAGTGCTCAATGTAAATTTACAGAGCATTAATATTATAAATTAATTGATTTAAAAATATGGTTATTTTCGCTTTACACACTTTCAACCATGTTTAAATAAAAAACCCTAATTTTATTTTTTGCAAATAAATTAAAAGCATTAGTTCCATTTCATCTTCAAGCGAATTCGCTTGAAGATGAAATGGAACTAATGCATTTAATTTATTTGCAAAAATAAAATTAGGGGTTTTTAGCTTCTATTTTTGAAACATGGTTGGAACTGTGTAGCGAAAATAACCATATTTTAAATCAATTAATTTATAATAGATACCGATAAGATGAGGTAAAAAAATATAGTAAATTTTAATGAATTTATCCGTATAAGACGGTTGCTTATTGATTATATAAAGATAATGTTATCGGAAATGCTTCACTTAGTGTCTTCTAAAAAATTCAAATTAAATGAAATAATAAAATCGATTCTATATCATGTTTTTTCTTCACCCCCCCCTCTGCTAAAAGGGAAACCATTGTTTTGATTACGTTTCATCACCTGGTCTCTTGCGAATTCTGATTTTTTCTCTTCTTTTACTCATAATTTTTTTTTTTTATCGTAAAAGGATTTTTATTTGAGAAATAAATGTTGTATGTAATCCTAAATTCTGTTATTGTTTAACATCAAAATGATAATGAATTTTGAATGAGAACTGAATGTTATTACTGCCGTAAATAAAACTACCATGATGATTATTAAAAGTTTGGCGTAAGATGAAGAATACTGGGAACGTTATCATAACTCGATGTTTACATTTTTTCAGCTGAGCTTGTATGGATACAAGCTGATTTCATTGATATGGAATTATTCTTCGAATAGGAAATTTTATTATGAAGTTATGCCAGTAATATGTATTTCATTACTTTTATTACCAGTTTATTTCACAATGTGAATCTTTTCATAGACGTTTTTGGTTATCAGACCGAAGCCGAATTTTGCCTATCGACTAACGACACTGAAGTTTTAAGGCTTCTTTTTTTTTAGAATTGTAGTATAAGTCGACCCAATTTTTAAGTGTGACTTTTGGGACTTAAAGGTCGTCATACGTGGTAATAGATAAATAGATAAATAGATATGAACAAATTGAGATAGATGCGTGTTACTTGAATTTTTCTGACCATACTGAAAATAATCGTCGTATAGATAGCTGGAGATTTCGAGCCTAAAACGAAGTCAAGGAATACCAGTTTGATTGTGTAAGATCACGTAGTACTTATAACTTCCCATTGACTTCCAAGATTAGTTGGATAAATGTTTTTATCTTCGCAATATTTGAACCCTTACCCCCAGAGATAGCATACTGAATCTATCAAAACTAGGGGAGAAGATAAGATTGGAGCTTTAATTTGAATAATTGATGGACCATAAAGTGTTGAAAAACTTACGGATAAAAACAGGGAAACTTACCAGGCGACTAGATTTTCGAACTTCATACGTGTGCGACAAGGGTTACAAGAATTTCAGCCACGTTGGTTTAAAAAAAAACAACAAATAACAAAACAAAACAATTCTTGTAGTTATGGAGAAAATTTTGGCTTCCATTGTGGAAATTTAACAACAACAACAACAACAGACACAACAACAGCAAAATACCCAACAGTTGCTAAGTTGCAAAAACAGCAACAAGGGTTGTTAGAAGTGATTTTGAAGAATAATGCTCTAACATGTCTTACACCAGATGCGGTAAAAAAAAACACCGTATCAAAATTTGTATATAATCTTGATGGCGAACTGACTTTTGTTGCTTATTTTCGTAGACATGAAGAAATATTCAGTCAGGAATGCAGTGAGTGGGAAGAAGATAAAAGAAAAGGTTGTTGTTAAGAAAAATAGTGCCAATAGAATACCAAAAAGTACTGCAATGATATTTTACTGAGAAAACCAGGTGAAATAAGGTTTGAAGACAAAGTACACATTCTGACGGAAATTGTTAGTGACAAGTGCACTCTGTTCCATGTTTGTGTGGAGGTGCAAGAATTTAACCAAAAAAGAGGATGAAGAATTTGTCATGAATGCGGGTACTGTCAATAGAGAATGTGAACAATTTAAACTAAAGAAAATCACTCTGGATGCGTTCAAGAGATTAATTTGCGTGCAAGGTCTAACAGCGAAAAAAGATTGAACAAAGTAATGACGTAACGCTACAGGTAATGCTATTTCTGAAGTATGATGCTGAAAAACTTCAGACTAAAGAAGGCGCATTGATAAAAGCTAAGGATATCTGCACAAAATGGAATGTGAAACATTGTTTCAGAAATGGAAAATTACATGTTGGGAAAGAGTGTCCATAGAAAAATGCAGAATGCTATAACAGTGGTAAAGAAGGACGTATCAAATCATACTTCAGAACTAAATCAAGAAAAAACTTTCGCAGGAAGAAATTTATATACACTATTTCCGCCAAAATTAATCACACGAAAAAAAAAAAAAAAAGAAATTGAAACGTTCAAATCAATAATGTGGGAATAAAAATGTTACTATTTGCTGGTAGTGACATTTCAATAGTAAATGAAACTACATAGAAAGAAATTGGAAAACTTTTATTAAAAAAAGTCTTACAATGTGGAAACTTCAGTTTCTAGCAAGGGATCTTTTTTTGAGTAGAATTAAGTCGTGATGTTTATTTTCGAAACAAGCATGTAAAAACAAGAGCTTATGTTCTAAGAAATGCGACGAATCTGTTCGGTTCGAACTGTGAGATTTGCCGATAAACGCTTATTGTAAAAATGTAAGTGGACAAGCGACAAATTTAAAAAGTCGCGGCGTAAAACTGAAGGAAGAAATAAAAAATGTTTTCCTTGTGTAATGAACTGGATCGGTGTTCAAAAGTCAAGGCGAATTTTTTCAATAAAAAAGGTGTGACACCAGTACTTAAACTTTCGAAAATGGTCTGTACCAGTGGTGTACGTAAAGAAAAAAAATGACAAAATTCGTGTTTCTGCGGATTTTCCGACTGGATTAAGTAGTTGTTTTGAAAAGACAGAACTACTCATTACGGTGTCTGGAATAAAGTTTTCGAAATTGAACAGCAAAAAAAAAAAAAAAAAAAAAAAATGAACATAAAAGACACCGAAGAAAAATTTCACTGAAGAAGCGGTTAAAATGCTGTACGACATTTTTGATGTGTCAACACCAAATCAATAAGGACAAGTTCAAAGAAAACGCTTCAAATACTTTGGCGATCTCTCCAGAAAGATGACGGGTAGAACTAATACTAAATAAAAAATATATATTATTTAATAAAGTACTAATTTCAAAAGGGGGATGTTATAGAATAAAGAGTACACCCCAGTGACTCTATGAATTCGTCCAATACTATACAGAGTTCCATGTTATGAGGTTAAGGGTCGTTGAATCGCAGTCTGGAAGTTGCCAGACCAGACTTTGTTCTTTGGGAATTTACATGGCAACTCTTGAATTGATGTTAAGTGGATTTATTAAATTTTTCTTTTTACTTGTGAATCTTTTTCTCATTTTGCAGTTTAATCCCTGTCTTATTTTCCTTTTAATTTTAATTTTATTTTCCACGTCTTTTTTCTCTTTAATTTTTAGTCAAGCTTTAATTGTACCCCTTTCAATTTAGTTTTTAAATGTTCTTTATTTCGTCTTACTGTAATTTGCAAATTGGTTTTATTAACCAAGCCTTAATTTTTAAATACCCTCAATTTTGTTTGTAAGTTGTAATTTTTTATATTTTGTAAGCAAAGCGGTTTTTCGTAACTTAGTTGTCTTAGCTAAGCTTTAAGTTTTATTTTTACTCTCACCTCGCTTTAGGTCCATGTTTTTACCTCGTCTCACTTTAATCTTTTTATACGTCGGGATTCGGTTGGTTCATCAAGTGGCGTTCCCTTGACCTTATTATATTTTTCTTATTTCTTGTGTTTTTTGCGTGAGACATATTCCTTGGTAAAGCTAAGTTTTGTTTATTTTTGTTTAGTTTTGTTCGCCCACCCACGATTCTAATCTGTTTTCTTTAGTTTCGTTTTATCTGAAATTGTAAAAGATAAAGGAAAAAAAGAAAATTACATTGGCAGCACAAAATTTGTGCCCCATCCCTCGTTATATAGTGTGCTAAAAATAACATACCTTATGGACGTTGGTGGTATTGTTCTAGATTGATGGATTACGTCAGAGTTGAACAGAAGGTGCCTAGGTCAATCCGTCGGTGTCTTTACCCCCGCAGATTTCCACCCGGTATGTGAATAGGTTGACGGCTGTTCTTTCTTTTCGTTTGAAACCTAAAGAATATCTATAAAGATAGCCAGTCTGAATGCGAATAGTCTAAGGGATCAGAGTAAGGATGCCCGCCTGCTTCGTGACCTCTTGTCGTTCGGTGAGGATTTCGCCGTGATCCAGGAAACTCACTTTGTTTGCAACATTGATGCTTGTCTGCTGTCTGAAGACTTTGTCGTCTATTCAGCATATGAGGACCGACTGACCAGAGGTGTTTCTTTGATGTTTAAGCGTACCCTGGGTGCCAGGGTGGACCCTGTCCATGTCGATACCTGGGGCCGGCCGATATTACAGTGAAAAGTGGCTCGTTTTCGATCGTTACGGTTTATGCACCCAGCGACTGGGAGGAGCGTGTCTCGTTTTTCGGCAGTTTGGCAGTTCTAGTGGACTCAGCGCACTTAGTTCTAATGAGGAACTGAAATGCCATCCAGATCCTCAAGTTAGAAAGGGGACGGCGAACTAGCGGGAAGACGGGCGATCGTAGCTTGGTTGATCTGATCGGCGAGTTTGGTTTCGTCGATAGATATCGGATCGATCATCTTAAGGGAAGATGTGGACGTGGGCACCTAAGTGGCCGTCTACACAGGTGGCTAGCTACCTGGATAAAATGTTAGTCATAAGGGCCGACATAGAACTATTAGATTATCCCACGTTCCACTGTTTAGGCTATTCGGATCACAGACACTTCTGTGCCCTGATGGCGTTAGATCGTAGGCCTAGAATGGCTGGATACTGGAAGTTCAATCTGTCATTACTATACAGGCGAGATATCCATGAAAAGCTAACTCCCATACTGAAGCGGGACCTAGTGGGGGCGGTTATTGAGTATAGGTGGTGGGAGAGGATTAAGGATAGGATTAGTTCCTTCACAACCGAGTTTAGCAAACGGCTGGCAATAAACAAGGCTAACAAGCTGAAGGTTCTTAAGGATATTATTTCCTGGAAGAGGCTGAGGGATCCCATAAGGATAAGCCTAGCTAGGGAGACCGTGGAGCGATTGTCTAGCAAGTGCTACATTGGTCAGATAATTAGACATAAATTATGCAAGATGTATTCCGAAGCTGTGAACATGGGCGCAGAATTGTGCAAAGAAGAGATCCCCCAAGGTTCCGATCGCTACATTCAAGAGGTCAAAACCCACAGAGTGGCGTAATCTGAGGTCGAGTGACGACATGGGTGAGGCATTTTGGCAGTATTTCGACAGCCGGCTTACGAAGGAGCCTGGATTTTCTGACGAAGAGATTTGCAGCTATTTGACTAGCTTTTCTCGGCTTTTGCTGACTGAAGTGGTTAGCTGCGTGGCGGAGATCACAAAGGGCGAGGTCTACGCAGCAATGAAGAAGGTCGGCAGAGGCATGTCGCCGGGTTTGTATGGTTTGACCTATGAATTGTACTTGAGGCTGTCGCATATTTTGTCCCGATTTTGATGATTTTCAACAACTGGTTCCGCCAGGGGTCCGTTCCGACCGGATCTCCAGGTGTATGATCACTCTGTTGAAAAAAGGCATGGGTGTTAGGCAGGATTTCGCTGATTACAGGTCCATAACTCTGCTAAACACGGAGTCAGTTGCAGTCAGTTGCCGAGATTTTGTTGGGACCTGAGCAGACTTGCGCTGTGAAGGGCAAGCAAACCACGCTAATCAATTTGGATCAGTCCAAGGCATTTGATAGGTTGACCACCGCTAACTGGCTTCTGTCCTGCAGGCCGCAGGATTCAAACCCGAATTCTACCGGTGGATTAGCCTCCTGTATCGATCCCCAGTGCTGTGGTATTAGTGAACGGAAACCGATCGCGCGCTTTTGCGCTGTCTCGGTCGGTTCGTCAGTGTTCCCCACTGTCAACTTACTTTACGCTTTGGCGTTGGAGCTTCTCCTTCGCCGGCTAAGGGACAGCGCGTGCAGTCTGGTCCTACGTGGAATCGATGTCCCTGGTTTTGCTCGAGCCAGGGACTCCGCGTACGCCGATGACGTATCTATTTTCGCGTCGACCCGCAGCGACATTGAGGTGTAAATGAAGGCGCTTGATGGGTACGAAAATGTCACAGAGGCCAAGATTAACAAGGACAAGTCTTCCAGTTTGGTACCTGGAAAGGGGATCGCTCTTCCGGTAACCTTTGGTTGTACGAATGTTTCTGTCCGCATTCCTCGATCTAGTGACCTTTCACGATCAAGGAGGGTCTTCTATCGTGGAGGGCGTCGTGAAGCATCCGCTACGCGGCCGGCTCGGATTGTCGGCAGATGAGTTACGTTCGTTTTGGTTTTAGGAGCTAGCGGCGGATTACCTCACCAACTTTGATTTTTTGCTTACCTAGCGACTGATTTGGAATAGTCTATCTCTCAATGACAAGGCCTTCATATGTGGCTTGACGAATTTGCCAGACCGTCAACGATGTGAACTTGGATTACAGGAAACGGATTCGCACGCTTTCTACTATTGTCCTTTGCTCCGCCTCATGAGACCATGTCGGCGAGTTGACAGATCGTATTGCTCCCGAAAAGCTTGTGCTCATTCATCGCGCATACGTGTGTGGTAATGTGCCGCCCCCGTATTATGGAGTGAAACGGATGGTGTTTCTATCGCTGCTAGCAACGGCACTAATATTGATTTGGATGGCGCGATTGGAGGAAGTCTTGCGAGGTGACCGTTATTCTTGTTATGATCGGATCCGATTTTTTGAGCATCAGCTCAAGATGAACATTAGAACTGATAGAAAGCGGCGATTGGTTTCGATAGATTTAAGCGTAAGGTGGGTGACTGAGGCGAGCCTGGTTCGCGTGAACGGGGATATCCTTGATTTTCTTTTTTAGGTCCACCTAAGTTGCATCGGGGTAGTTTCCCGCGGAGCCCCACGCAGATTAGGATAGACCATTTATAGTGTACCTAGTTAATGTGAGTAAGCATTGTTTCCGGCCTGATCCCTACTTCTAGTTTGGTTATGATCCAAGTAGAGATTTCCAACCTCCCCAGTTTGTTTTTGGCACCCTTTTTCATCTCGAATGGGTCAGCTTTCTTCTTTCCCCTTAGCCGTATTCATTTTATCTGTTCCCTATACCTTAGGGAGAGAGCCTCTTGATTTTGTCTAAATGCAGAATACAGAGGCCTCTCTCAAATCTTTTGCGGGTATGACGGATCCAGCCAACCGCAGTTATCTGTATGTTGCACATTTGTTTGATATTTTAGTTTGCTCTTTTGGGTTCATCCCCTGCACTCTCATTCGTATCATTTACAAATTTTTATATATAGAATTTTATGCTTATTTGATTTTTATTTCATGGGGTGTGTTTTGTAGGTTCTCTGGGTATTATGGTATGCGTAGCATTCATTGACAATGGTCGACTTCTTGTGATGGAGGGTGCAAATTGTAACGAGTGAATGGCTCGTGAATCGGATTAGCTAGGTATAAGGTAGTAAGTGACGCCCATCCTCAAACCATTCCCTCTTCTAAGCCTTGTGCCAAACTTATATTTTGTTTACATAAATCTCAGTTTGATCGTAGTCTGTCCCAGGCTCGCGGCAAGACAAGAAAAGATATCTGTCTTCGGGCAGAGGGTGACAAGAATTCCGTTTTCGGGTGGAGGATGATTCCATCAGGCTCTGTCTTCGGACAGACAAGGCTGAGAAAAACAAACCAGTTCTGTACCCGATCTCGCATTGGTGCGGGATGGGTAAATTTTTACCAGTGGCAAGGAGTGGAAATGTTCGGTTTCCCAACAGTAAATTTAACCTTGTGTCGCATCTTGTCCGCAGTGGGGCGACCGGTAGATACCAGCTGAATCGCAGTCAGTCTGCAAGCTCGTAACAAGACAAGGCCTCTGTCTTGAGTCAAAGGGTGACAAGGCCCCCGTCTTCGGGCGCAGTTGTGACTAAATCAAGGTTTTCTTTTCAGATACAGACTCGGCTGAGAAAACACAGACAAGTTGAAATCCGGCTGTTCACTGTCTGGCTTCCTACTGACATAACCTCTGTCATCGGGCCGAGGGTGACTCAGATGGAGCTCTGTTTTTAGATAGAAACTCAGCTGAAAAAAAAGACCATTACTGTATCCAAGGCCGCTATTTCGGAGGGTGGATAAATTTTGAACAGCCACCCCTGTAAAAACGTTAAGGTTCCCCACAGTAAACGTACCTTGCGTCGCACCTAATCTGCAGTGGGCTGACCGGTAAATACCAGATGTAATTGCAGTCAATCTCAAGTACGCGACAAGATAAAACCTCTAGCTTCGGGCCGAGATTGACTCAGTCGGGGCTCTTTGGATAGAGACTCGGCTGAGAAAAACAGAGCAGTACTGTAATCAAGCTCGCTTTTGTGGGGTCTTCGAAATTTCTACCAGTGGCAGGGGTTGAAACGATCGGGTTCCCCTCATAAAATTGATTTTGTGTTAAATACCAATCGAATCGCATTCAGTCTCAGGTTCGCGACAAGACAAGACAGGACCTATGTCTTTGGGCAGAGGGTGACAAGACTTCCGCTTTCGTGGGGAAGGGTGACTCAGTCGGTGCTCAGTTTTCGGATAGAGACTCAGCTGAGGAAAACAGACTAGTACTCAACCCGAACCGGCTTTGGCGTGGGCTGGGAAAATTTAGACGAGTGGCACGTGCGGAAACGCTCGGGTTCCCCACAGTAAACTTGACCTTCTAGTCCGCAGTAGGGCGACCGGCAAATACCAGTTGAATCGCATTCAGTTCCAGGCACGCGGCAAGACAAGACCCCCAGTATCAGGCCTAGGGAGACTCAGTCGGAGCTCTTTGGATAGAGACTCGGCTGAGAAAAACAGACATGTTGGAGTCATGCAATTTGCTGTCTTGCGGCTGGCAAGACCATGGTCTTCGGGCAGAGGATGTCTCAGTTCGTGATCTGTCTTCAGATAGTCTCGGCCGAGAAAAACAGACCAGTACTGTAGCCTAGCCCGTTTTTGCGGGCGCTGGGTAAATTATGACCAGTGGCAAGGGTGGAAACACTCGAGTCCCCACATAAAACTAGACCTTGTGTCACAGTGTGGCGACCGGTAAATACCAGTCGTACTGGAGTCAGTATTCATAATAACTACATAGGCGTTACGGCAATAGCCTAAGCATTACGTAGAGAAAATACTTCAACGAATTACGTTATACGAAGTAAGAGTGTATGTTATAAAAATAACCTTACAATAGGGAATCATAATACTTTAGTTATGTCAACGAACACTCGTTGTAACTTTCGTAATTCTCGTTGTAGTAGAGACCTTGTAATCGCAGATACAACTATAGTAACGCCGATGAACAATACTGGTGTCAAACGTCTTCCAATAGCATTCACATTAATACTACTTGCTCGATAATACTCGCTGGAAAAGTAACAACAGAATAGAGATGTTAATAGTAATCTGTATATTGATGATATTCACTAACCGCCCCACGCGGTCGGATGTGGCAAAAGACCGAGTTTATTGTGGGGTATCCGAGCCTGTAGGCCCGGGGAAAAATTCCCCGTAGATCCCGTAAAAAACGGGGTCGGGTAGCTGTCTACCACCCCAGACGAGACTCTACCCTTTGGCATAGCCTCGGTTGGGTTCCTCTCTACACAGAGGCAGAGAGTTTGACAAGCACAACCCCTAAGTAATTTGGAGAGTGATTATATTTATTAACCGCCCCACGCGGTCGGATGTAGCACAAGGCCGAGTTTATTGTCGGGTATCCGAGCCCGTAGGCTCGGGCAAAAATTCTCCGTAGACCTCGTAAAAAACGGGGTCGGGTATCTGTCTACCACCCCAGACGAGACTCTACACTTTGGCATAGCCTCGTCTTGATTCCTCTCTTTCCAGAGGCAGAGAGTTCGACAAGCACATCTCCGAAGTAATTAAGAGAGTGATCAGTATAGAGAATAGTATAAATCACATATATACATTTCCTTGACGATCACATGGTCTACTTATTAGAAATGGGATCCCCTGTGTTTGCCCACTGGTGATCTGTGTTCAAACTGCAGTGTCGGCAGCGACACTTTATTCCTATGTAGCAAATACTTAACATTAACTGCCATCAATGCACAATTTTTTAGTCTTCATTTATTACTTCATAAATAGAATTAAATCACTGACATTTCTGCTTATGTTCCTACGCGCGAGGCTGATAAAGAAGCAAGGAATCACTTTTAACAACATTTAAGTACCATCATTGTCAACATCACATCATGGGTAAAACTCTTATTACTAGGAGTTTTCAATGCAAGGCTAGAAAATGATAATCTCCTATGGAGAATGTCATCGGTAAAGAAGGTGTCGGGATTTGCAACGCCAATGGACATCTGTTATTAGGTCTATGCATGGAACACAATTTATTCATTACGGATACACAGTTCTAACTTCCTACCCGATTCAAACCTCTTGCATGCATGCATCCACGGTGAAAAAAATTACTATGGCCTACCACTGTTTTGACCTTACAGCAAACATCACGAAAATCGAGTTCCTTACGAAGACAGACCCAAATACCATCTTACTATCTCTTGATATTACTATTTCTGATACACCGGTCGAACAAGTAGAGCATTTTCGATATCTAGTATTGGAACTGAACACGGGGTATTTGGAAGGATAATCAAACGTGTATTCAACAATAAAAATCTGAGCTTAACGGCAAAAATTATGCTCTATAAAGATGTTGTAATTTCAACTTATGACTACGAAACCTGGACGCTATATCGTTGTGAAATTAAAAAAATTAGAACGATTTCACCTGCAAAAATTTCGTTCAAATTCTAACATCAAATCAGAATATCATACAACCAACACCAAACTCCTGGAATGAGATAACAGTCAAAGCATTCGAATCGATAGTCATGAAACCCCGTCTTCTATGGTTTGGACATGTAGCAAGAATGGAAGAGTCAAGATTACCACATCAAGTGTTATTCAATGAGCTCACTTTAGGGAAAGCAGCACAGGGTTGTACTCTTCGCTGATACAAAGACCAACTCAAAATAACACTGGAAGCCACTGGATTTGACCCTAATTCATTCGAAACACAAGCCCAAGACTGTACCAACTCCATGACCATCGGAACCCAAAACTTTGTAGCCAGCAGAATAGAAAAGGAAGTCAAACAAGAAGAGGGAAAGGCTAGACAAAATCGACCTTGTCATCCGCCATTATTACGATGGAGTCAATAGCATCAACTCTTCCTGTTAAGAATTGGTTTACTTAGTCATCAATGTCATCATCACAAAAGAAACGATCAGCAAAGAAGTCATTAAGTTCTGGGATACGAGAAAATCACGCCATCGGCATTTTCTTTTATTCCAAATTTCTTTCACCGTCAACTAACTTTTGCAAAAGCAAACGGCGATAGGGAATTGATACAGGGAACAGGTTTGTGGGAAAGTGAAAGCTTCTTGTCCGGAACCTGCACGTGGGCGGCGGATCTATTCATCAACGCCATTATCATAAAGGAAGCGATCAGCAAAGAAGAAATTAAATTCTTGGATACGAGACAAAGCCGACGACGAATATATACACATGGTTATAGAACCCAGTCTGTCCTGCTATTTACCCATAGCTGGAGGGAGAAGAAGAGGATTCACACCTTTCCCAAGGGTATTAGCATGTAAGTGAATGTAATTGATTTGACTGGAATTCGAACTCGGCTCCGCGATTCCTCAATCCAAGCCGCTATCCATTACTCCACCGCTATCCATTACTTCACCACTATATATAGAGAGGATGGCCATGTAGTCAAGTAGAGTGTGTGGGTCACTGTCTGGCAAGTTGAGGTCAACCTGAAACAAATCCGTACCGTCAGCACTTTATTCTCGTCTGATTTTATTTTGCCTTTAACTAAATCTTGCAAAGTCAAACGATGATAGGCAATGAATGATGTGAGCAGGTTTTGGTGAAACCGAAAGCTTCAAGTCTTGGACTTGTATGTTGGCAGCAAATTTAGTCATCAACGCCATCATCATAAAGGAAGCGATCAGCAAAGAAGAAATTACACACAATCTAATCAATTCCATTGGTCATAAAAGAGTGTATTATTACTGGATGCTGTTTTGTAGCATATAGATGAACTGAATTATGTTTATAAAGAAACGACAAAGAAATACTTCAGACACCACAAAATAAATGCATTATTATGGAGACTATAAAAAATGTGATGGAAGAGTTCTTTTGTATGAAAGGATAAATACTGCGTCAAGATCCCAAGAAGAATTATTGTATTGGATTACATATAACACTTACCATTTGATAGGCTTATGTTTACCTAGATGCTGTAGACTTATATATACCTAATTGTAAAGTGATTGACCATGGATAGGTGTAATTGACAAAATATGTATATGTGTGGGATTATATAAAGAGATGTTTAGATCTTCAGTGACTGGGGGCAAACAGTTAACGCATGAAGTTTGTTGTTGGAATTGGATTACGATATAATACCATCGTGTCTTCCTTGTAAGAATTGGTTTACGTAGTTATCAATGTCATCATTATAAAAGAAGTGATTAACAAAGACGAGATTAAATTCTGGGATACGAGATAAAGCCGACGACGTCCGGGCACGTTTCATTCAACCGAGCCATAGTATTGATAACGTTAAATGCAAACGAGAGCTCCGAAAGTCCAAGTTAAAATACGTAAATTCATATATTGTAGGTTTTAGGAAATCAGACTCAATGAATACAGAAAAAGTCTTTTTGCAAAGACTCTACCACTATAATCATGGCAAAGAACGAAGCCCAAATTACTAAATTTCATCAGTAATCAAATACATGCGAAAAGAAAAAAAAACAAAACAAATTCCCCACGGAAATAAAAGTCTCACTTTATTTTATATTCTGGTATCGTTGGGAAATGACACAGCACTGTCCGATTTTAACAATTTTCTCGTCATGCTTGTATTTGGGCAAAAGACCTACGAATATACAATGACTATTATTGCTTTTCTTATCAATATTATTATTTTTCTTGTTATTTTTTTATCTCTTTCAGCCGTCTATGGTATCTACACACACACACACACACACACATAAAACACTCAGTATGATCGTTTATAAGATTGACTTCAAAACATGAGAAGGCCGGAATTAAAAAACAGTTGCTTAAATACACAAAGAAAAATCCTTGAAAATGAATGTAATAACATTTGTGAAAGTGCCAGGGAAAAAATAATATAAAATAAATGTGAACAAGAATTTTTTGCAAATTTCCTGATTACACAAAATAGAAAGATTTAATTAAAAAATTGATAGACAGAATGTATCGATATTATTCAACAAAACATTTAATAGAATTCTTGCTACCTAAATACGCGTTATCCGCCCCTGGAAAAATTAAGTCCGGAGAAATTGTCTTCATTTATTAAGAATTATTCGGTCTGAAGAGATGAATATATAGAAATATTCACGAAATAAATTATAATCGAAATGGACCTTAAGTTTTTCTTCTTGATTTATTATCAATATAATGCTCTGTACTATACATTGAGCTCTCTCCGGATTAATACCATCATTGGAATTATCCCTACCTGTCACAAATTGGTAAATTTATATATATATATGTGTGTGTGTATATATATATATATATATATATATATATATATATAATAAAACAAGAAGAAAACATTAAAGTCCGGAGAAATTGTCTCCATTTATAACAATGAATAAATTTATTGAAACAAAACAAGTTCAGTTGACCACTGATGACAATTCCAGAACAACGTAACTATAAACAATTTTTTCTATCCTCTGCCGGCCACAATGATGGAGAAAGCATTACCTCAAACCATGGCCAGTGAGACACCCTGCAAAAGTCACTCCGTTTCGCGAAGCTCGTCCCTTAATCGAGACGCAATCGCGCCAATCCTCCGAAGGAACGCCATCGAACGAGGACCAATAATCCCAGAAGTCTCCACTGCCACAGGAGTAAATTTATTAGGAATTATTCGGTCTGAAGAGATGAATATATAGAAATATTCACAAAATAAATTATAATCGAAATGGACCTTAAGTTTTTCTTCTTGATTTATTATTAATATAATGCTCTGTACTATACATTGAGCTCTCTCCGGATTAATACTATCGTTGGAATTATCCCGACCTGTCACAAATTGGTAAATGTGTATATATATATATATATATATATATATATATATATATATATATATATATATATATGTGTGTGTGTGTGTGTGTGTGTGTGTGTGTGTGTGTATGTAGTTTCTCTCGTATTATTTTGCCTTGTTCTTTCTTATTCTTTCTCTTACTGTTAATCGAGTCAATTTTGCTTAACGATAATGTACTTTCTCATTCAAATTAATTACTATGTGTTATCATACACCTCAGCTATTTGTAGACTCATAAAATTAATTTCATTTCCTTGATTATTCAATGACTTTATAAACTAATAATAATTAATTGCTGTTGATAACATATATAAGCTAATGGATTTACACAAAATGAACTATTCTTAGTGGAAGACCTTAAAATTTCACGGTTTTTCGGGTTTTGTTTTTTTTAAATCGAGTTTAACCCAAAGCAAGGCAAGTAAAGTCGCTAAAGCATAAATTGTTACTGGGTGTCGAAGAATTTAAAGAATGAAACATGACTAAATAAGGTGGAAGAAGAAAGAGTAATGAGGAGGACAGCGATTGACATGACATTTAAATGTTTGCAGGTTGGAAAGCACACAGCCGGATGGGAGTTGCACAAGCGAGTAGTAGAACTAAAGAAACTGTTAATATACAATTTTCGGCCATATCAAGCCAGTTCAATTGTAAATTCATGCGACCTTGATGCCAGTACTGCGCTTAAATTTAAAAAGAAAAAATAGCGAAGTTATCATCCGAACAATTACCATTAAATTATTTATAGAAAAGGCCTAGGCAGGCAACCATACGACGGTGTGTGTGTGTGACTGAATCTGAGTAGCCAGATCAGGAACAATAATATTGCTGATTCTTCTTTGGATATTATCAAAGTGCTCTCGATAAAAAGAAGTACCAGACTGCATGAGGCAGCAATATTCTAATCATAGATGAATGGTAAAATTATAGATACGTACGATAAATTCTTGAGAGAAAAATATTTTCCAACTTTCCCATAGCGCAATTGATATTAATTCCAACTTACTCTGTCCGTACAAATGTCTATTTTAAATCTTGAAAAAAAAAAAAAAGCAACTGAACTGTTGTTCCCAAATAAGTTACAAGATTTGTGACTTTTTTTTCTATTTTTTCCTTCTCTATTGTCCTTTATTTTTCTTTATTTTTCTCCACTGCTCTTAAATTTAAATTTTTACCCTCATCCATAATTTAATGATTGGATACATTCCTTGTTATTTGCATGATTATAAGCTACCCTTACATAATTTTTATCGGGAAATATTTTAGCTTAACAATTTTAACAAAATATGGGAAACAATTGTGTTTATTATTTTATATCATTTTCGTGTTAATTCTATCTTTGTATCCTGGCGACCACCAAAATGATAGTTATAACTGAAGATTTAAAAGACAAAAATAATATATGTCCATTTTAGCGTTACAAATAATTCTTTTCCTCACCCTTTTCCTTGGTATGACAATAGACTACATCCGGAAACAAAGCCTCTGATCAGGATTTGGGGGTTTTAGGATCCTACTATAAATAAATAATATACCCTCCCCCACAAAAAAGACTATGAAAGTATAAAAAATCATTTTTATAGTAAAATTACTGACAATACATATTTATAGTAAAAACACTAGCAATACATACAGAGTACGACGGGTAAATTGTCGCCATTTTATATTTTTTCGCGCATGCGCATTCATTGTTTTTGATTCTCTCGACTGCACAGTATTGTAAGATTCACTCTGTCAGAAATTTAGAAAAGCTGTGCTGTACTGATTGGCATTCGCACCGGAAGCTACAATACAAACATTTCAGAATGTTTGGGTGTCAATCTGAGGACAGTGCAGAGGATTCAGAAAGAGTTGGATGAGTCTAATGATGATTACGGAGGTGTTTAGACATGGCGATGTTATGCCTCCATTTATCTTCACTGACGTCTTCAGACTCAACACGAAGGTCTACATCAAGTACCTTGAGGTGGTAGTGTTGCCCAGGAAGAGAGAGTAGCTGCTGGAAGACCATGTGTCTGGCATCAGGACTCTGCATCATGCCATACAAGCAGAATAACCAAATCATGGCTTTCAGACAATTTCTATGACCACACCACTCCTCAAATCTTGCCACCTAACTCCACAGACTGCAACCCGCTTGATTATTATCTGTGGAGCGCAGTTGAAGGAGATACCAACAAACTCTTTGTAACACCAAAGATGAACTGAACGCAAGGATTATGGTAGTATTCACCCACTTAAACAAGGAGACCATCCAGAACAGTTGCAGGATATTCCTAAGTCGTTTGAAGGCCGTGGTTGAAAGCATTCGCGATTTTATTGAATAAATTTAGTCTTTAGTATTTTAAGATATTTTTGTGTAATTTTGATAAATATATCTGTTAAAATGAGATGTCAGTATTATTTTCATTTTGCGTAATTTATCCATCGCACCCTGTAGTTATATGGTAAAAAATACCAGCAATAGATATTTATATGATAAAATTTATAATAGCGATTTTAAGTAAAGTTATCAGCTATTTTATTTACGTTCGAAATATTTAGATTTCGGCATTAAAAAATATTTATGCGGCTAAACAAATTCAACCAACCAAATCACTCTTCAATTAGCTTCTATTTCTTTCCTTATTTTCTTCCTTATTTCCATATCACTGAAGCATTATTTGTGCTTATGATAAAATGTCTTTCTTTTTGCATTTCTTTCTTTCTTTCTTTCTTTCTTATTATGTACGTGTGTCATTTTCTCACTAACACCAACAGCATCTCCGATATAGCTTTTGCCTCTGTTTTTTCTCACACACAAAACGAATGGTCTATTATTACAACGGTTTTCAAAATAAAGTTGAGGCAACAACCATAAAGTTAGGTGTTCTAATCTAATTTTACGTCGCTGCTTTCAGATACGATCTCCATTTTCGACCATAACCTCTAATTTTTGAGATATGCATATGCGCGGGAACGTATATGCATACATATAGTCATAAATCGAAAAGATTTTAATGTTTCAGTTGTAAAGTACATAAACAGCTGTTTAAGACTAATTTATAGCTGCTGAATTCAAATGAATACTTTGACAGACTCATGGGATACCAAATGTCTTTTTGTAGAAACTGAAATATGTGTTGGGATGAAATATACCGAATATGGATCGGAATCCGACAGAATGATAAGATAAGGAATAAAGAGGAAACGTTTAAAAAATCTAACATGTTTCACTTTTATTAAAGTTTCATCAGAGAATACATATGGAGAAAAAGAAGTCAGAAATTCTGGTATTTTTACATTTGCGCTGATTGACTTTCGTTGGTGCTATATAGGAATAAAGTGTCGAGGCCGACACTTGAATTTGAACATAGATCGCCAGTGAGCAAACACCGATGAATAAAGTAGATCTTTGACCACAAAGGAAACGCATAAGTAGTAGCGTGACGTCTAATTGATCGCTATTTCTAGTCTATCCTCTATCATCTATTACTATACGTACTATTCCCTACTCTATTCACTATACTATTCCTCTATTCGGATCGCTGTTCGGTGCTTACTATTCGAGCGAGTATTATCGATTATTATTTATTGGTGCGAGTGATATTCGAAGGCGTTTGACATAAGTATTGTTCAACGGCATTACTATATTTGTATCTGCGATTACAAAGTCTCTACAACAACGAGCATTACGAAAGTGACAATGAGTATTCGTTGGCATTACAAAAGTTGGCTAATCCTTTTTCTCGTGCATTCGACTTGTTAAATAAACGATAGTTTAATTCGTGGGTTTCCGGATTCAAGTAGAGACGACACGTCCTTTCGAAGCGCCAAGATATTAAAGGATTCCAAACCTAACTAAAAAATCGTAAATAATGCTTTATGTATGTAAGTGTATAATAATTTTAGTTTATCTATTTGGGATTCAAATAGTAATGTACCTTCGTAAGAGTGTGGGGATGTATATTAGTCTTTATGTCTTTTTGTATTACGAACATTTTTTTTGTATTGGGAACATTTTTATGTACATACCGTTTGTTTTGATAAACATACGATAGATTCATTAAGAATAGGTTCATTAACCTTTTGAGCCCTTACCACCGATTTACCAGTGGTAGAGAAAAATGTTTTAATGCCCAACCACCGGTTGAATAGTGGTAGAGAAAAATGATTTAATCCCCAGCCACCGGTTGAACGGTGGTAGAGAAAAATGATGTAATGTTCAGTTAACGGTTGAACGGTGGCAGAGAAAAATGACTTAATGCCCAGCCACCGGTTAAACGGTGGTAGAGAAAATGTTTTAATGCCTAACCACCGGTTGAACGGTGGTAGAGAAAAATGATTTAATCCCCAGCCACTGGTTGAAAGGTGGTAGAGAAAAATGATTTAATGCTCAGTTACCGGTTGAAACGGTGGCAGAGAAAAATGACTTAATGCCCAGCCACCGGTTGAACGGTGGGCAAACATTTGTAAGTATTTTTATATCTAACGTGAAACATCAGGAACCAATTTTTTCCGAATTTTGATTCAGGGGCTCAAGCAGGGGGGGTGCAACTGTTCAGGAACGCAGGGACGAAAGGATTAAAGTTTACTGATGCAACATAATTTTTCTTGACGAGTGTTTATAATTGGTAATATTGTTATCAATACTCTCTCGAAGTATTTTGACGTAAAGATTTTTAAAGTCAAAGTTATGTTTAATTTTGTTCCTGTGTATATCCTATATACAACCACTTTATGATGCCCTATACCTATATCAAACCACCTTATGATGTCACCTACATATATACAACCACCACGTGACATCCTATACCTATATACAACGACTTTATGATGTTCTATACCGACATACATCCAACATATAATGTCCTATATCTATATAAACCCATTTTATGATGTCCTATACCAATATACAACCAGATTATAATGCCCCATACCTATATAAAACTACAATATAATGTCCTATACCAATATGCACCCATTTTATGATATTGCATACCTATATACAACCACCATATGATGTCCAATACCTATATACAACCACCATATGATGTCCAATACCTATATACAACCACCATATAATGTCCAATACCTATATACAACCACCTTATGATGTTTTATACCTATATACAACCATTTTATAATAACCTATACCTATATACAACCACCTTATGATGTCCTATACCTATATACAACTACCGTATGATGTTTGTACCTAATACATACAACCATCTGACATGTATACATGTTTATATTATGATTTTGTGACAATTGTCGTAACTATATTCATCCTCAATGGTTTTGCATTTTAAAGATTATTGTTAGAGGTTAAGTAGCTCTTCAAATGTCTCAGAAACTTCAATATAATCCATGCCACTGATCGGGAGATTTGGGGTTTTTTTACGAGCGGGAAATCGACTCTTAATTGTTGTTATTCCCAGGTCACAGGGGACCTGGGATGATAACATCTGTTAGGATTACATTTAGGGGCAAAAAAAGAACCCCCAAACTAAAATCAAAACGTTTTCTTCCAAACCCAAAAAAAAAAACAATACATTTTTGTTTTCTTCATTTTTTATAAAATGAAAAATACATTTTATAGTAAAATAATTTTATACTTTACCAGCAAAAATCTTTTAAAATTACCAACAATACATTTTTTATAGTAAAATGAATACAATACATTTTATAGTAAAATAATTTTTTATAAAGCAAAAATCTTTTGAATTTTTATAGCAAAATGAATAACAATACATTTTTATAGTAAAATAATTTTATTTTACCAGCAATAAACTTTTAAAATTTACATTTTTATAGCAAAATGAATAAAATACATTTTATTTAAAAAAATTTTATACTAAAACAATAAATTTTTAAAATTACCAACAATACATTTTTATAGCAAAATGAATAACAATACATTTTTATAGTAAAATAATTTTATACTAAAGTTAAAATAAATCTTTTTTACCAACAATACATTTTTATAGCAAAAAGTTACATTTTATAGTAAAATAATTTTATACTAAAGTTACCAGCAATAAATCTTTTAAAATTACCAACAATACATTTTTATAGCAAAATGAATAACAATACATTTTTATAGTAAAATAATTTTATACTAAAGTTACCAGCAATAAATCTTTTAAAATTACCAACAATACATTTTTATAGCAAAATGAATAACAACACATTTTTATAGTAAAATAATTTTATACTAAAGTTACCAGCAATAAATCTTTTAAAATTACCAACAATACATTTTTATAGCAAAATGAATAACAACACATTTTTATAGTAAAATAATTTTATACTAAAGTTACCAGCAATAAATCTTTTAAAATTACCAACAATACATTTTTATAGCAAAATGAATAACAACACATTTTTTTAAAATAATTTTTATAGCAAATAAATCTTTTAAAATTACCAACAATACATTTTTATAGCAAAAAATAACAATAAATTTTATAGTAAAATAATTTTATACTAAAGTTACCAGCAATAAATCTTTTAAAATTACCAACAATACATTTTTATAGCAAAATGAATAACAACACATTTTTATAGTAAAATAATTTTATACTAAAGTTACCAGCAATAAATCTTTTAAAATTACCAACAATATATTTTCTAATAGAATTACCAACGACACATTAGCAATATATTTTTAAAGTAAAATGACCAACTGTTATGGGGTCCACCCCTTTTTCATACAAGTGGACTCGACTAGTGTATACCTGTTCTGCTGCCGTTAAATACCCAGGGTCAGAATAGACAGAGGCATAGACAGAGATTGTGATTGAGTTGGAGGTAGAGTAATAGTGTGAGGTAACCGCTTGTAGAAGTCACAGTTACAAGCACGTAGACTCTAAGGAAGTCCTACTTTGAGACTGAATTTCCCAGACTGTATATATATTATTATTGTTACTAACCGCATTTCTGGATCTACTAACGGTATTACTGATTGTATTATTACGTCAATACATTTATTTGTTATATTTCATTCCTCTGTTTGTCATTCATTTGAGACCGGATTTCATCTCGGAATCCACAACACCAACAAAACCTTTTTATAGCAAAAATGACAATCAATGCAGCACTGGGGGAAATGCAATACCTGGGGAAAATAGAGTCCAGCAAATTTCTCTGGTGGCCATGATCAAGTTGTTTCTCTCCACGCTTTATATCAAGCTTAGACTAATGAAGATCCCCGTGATGGCAGTGGGCAAGAAGGACACAGATCTCAGTTAGGCTAATCTTCAGGAAAGCATCATCGTTGAATCTCAGCTTCTGATTGTACGGAAGGATAAAGAAGTGGAGAATGTTCTTACCCTCAATGAACTGAAAGCATGGGAAGCGTTTAAATCAGTCTCTTGTGACCTCCTTTGTAACATACAGGGGCTAGATTATCAAGAGAATGTTGAGAAGTTTTGAAAGGCTTAGGAGGCTGTGGGGTTGTTGAATACCGATTAGGATTAACTTTCTCCAATCCCAGATTCTTCCAATTTTTCTTCCAAGCTTCTTAGCAGTAAGTGATGAGCACGACGAAAAGTTCGACCAAGATAATACGAGGATGAAGAATAATTATTCAGACACGATGGGAGATTTCTGCTGGATGCTCCTGTGCGGCATCCTGGAGGCAAGAGACATGAGTCCGGCCAAATATGTCACTTCTGGCTGTCTGCTGTGCTCTGATGTGTGATAATTTTATTATACAAAAGATCTGTTACTGTTCTGTATCTATTTTCTGCTTTTTCCCCCTTTTATATGTCATTTTAATATTATCTGAAATAAAAGTATTGTATTATGAATATATGCATTATATTAAAATCGGAATACGCAAAAGGAAAAGCAAAACAAAATTCAAAAAAATATATGGACGTGATCAAGCAAAACACTTCGAAAATTAGAATTGAAAACAGCAAAATTAGTAAAAAAAAAACAAACAAACAAACAACCCCCACCTATTCACATGTTTGCCGCAGACAATTTTTTTTTCAAGCAGTGCTGTCTGAGATAATGACAAGGCAAAAAACACGTGCGGACTAACAACATACTTATATGTTACTGGTTTATAGGCATCATATATGTATCGAGGTATATGTAAAATCCATGCTATACATTATAAAAAAATTATGTTCAATTTTGTCCCATGTTGACAATATATAGAGAAATAGATTAAAAATACTTTCGGCATGGAATATAAATATACATATATCATCTACACCCACCCACCACAAGACTGACGACATGAGACGTAAATTCAAAATATTTTTGACCTGATATATAACATTATATATAATCTCCCCGCATACTGAGGATATGAGACATTTTTGAAAATACATTTAACCTGATATATAAAATATATCAATTTCTCATACTGACGACATGAGATATATATTTAAAATATTTTGACCTGATACATAAAAATTATATATCATCTCCCATACTAACAACATAAGACATAAATTCAAAATACTTTTGACTCGGTATATAAAAATTATATATGACCTCATCCTTTGATGTCGAACCTGCTACTAAGACAAAAGTAAATAGTTGTGCCGTCAGCATAAATACGTAGCTTGAAACCGATGAAATCGGGAAGGGTATTGAAGATAAAAAAAGAAACTTATTTCTAAGGATAGAGCCTGTGGGTGACTCATGTATGAATGTGAAATCAAGTAGAAGGATATCCGTTCAAAGATTTAAACGATTTTTTAGGGACGATTGTATAAAGTATTAAATATTCGTCCAGCTGTGACGCTATAAAGTGTCACTGGTTGTAGTTGAAAGGGTTAAATGAAGAACTACTGTGACACTGGTAGCGTGAAAAGATTAAAAACGTCCATTTGAAAACCCCGCATACGATTTTCAGAATTGCAAGGGGTAAAAACATTAAGGTGAAACATGAGTTAAAATATGGAGCCAGGAATAAAAGAGATGTGTTTTTTTTCTGATAATCAGAAAATCAAAATGGAATGTAAGGTCCAAAGTATGATTTGAATTATGTGGAATGTGGATTGCATGCCAGGCGAGAGGCAGATGAAATTGTTATAAATATCAAGGCCGATAATGTAAACAATCTGAAATATGGTTTTGTAAGCATGCAAAATGGGCAGTTTTTAATCGGTCATATTGTAAAGTCGACAACAAAGAAAATACTTTGAGGCCAAGATTGTTGTCGAAGAATTTATTGTTTTGACAATGGGCGAATTTGTTTGTCAGTATCGGTTATTCAAAATTGGTGACACAATTAATAGGAATAGTATTAAATCTTGGGGTGCGGTAAGAGCCTTGCAAAATACATATAAACAGAACGCTTAAGCGAACCAGCAGTTAAAGCGAGAGACAGTAAGTAACGCAGCCGAGACAAGACGGCAGTGGACAAAAGAGCTGCTGCACCCCACGTGACCTGCTGCCGGGAGAATCCCCGACCGCCTCTTTCTTTGTTGATTGTACCCGATCCAAGTTTTAGAAGAAAATGACAGTGTCACGATAGAGAGTTTAACGAGAAGGGTTAATTTTACGGTATCAAAAACTATAAAACGAATTGAAAATTAACCCGGTGACCTTCGCTATTTTTCTATGTTATATTTATTTTAGCGTAAGCGTTCTTTGTCCTTTTGCATTACGGTTCCGCTACGGTTCGATCCAGGGCTCAAATTCGATCGTCACTGCTTTGTGATCAAGGAACATAACGTGGGACAGAAGCAAATGAAGGTACGAAGCGGAAAGCAGATAACCATCAGTTGACTGGTGGCAGTACTGACCAGCGTGGGAACAACTCAAGATCTAGCCGGGAAGACCGTGTTTTACAGATATACCTTTAGCGTTTTTAAACTGCTAGCATTCAAAACCTTCTCGAACTGTCTCGAGATATTTAAATCCTCAGTTTTACGTTCTTGTCTAAAGTATATAATCTACAAGAATTTCAAAGAAAAAAATATTGAATACAAAACCATTGATCAGGCTAGAGAAATCTTTCATCCCGGTGCCAATTCAATATGACCTCCTTGGCACTGTTACAAAATACCTATTTTGAACAAATTTTTAATAAATGACTTCAAAGAAAAGGTAAAAACAGGTGGTTACTTAAAAGTTACGCTAAAACCATCAGCACGAGAATTTATGACCTAGACATTTTTTCTTTCATTATATTCTTCGAAAACATTCCTGCAATAGTAAACAACATTTTCCATTCTCTTCACTGCAATTCTAATAGCCAGATTTACGATACATGTGGTGGGGAAGAGGTTTGGGTCCCTGACGGATAACGTCAGCCCAGAGAAACGTTTACCTCCAACACTCTTCATAACGTATCAACCAATCCAGGTTTGGAAAGGGATTTCAGGCATATCACCCGAAGTAGAGCCATATCCTTAACCCAGGAATCAGGCACTTCTTCTCAAAGATTAGAAACATAACGCTTAATCAGAATCCAGGCTTCTCGATCAAACATGAAGACTAAAGGCTCACTAAAGGGTTACAAGGCGGCTCTGAAAAAGCACACATCTACACCAATTTTAGACAGAGTTAGTAAGAGACAGACGTACTAGCCTGATTGATTCGTTTTCAACGGCTAATCAACACTTTTAGGTTATTTAAAGCCAGGAAATATTGCTTCTAAGAATAGATTTGTTTTTTGTTTTTTTAGATAATAACGGTTTAGTGATATAAGTCTTACTAATTAACCCATCACTGGGGGAGAAGACGTGGATTCCTAACTTTCCTAAGGGTACTGAAGCTCGGCTCTCCGATAAACAATACCGAGTCTTTATTCATTACGTCACCCGAACATTCACCTAGTATTCCTAAGCGGTCACATATCTAGGTAGTGGTCAGGCTCCACGTTACTTAGCTTTGGTGGTCGTACGTAGACCAGTGTACCAACGAGAAGCACTAGCGTGTATTGAGATAGAGTGAAATGATGAAGTAATTTTCTACCGGTGTAATGGGCCGAGTGGATAGAACGTTCGCATTCTGACAATGAGACCCGGGTTCGAATCTCACCATGGTCGATTTCTCAGGAAGGAGACTTCCTGATGTTATCAGACTGTAGGCGTCGATCCCAGCGTGCAGCACCCTTGGAAATTGCCTGAAAACCATAACACGGGTTTTAAATGCTTTGTGAATGAAATTAGGTAGACGGAAAATAGCTGTGCTAGCACGAAGAAATAAGTCATTGTGGCCGAGAGCTTGAGCATACTGGCCTTGTTCAAATTGTTGATTACGCAGGATAACACGCTCTTTCCCAGAAACTTCAACTAAGGTCCGCTCAGCATAGTTGAATAAACACAGATGTGCCTGAGAAAGCGTCTGCAATAGGGATTTCTAGCCGCTCTAGTAGGCAGGTAGCCTCGAATACGAGTGGCCAGCTATACATATACATATAATGTGGATTGCGTTCACCTTTACTGCCAACTGTTGCTTAGTATGAAAAAGGTTAAACAATTTCTTTCGACACAAAAAGTATTTTCCCTACTGCAATACAGTAAAGATTTGTGTTTGTATTCGCAGAGGCTCAGCTGTGTCCTTGTATCATTTTAAAATGTTTGAGAACATTTAATTTCATGAAGAAGTAGTTAACGAGAATTTAAAAAAAAAATTAACATTTTGACTGGTGTCACTATTAACTCCATAAATAGAGTGTCTTCTTCATTTTAAACACTAAGTTGCGAGGAGGAATTGAAGTTTCCATTATTTTGTGTTATTCTTCTTCTTTTTCCATTTCTATCTCTTAATGCTTCGTCGTAATTTATTTTGGCGGTGTTAAATTCAGATGCCATACAGGGCCATGATTAAAAAGCTGCGTTTATATAAAAGTGTGCACTTCCAATCAATTACCACCAGTAGAAAAACAGTTTTCAGGATTTTTGTTTCATCGGAGAAGAGAACATTATTCCAGTCTTCTACGGTGAAATTCTTGTAATAGTGAGCCCATTTAAGTTCATTGGCTTTGTTGGCCTTGCTTATTAGCGGCTTAAACCTTAGTGTACAAGATTTGTAGGCTTTTTCTAACAAGATTTGTAACCTTGTTCTGAGGGACTGTTGAAGAGGCAAGACTGACACCTTGCTCTTCGCTTAGACAGGCTGCAATTTCTTTGCTAGTTATAGTCCTATTCTTCGCAACTTCTCTCTTGATTACCCTGCCAGTTCTATCATCAATCTTTTTCTTTCGTCCCCGTGTTTCCTTCCTTGGAGCAGGAGTAGCCTCATTATGTACCTTAAGCACTTGAGAGACAGCTGATTTTTAGAAATTGTCCAGTGTTGATGTTTTGTTTTATGTCGAATATTGTATGGTTCACTGGTAACTGCCAACCAGACTAGATTCGTTAACTATTGCACAGTTTAAATTAATACACACACACACGCACACACATAAACAGACATACACACACACACATATACATATATATATATATTGATGCATGTTTCATTAAATTATATAGACAAGTTTTGTCGATTTATTTTATGTAAATTCTTTTCATATCGTCTGATAAGCTTAATAACATTATCATTAAAAGACGAAATAAAATCACCATATTGATACATATTTTTTAATCCTATCTAAGCTTTCGGCTGACATAAGCCATTATCAAAGATGACAATTACAGTACAATATATTAATCAATACACGGACAACAATGTGATGATAGTATGTTTCTGTTTACATGGGTGATGCACACACACATACACACACATACCCACACAGACACACACACACACACACACACACACACACACACATATATATATATATATTGATGCATGTTTTATTAAATAATATAGACAAGTGTTTGTATTTATTTTATGTAAATTCTTGTCATAACGTCTGATAAGCTTAATAACATTATCATTAAAAGAAAAAAGAAAATCACAATATTGATACATATTTTTTAATCCTATCTAAGCTTTTCTTACATAAGCCATTATCAAAGGTGACAATTACATTATAATATATTAAAGAATACACGAACAAAACAAAAATGATAATAATGATAGTATATATATATATATATATATATATATATATATATATATATATATATATATATATATAAATAAAAGAACAGTAAGATATATAATCCGGTGTTCTTATAGATATGATTTTAGCTGTGTCTTTAAAACCCAGTAATTTTAAAAGTTACTCCAAATTTCGTTTGAGGATGAAATGGAACTAATGTCTTTACTTTAATTACAAAATTAAATTTGTAGCTTTTAGCTTCCATTTTTGAAACATTGTTAGAACTGTGTAGCGTAAAAAAAACATATTTTAAATAAATCAGTTTATAATATATATATATATAATGACAAAATTTTATTAAAGGTATGCTATATTTATGGGTTTAAGTGCTCAATATCAGGGGTAAAGCTTATGTAAATATGACAGTCGGCATTGAAGTAAACACCGAGTGGCGACTCTTTGTTTCATGATTAACGCAATCGTTAGGCCATTTGCGTTGTGTTTTTGCTCGACTTTTTATATATAGAAGACAATGAAATCATTGTGGGTAGTCTATAGTATTATTCTGTTATCGTGTAGTAGTGAATTATTTTAGAAGTGTTCCATTTAACAAAGGCAGGATATTCATATCGTGAGCAGGCAGATATGATTTTACCTGCGACCGCGCGGATGGTAATAGTTGAGGGGATCTATTAGATTTCGTTTCCAGACCGAAGGAAGCCGATTTATCCAACCTTTGCTACTGGTATATAACCTAATCTGCAGGGCAACACAGTTCCATCTACTTTCTTTAAACTTAATAACTTAAAAACGAAGGATTTGCGGACATATCTTTATATGCACTATTCTCTCTCTCTCTATGTATATATATATATATATTTATGTTTAACGTTGCTATTTATAGATACAAGTATTTAAGCAAATGCTCTGTTTATGATAAACAGTATTAAATAACATTTACCGGCCTGAATGTCCGAGAAATTTTCATAGAAAATATTCGTTCTTTGACAGGATTCGAACCTGCATCCTATACGGAAGCGTCATTTACGCTGACGTGCCTTACCTCTGGGCCACAAAGAACCTTTTGGTAGACAAGGTCGAATTTACTGCTTATAAACTTCAATCTTCCATGAATCTCGTACATTCATAACTGCTCTGGCGTATCAAATGTAAACAAATGACGTCATATATTAAGAAATGGACAAGGTCCGACAATTTATTTATTAAAGACATTTTTATGTTTAACGTTGTTAAATGTTATTTAATACTGTTTATCATAAACAGATCATTTGCTTAAATACTTGTATCTATAAATAACATGAAAGAAACGAGCAAAGAGAGAAAAACACTTAAACACGCATCCACGACACAATGTGGACAAAATCTTTCCATTTTACCAAAATGACCATTTTTGGTTAAGTCGCTGTGTCTTAAGAAATGGAATTATTTATTTCAATGTTGTTTAAACAAAAGGTCACAGTTTTTATTCATTTTGTTTAAAAAAAAAATGATGCCCTTTGTTCGCCATTCACAGTTGTAGAGCTTTTCTATGTTTTCCATCTGTCGAAAGTTCTAGCCCTTCAAGGTCTAAATGGTTACTTCTTTTTAAGCGCTGAAGTTGTGGCCCTGAAATAACCAACACAGCAATCGATTTTCTATTCGGAAGAGCATCATTCCAACGTGACAGGAAATTAGCACATAAATCTCTCTAAATTGCAATTACAGATTCCCCAGTTTTTAAAAATCGTTTCGACAGGAAACACACCGGTCCAAGTCATGATGATAACTGATTATAACAGAAAAAATAGACATTAGCTAGATGAAGACACAATTGACTCTTTGCCTAAGTTCACTAGCAACAGACAATAGTTTTTCTAATACCCTAGTATTTATTTTAAAAATATAGTATGAATACCATAAACGATTTTCCAATGAGTACTACAATCTAACAATTCTTAAAACGAAATATTAGTCTCACTAGATGCCACAAATATATTTACAAATAAACCCTTAAAAACGTTGTGAAAATCATAATAAATTATATTTGTGAATAATAAAATAATATTTGAAACCATTATAAGTTATCCATCTTAAAATTAAGCCTGCATCATAAAATGAAATATTCTTAGCTTTTGCCTTTTTATGACTACTTCAGAAACATTTTCACGCGGGCAGATAGCGTGGCTACGGGTAGAAAGCTGTATACGACTTTCGCTAATTTTTATAAGGGGTATAGAAAATGAAATATTCAGCGAAATCACTAAACGAAAAATATACGCCCAATACTATGATGGTATGGGGGTCCTGCTGTACATCTCGAGACTCTTGACAAAATCCAAAGAAGGATTTGCAATGTAATCAGTCCTGACCAGGCACCTCATCTTCGTCCACTTTCTCACCGACGTGACGTGGCTTCCCTCTGTCTTTATATTATATTATCTTTATTTATTTTATATATATATGTATATATAATATATATAATATATAGTATATATATATTTTATATACATGTTTTATATATATACATTATATATATATATATATTATATATTATATATTTATATATATAATATATATATTATATATATAAATATATATATATATATATATATATATATATATATAAAATATATATATATATATATATTTTATATATATGTTTGTTATATATATATTATATTTTATATATATTAGATATATATATATATATTTATATATATAATATATATATAATATACATTTATATATTATATATATATTTTATATAAAATGTGGATGACTATTTTATATTTATATATCATATATATATATATATATATTATATATATATATTTTATATATATATTACTCACATGCACACATATATATATATACATACATATATATTATATTATATAATGTAAAAAGAACGTAAAAACATAAAAAAATATATAAATATATATATATATATATATATATATATATATATATATATATATATATATATATATATATGTATACCTCCGACATTTCGATCTAGGTTTTACCTTTTATACATACAATATTACAGTAATTAAAGTGTGCTAAATAAAATTTTTCATCTTTAGATATTAATACCTATTTGAAGTTTTCGAATGGGAAATGAAGGAAACACGAATATAAATTTGAAAATATAAAAGAAAAAAAAAAACGAAGAAGAAACACCGGCGTTAATTGGCTGTGTTGCCGTTAAGCCCCGGCATAGAACATATTCAAAAACGTTAAATTAATCTGATACAAAATTTATTTCAACGTAAAAAATGTTAAAATTTTGTTCACATTTTCTTTCCACATTAAGATAAGTTTTAAACAAAATAAAACAATTCTAATTATGAAAGAAAACATTTTTCTGGCAATCTAATTCAGCTTTGTCCGCCATATTTTGAGAAATGGTCAAGTGCAACAAAAAGGGGCACTCGGTGGTAATCAAACTCATGAATATAACAGTAGAACTTTAATTAAGGGTTTACTGAACTCTGCCTACAAATGTAATGCACTCTGTGTGGTTAAATATTACCCCAATTTCAATTTTCTGCGATGTTGGTATTTATTATGATCTAAAATAAGAGAGCCGGATTGGATATATTTTTATTATGATCTATAAAATAGACCAAACCCGGATATAAGAGCCGGATATAGAGATTTTCTCTGAGTATATAATAGACCAAACCCGGATATAAGAGAAACCCGGATATTTTTCTGATCTCAAAGTAGAGCTTGTGTTAATGTATATATAATAGACCAAACCCGGATATAAGAGAAACCCGGATATAAGAGAGATTTTCTCTGATCTCAAAGTAGAGCTTGTGTTAATGTATATATAATAGACCAAACCCGGATATAAGAGAAACCCGGATATAAGAGAGATTTTCTCTGATCTCAAAGTAGAGCTTGTGTTAATGTATATATAATAGACCAAACCCGGATATAAGAGAAACCCGGATATAAGATACTTCTTCTCCGGTCCCAACAACTCTCTTATATCCGGGTTACACGGTATATATATATATGAGCAAATATATGGATATAGATCCGATAGTATGAAGAAAAATATAGTGAAAAAACAAACAATCATCCCAATAGGCGATTCTGCTGTTTTAATGTTTAATGTCAACGTCGGACGTTTCGGTCTAATAGACCATCTTCAGGACATATTCATAAAACATAATTAACATAGACCATATACAATTCAACATGAAAAAGACGATGGACATAAAAGCAATCCAAACAGATAACTGAAATCTTTTATAAGATCAGCGTTCCGTTTATCACGTCGTCGTCACGTGGGCGATGTTGTGAAAACGTATTCCTAAAATTTGAGTATTTTGAATGAAAAAACGAAAAGAATTTTATTTTGATCTAAAACTTAAAACTTATATCTACGTTTGAAGCATGTATAATATCTATCTCGCGCACAGTGAACACTAGACCTGGCTTGTTTAATATTTCCCTTTTCTAGCAAGATTAATGCTCGACAAACGTACATATAAGTTTTAATTTTGTTTGTTTTTTCAGTATATCTCATATATATATATATATATATATATATATATATATATATATATATATATATATATATAGATATAAAGACTGTATGATTAATATAGGAACAGAAATATAGACAGACTCTAATATAGGAACAGTGTGAATATCGAAATCTGTACTGCATGTTTATAAATAGTTCGTCTGTTGGTGGAGAGACTTAGGTCGTGAAAATTAATAATATTAATAATAATAATAATAATAATAATAAATTGTGTTAACCTGAAGTGCAGATTCTGTGATGAATAACCAGAAACAATTGACCATCTTGTATCAGGTTCTATGGTGTTAACAAATAGTAAATATAAAACTCGACATGGTAGAGAGGAGAAGAAACTGATATGAACATCACGCAGACCCGGTCACAGAGATAGGACCTGTAACAATTTTATGCGACTTTACAATATACACAGTCAGAACAATCAATCGGCCAGACATCATGATCAAAGACCACAAAAACAGAATGTCCATTCTTATTCGCGTGGCAGTTCCTGTAGATTGTAATGTATCTTTGAAGATATTCAAAAACAAACTATCAAAATACAAGGATCTTGAAGTGGAATTCTAAAAAAAAAAAAAAAAAAAAATGCCCGACGTGAGGACATTAATAATTCCAGTTGTAGCCCTCGGAAAATGTTGCGATAAAATCATTGAAGGGATTGGTGATAGCCCATGCTTTAAGGAAATTTAAAAAAAAAAAGAAAAAAAGAAGGTACAAACAAGTACAGCTCACACATTACAAAAAGCTTTTATCTATAAAAAAAAAAACATATCTTTTTTTACAAAAATGATCAGTAGATAATAACATGAAACCATTTCTAATCTTATGTCTCTTGTTGGGACCCAGAAAGAAATGAGTATACACCAGAAATCAAAGGAAATAATAATAATAATAATAATAATAATCATAATAATAATACTTCAATGATATAAACTGCGCAGTTGGCAATCCAACTTCAAAAATTCATCATCGTTACAACTCTTCTTTAATGTACAATCTCTCTTCAGAGCTTGGGTGATTATGTCTGTCCTCAAATTTCTATCCTTTGTAGTACTGAGTACTATTTATTTCCTTACTTCCAACCCAGGCTGTTTACCCAGGGTGCTTGTATCGCCTGTTGTTCGCCCATTTTCCCGAAAATAATCAGATAGAGTAGTTGTCATATTGAATGACAACCTTGTTGTGGTGAGCATATCTCCCGCCAAATCCACACAGAGTCTTATTAATTATTGAGAGCATTATCTCAAATTATATTGTCAATTTTGAAAATATTAAGATTCTCCTCATTATTGTGCAGTCATGTCGCCTAAATTTTAATTAAAAAGAGCGCTATTTTAATATTATAAATCTGTTCTTGTCACCTTCAGGTTGAAATAAATTCAGTGAATTTGAATTAAAGAAATAAATTGAAAAACAAAAATTTCCTGTTAGCTCAAGCGTAATTTATTTTTATTTAAAAAAGAGGCAACGGGAATTGTGATAAAAATAATAACAACTTTATTATGGTATCGACAATATCCTAAAAATAACGTTGTCTGTTTTTCTCTCGAAATTATATAACTTGTTTTTTATTTACACTATTTACATTGTTCGAACTGTTGTAGGCAAAGATGTACTTTTGTGTACAATTCGTTATATGATAATATCTATCTATCTATCTATCTGTTTAAACACAGTGGCGTTCCATATCACGTGACGTCCGCATCTAGCGACGGACGCTACTTGTAAACAAACCTCTAAAAACAGTTATTTCTGAAGAAAGATCGAGGTCGGTCTGAAATATCAAATATATATATAAATAAATAAATACTTCCATAAAAAAAAAACATTATTTTTTTTAATTTGCAAATTTTATCTATCTGTTTACATTTTTAAGGCCATATTCACGAGGTTTCGGCTGTTGTACGCTCCGGTCTCCGTCAGGAAATTGGAATTTCGAACTGAACTCCTTATTTCGTCCACTGGGGTAGATTGTTCTAGTTCCATGTGACATGCCTCTTCCGGATGTCCCACTTATCTCTCTTTAACTCAACTCTCCCAGTTTTTTTGTTCAACACTGCAATAGCCAGGTATTGAACTGACAACTCTTTGGGTCAAGTTACTTGATCCAACCAACGCTTTTACTCACTTGTCTGCGTGTCCACGAGGATATCAGTATATGAATGTTCGGGAGCGTACAACGGCCGAAACGTCTTGAATATGGCAACAAAGACGATGACAGTAGTTCGAACAATGTAAATAGTGTAAATAATTACAATAACTCATCTCAGAATTATAGATAGAAACTTATTTTTTGTATAGAAATGTATCTGATCAATTCAAAAGTTCCTTTCCGATTTTTGTGTTAATATAAAATAACCGTAATTTAAGACTGGCGTTTGTTTTGGCGCCAATTTCTCGTGTGTTCTACATTAAAAACGTGCATCGATCTGTTGTCACTCAGACTTTGGTGAATGTTGACGTTTTGTCTAAAAATGAAAGCCTTAAAGATGGAGGATGAGAAGTTGCACTTTCGCCATATTATGCTCTATGAATTTGGTAAAGGGGTAAGCGTCGAAAAAGCGAAAAAAACATTGAGAAGGTTTATTTGGATCGTGCTCCTTCTCTACTGACAGTCCAAAAGTGGTTTGGTAAATTTCGTCGGCGTGATTTTAACCTTAACGATCAACCACGCCCCGGGCAAATTTCCGGCGTCCATGAAGACGCTCTGCTCGCCACTTTATTTAGGAAAATAAACCGAAGACTTTGAGGGAAGAGATTGCTAAGCGTTTGAAAATCGATATTTCAACTTTTTCATCATTTGAAGACAGCTGGGCTCAAGAAAACCGGCCGTTTTTGGAAAGGTGACATTTACCCCCTCGACAACGCAAGAGATGTTGTAAAACAGACCTTGAAGAAGCTTAATCACTCAACATATTCTTTTCATTTGGCCGGTTCCTCAGGATTTTAATTTGTTCCGGTCTCTACAGAAGGATTTATATGATAACACATTTGTAGAATGATGGGAAACATTCGTTAAAAAACAATAGAGACAATGTACTTGATTAATAAGTGGTTTTTTCTAATATTTAAAATTTTGTTTCTAATTTTTTAATCAGGCTCAAATTTATTCAATGATTTAATATATACTTAAGGAAAATTATTAATATTCCTCACAGTTTTCCTGTTTTTTTTATTAATATAATTTTTGTTAAGACATGAAACTAGATGAAATGGAAAAATCTTCTTAGAAAGTTATTAAAGTTACACTTAAAATGTTATACAGGTTCGTGAGCTCAATATGAAATCTGAAAATTTCTTATTTAGTGTCCTTCTATTCTTGTAAATAATTTCTCGTGTTCCATTTTTTAATTAATTCACCCCATGCAAGGCAATAAAACCACTAAAATTTACAGAGTTATTATTAAGAAACGAGAACAATAAACGAAAAGGAATGAAGGAGGCAGACGATATCGATTGACGAGGCAAAAAAGAAAAAAAAAAGAAGAAAAACGGAAGAGATTTCTACAAGCAAGAAGCGCAAGAAAATGAAATGTTAGCATAGAAATGACGGTTACATTCAGCTGCAAAATGATAAGACTTTGTTTCCAATTTAGTATTGCGCTTAAATTAATAAAGTCTAAATAACAGAGGGAAGTTCAATTACTATGAAAGTATTTACAGAAAAGGCACAAGGAAGCTGCATTATAGTAAGATATACTAAATGAAACCGAGATACCAGGTCAAGACTCATAACATTGCAGATGTTTCTTTGGATATTACTTCCATTTTTATGATTTCTTATTTTTATAAAATATTTTGCCAAGTCTTTTACCTGAGACCTAAGAGGTAAACAAAGGATTTAATGTTCATTAGCGTACAACGCTAGATTGTTTTTCTGAGTATTTGAGCAGTGTTCATGAGTACTCCGTATATCATCGGTCTCATTGAATAATAAAGGATGATGTATAGTATATTAATATGCTAGCGTTGGTTCTTTATAATTCACTCTATTTCATTTTATTCTTTCTTTGGTTAGTTGTAGATGGTAACTGAGATGCTGTATTCTTTCTGTGGAATATCCGCTGACGGAGTCATTATTAATGTTATTATTATTATTACTGAGGGAGAGAAGGGAACGTCAACAAAGTGGCGATTGGGTGAAAATATTCGTAGATGAAAGCATTGACCCTTGGACACAAAAATATCTTTGTCCACTCAAACTGTGTCCAATAAAAATTCATCGTAACTACCAAGGTGTGACTCTCAAGTCTAATTCTTCAAACTTAACAAATGAAACTTAAAAAAGCAGGCCATAATGCATTCGTTCAACTAACGTTGATAAACAGCGATATAGAATGCGTTAGCGTCGAGAGAAATTTTCATATATATATAAATGTTCAAATATATATATATATATATATATATATATATATATATATATAATTATTTATTTAAAAATATGATTCCAACTCGCGACATAAGAGGTCTCATGTTTCAAAACAAGAGCCGAAAAATTCAATATAATTATTTGAATTAAATTGACTTAATGTAAGCTCTGTTCCATCATCAAGTGAAATTTTTTTGGAAGGTTCCCAAAAAAATATAGGCTCTTGTTTTGAAACATGAGAACTTTTATGTCGCGAGTTGGAATCATATTTTTAAATAAATAATTATATTTATGCTCTACTTTTGTATCGAGCACTATTTTTTAAAAATAATAACTAAAATACTAAGAAACTTTGGATTATTTACCTAACCAGTTCCTTCCTATTTTCTATATATTTTCACACACACACACACACACACACACACACACACACACACACACACACACACACACACATATATATATATATATATATATATAAATATATATATACATACACACTATATTCATGGCTTAAAGTGTTAAGTATCAGAGATGCCCGTCAGTGAGTTATGTGCCATGCGAGATATACGCTTTTATACATCTTTCGATACATGACTGACGAGGCAGATATTTTTTTCCTGTAGTAGGTTGCCATTTCTTTCTGCGGTAGATCAGTTGCCATTCAAAGATATAGAACCCAGTCTGTCCTGCTATTTACCCATGGCTTGTGGGGGGAGTAGAGGATTCATACCTTTCCCAAGGTATTAGCCCGTAAGTGAATGTAATGGATTCGACTGGAATTCGAACTCGGCTCTCTGAATCCTAAATCCGAGCCGCTATCCATTACTCCACTGTACATCCTAAGTATCAGAGATAAAGCGTATGTAAATATGAAAGTGGATATTAGCGGTTACATCCTTTCACGTAAACGTCATGTGCCTTGTGTTATGGTTCGTCTATTTATATATGCTGGTCGATGCTGCATTATGGGCATGCATATTGGATTACTCTAATGGTTATTTGTGTGGTCGTTAACGGTTATATTTTAAGGGATATTGAGTGGATATAATTGTTGATTCTAATGCAGTGTTGTGTCAATTTTATAGTGTTGTTAGATTTCATTCATTATTATTGGTTATTTCATCGTTGATGGTTATTATTATTACTATTATTTGTACTTTCGTGTGCTTTCTTAGTTTCTTAATTTTGTTTTTATTTACTTAATTTACTTAAATTAATATTTATGTAAATTAATATTTATTGCTTTTATAAATGGTTGACAGAAGTGGGATTACAAGTCATAGCAGAAAAGCAAACATTGTCAACAGCTACAAAGGATAGGAAGTTATGGAGAGCCATGATCAGCTACCTTCAAAAAGGGAAAAGCATATAGAAAGAGTTTTCTGTGTGAATCAAAATTTTGTTTTCCTCATCACACTAAACTTACTATCATTGAAAGGTGTTATCTTATTGTTTAAATGATACAAGTCTAACTGAAGATCCTTCATCCTTGTTGTGGATTCCGGGAATGGAATCCTGCACAAATAAATAAACAACGCCTGAAACTGAGATAGAAAAATAAGTGTATTAAACGTGAGAATACAGACTTGAAGTGAAGATTAGTAGTCCAGGGATGCGGGTTAGTAGAAAGTATATGTACAAGTCTCTGTAAGTAAAGCCATAATCATCTCTCTCTCTGGACTCTTGTATAACTCTCTGAGAACACCCTGTGTCTGTCTCCGTATCTCTCAGCCTGTCTCAACGTATCTCCACGTATCTCAACGTAAATCCACGTATTTCAACGTATCCCGATATTTAACAGTCCACCCACGAGGAATGTATGTGGCACAAGGCCAAGTTTAACGTGGGTTTCTCCGAGCCTGTAGGGTCAGCCAAAAAATATCCCCTTTGAACCCGCATAAGCTTCGTCTGGGTTCCTCTCTGCCTAAGCAGAGAATTCGAAAGACGTTGCACACAGTCAGAGAATGTAGCTCAACGTATCTCAGTATTTAATATCCCACCCACGAGGAATATATGTGGCACAAGGCCGTGTTTAAAGTGGGTTTCTCCGAGCCCGTAGGCTCGGCCAAAAATAAATCCTTTGAACCCGCCGAGACGGGTTCAGGCCCTGTCTACCTCCCCGGACGAAACCTTGCCCTTCGGCAATTCTTCGTCCGGGTCCCTCTCTGCCAAAGCAGAGAGTTCGACAGACGTCGAGACTGTATCTCGACGTATCTCATCAGCAGGTATTCTCTCTGTCAGTATAAGTATACTTTGGACGAGTCCATCTCATGTAAAAAGGGGAGAGCCCCACAACAATCCTTATAGTCATATGTTTGACGTAAGGAATAACAGCGAATGATTTCATAGATTTCCTTCACTTTTTCTTCGAAAGGGATATTCCACCAATTTCTGATTTGACCCCTTATTTGAAAATAAGAACGCATTTAGTAAGTAAAACATAATCTCTGATCAATTACTCTTGCCTTTAAGTGGTGTAACCAGTTTCAGTATTGTTGGAGATTTTGGTAGAAGGTGAATTATCTGTCACTTGAATGATACGACCCAGTGTTTTTCCCAGCAGAAAGTTGTCCAATCCATTTCATTGCTTCTACGAGTCTTATTACTACCCTCTAATGAATCCCGGTGACAGTACTTCCCCAGGATAACAAGGCATGACGAAAGTGTTCTTTAACTTATTCAAAAGAAAGACAGACTTATTTCAAGAAGCGAACCATTGCTATAAGGGGCCGTTACGATGATCGCATGCACACTGAATATGTGTTCTTTTCCGATGGTCAGCATGCGTTGTTTGACTTCCCTATGCGCAGCATCATATGCGATATATATATATATATATATACATACAGGGTGCGATGGATAAATTGTCTCTTAAATGACGCTAAAATGAAAATAACATTGACATCTGATTTTAACAGATATATTTACCAAAATTACACAAAACTATCTTGAAATAGTAGACAGTAAATTTCTTTAATAAAATGGCTATTGGCTTCAACTACGGCCTTCGGAGTCTCCAGGAACTCTCACGGACGTCCGTCTCCTTGTTTTAGTTGGTGAATGCTGCCATAAGCCTTGCGTTCAGTTCATCTTTGCGGCTACAAGGAGTTTTGTCGGCTTCTCACTCAACTGCGCCCCGCACATAATAATAATCAAAGGCCTTGCTGTCCGGGTAGTTAGGTAGCCAGATGTAATAGGTGATGTGATCGCAGAAATTGTCTGACAGCCATGACTGGGTTGCCCTGCTTGTGTGGCATGGCGCAGAACTTGCTACCAGACATAGGGTCTTCCAGGGCAGCACTATCATCTCCAGGTACTTGATATAGGCCTTCCTGTTGAGTATGAGTCTCTTTGGGCAAATTAATGGAGCCATAACGTAATCATCACTAGTGATCACTACAAACACCATGATGTTGACTGGAATATATATTTCAATTCTTTCCGAACCATCTGCACTGGCTGACCCAAAACACACGGAAATGTTCGTAATGGAGCTTCCGGCACGAATGCCAAGCAGTACAGCATGCCATCTCCAAATTACTGGCCGAGTGAATTGCATCATGGTTATTCTTTTCTCACAGACGGTGCCCAACTGAGCCCACCATACTGTGAAGGCGACGAACTGAAGAACAAACAACGCACATGCGCAAAAATAAGAATACAAAATGACGACAATTTACCCATCGCACACTGTAGATATGTCCAACGTGTTCAAATTCATTTTTTCTTCACCTTGATCATAGTTATGTAAATTTCGTACCTTGGGCCCTGTTAATTTTGCGGCGGTAAATCCCCTGCTTATATTTTCCATTGAACAGACTTGGAATCTTGATTACTGTCGATTAGTGATGTTGATAGATATCCCTGACAACTTAACAGTGGTACTTCACAAGCCGTACATTTTGGAAAATGTTATGACAGATCAATAACAATTCGCCTCATGTCTATAACTGAGGGATTTAATGCATCAAAATCAATTACTAGCTTACAGTGACCCTGCAATAGCCAGCTTCTTGAACCTGGCTAGTTCCCTTGTGTTCAAGGTCAGAAATGGGCGGGATATCTTAGACAGAAGCTAATATAATAAATTATTTTAAGCGGTGAGACATCCAAGTGTTAAATAGTCACGGCATCATATCTGATTCGATATGGAATTTGAAATGACGTTTGGCGTCCAAGGTCGTTTTCGCATCGGGAGTCGAGTTGGGTGTGTTGCTATGCCCGTCTCCACCTCTGTCTTCAGGCCAATACACAAAAATCGAACAGTCATTGTCTGTTACTGAAAAAAAACAAAACAAAAAAAACAGCCGTATTTTCACCAGGAGAATGTTTTACTTTGTAGTATTAAATAATACAACGCATATTGTCTCTTAGCTCTACATTTTGTACCCCATTAGGGTAATTTGGCCGATTACTTATCTGTGATGGAGAGGGACAAATGAGTGAGAGCGACCTCACATTCGTGACAATTACTAACCACGTGTTTCTATCGAAGCAAAAATTCTCACTGAAAAAATATTTTTGTAGCAATTTTTTTATCAGTAAAGTTCAACTTCTCGCTGAGTGCTAATTCGCCAATTTACGGACCAGGAAAAAAGCACCGTTTTTCCAATTTCCTTACGGAACTTATGACTGTCAATTCACTCATTAGATATGTTATAGAAATACCATATATTTCCAAAAACTGTGTGGCTGTTTTTTGAATTCAAAGAATTCGGAGGGCTAACCAGCACCAACATATCAGGTTACGGAACCAAAGTCAATATGTAGTATCAAAGATTAACTAAAACTTACGAATTTTGTGGACATGCATCGCTGATAAAAGTCCTACGTGATAAAGAAAGAGCAATTTATATCCCGGAAGCTACAAGAGTATTGTTTAATTTCTTGTTGATTAAATTTAATTAACTAGAGAAACTCGACATACTGAGGTTGTTCTATCAAAATAAAATTGATCAGGCCCCAAAGTTGAAAGTGATTAACGACAAGAATTTTTCTTCACCAGTCACCACGTGAAGGCTTACAGTGATGCACAACAAGTTCATGTCTTCTCGAATGAGTATAGCGGCGGTGATCAATGATGTTTATGCAAATTAGTGCCACTTTTACACGCAGTGTATCAATGCCACTGTCTACGTCGATTGATTGACTGATTGTTTGCTTTCTTATGGATTATCAACCTTTTGATGTTATTTAGATGGTTCATTGACACCCTTTTTTTTCTCAGCCACGTCGTCAATTCTACAGCCATCAGGATGTTGGGAGCGTCCGTTTTGGGAACAATTATTGTACACTGTCGATCATTTGCAGTTTTGAGAATAAAGTAAGCAAAATTATTTTATGTAGCTTTATTTCTCATCCTTCTTTTGGGTACCTCGATGTGATGTAATGGTTAACAATGTTGTCTCGCTAAATAAATGACGAGTAGCGAGTTCGATCCTCACGGCGTACTCAATGCTTTCGGCCTTGTGTCACATGTAAGATACGTTTAGTAACTCAAGGGGCACCTCGATGTGTTGAAATGATTAACAATCTTGTCTTGCGACATAAATTACGACTGAGTAGCGGCTTCGATTCTAACGGGTACTCAATACTTTAGGCCTTGTGACACGTCTAAGCTTCTCTCCGTAAATTGCTATATATCTTTTGCTTCATCACGGACGAAAATGAAAAATCTGTGAAGGGCGTTCGTTTGAGAGCATTTCTACAGCTTCACAAACAGTTTTTTTCAGTGTTGTAACCTAGGTAACGTTACTGAATAGAATAATCACACGATGGTTGGTAATGAACGTTAATACTTAGGACAAGAACAACATATATAAGATTCGCCAGCGGTGCATTGAAGTAGTCAACTGCTACAAGTGAGTCAAGTGAATTCCACAATGAATCACCTGCAGAATATCTACCAACCGCCCCACGCCGTCAGATGTGGCATAAAGCCGAATTTAATGTGAGGTATCCGAACCCATACACGCGGCAAAAATTCCACGTAGACCCCGTATAAAGCTGGGTCGAGTAGCTGTTTCCCGAGGCGAGATTCTGGCCTTCGACATAGCCTGGTCTGGGGATACTTTCTGTCCGGAACCAGAGTGTTTGACCAGCACAGCTGGTGACGAATCTCCAACTGCAGGATATCTACCAACCGAATTTTATGTGGGGTTCCCGAGTCCGTAGGCTCATGAAAATTTCCCTGTAGACCCTGTATAAAACGGGGTCGGGTAGGCGCTTCCCGAGACGAGACTGCCCTTCGACATAGCCCTGAATCTTCAACTTATTTACTACTGTATTTATGTGAATGCGGACATACCCATTTATCGTCCGTAGATATGCTACAACACTCAGTCAACAGGTATTTATCCACTATCGTTAAAGGACATCAGAAATACGTAAGCTTATTGTACATTCTATATTTTTCAGAATGTTGACTTTAAAACAACAAAAACCTCAGCAGATTTATCTTAGAACTTTTAATCAAGAATTATTTTTCTCATATTTCCTCTATCGGAATTTTGGTCATGTTTTCATTATCATTACGTTATGAGATTGAGTCTACCGTCGAGCCTCTTCCCCGTGAAACTAACTCCTAAGAGAATGCTTCCCCCATCATTACAATCTTAACTTGTTCAAAACTAGGGTTAACAGTTATGTGCCATTTCTGTACACACAAATGACCTCCAAAAGTAACCTACTACTTCGAGCGGCTCTAGGGCCTTGTAAAGGGCGAACCTTGTTGTAAAAAAAAATCTTAGCAACAGTATCTTCCCCGGGAATAATCATCAGCGCTGATTATTTCTATAGAAACGGTATATTTAGTAAAAAAAAAATATATATAATATATATCTAGAAGCATTTATATAATCATACTTATTATAAAACCCAGGTTGTGTGTGTGTGTCTGTATGTTTATATATTGGATCGGATTTCTTACATTTTTCAACCATATTTCAACAAAACTTCAAAAGACTACGTAAAATTACCTTGCGGTGGTTCTGACAGCGCCAAAAATTGGAAAAACACAATTGGTTTTGCGCGAAATCAATTTGAAAACACGATTAATAGGTATCACTATCGCGGAATGAAAGGGGGGGCAACTCATATCGAGTTATACTTATTATAAAACCCAGGTTGTTTGTTTGTGTGTGTGTGTGTGTGTTCGTTTACATATGGGATCGGATTTCCTACATTTTTTGAACTGATTTCAACAAAACTTCACTTTTTGGGGCAGGTAGTGTTTCTTATTGTCTTGCACACTTTTCTCTTTATTTTTATATACAGAATGCTTTAAAAATTGCATTTACAAGACAGTTGTTTATAATAAAATTCTATTCAATCGGTAGACTCATAACGATTGAAAACAATGTTTTTGTTTGAGTTTGGGTTTGACCTATTCGTAAAAAATAACTAATTAAAACATGCGTGTCCGTCAAACTTAAACAATAATCTTTGTCAATTTTATTTTTCAGTCTTTATGATGGTCGATACTTGATCTATCTCTTACTGTTACATCCCTGGGCAACGCTGGGCTCTACTGCTAGTATATAATATACAGGGTGTTTCAAAAAATTTGATATCATTTCGCAATCTAATAACTTTGTTAGATCTCCTGCAAATGACTTCAAATTTTAATAGCATCTTTATGTTTAATGTTTGTTTTATGTTTTATGTCTTTATGTTTTGTGTTTTTCTTATTTGTATTTTTTATGTTCTTTAATCTTTAATCTTTTTCTTTACAGGTATAAAATGCCGTGTCTCAGGCGGTGCGCATATTGAACATTTGTGAAATCGTTCACATAATCCACATGCTTTTGAATTTCTCATTCAGATTTGGAAGAATAAATCTTATGATCTTCAACATTAATACTTTTTTAATTTCATTTGCCTTAATCATGTACTTTCTGTGATATTTACATCTCAAAGGATATCAAATTTTTTGAAACACCCTGTATATTTAGAAGCATTTATTTATATAAGTGTTTTAATCGCTTATTAAGATACATTGATCTTATTCATACAGATCTGTCGAAATGTCATCGAGGCAACCTCAGAGAACAACTGGGGCAAGGAATGCTTTGTTAATTTTAACGCCTTTTATAGGAGGGTGACCTGTTACATATTTTCGGAAAGTTGTTTCCCTGTGACATGCTAGACAGTTTTTTCTCAACAGAATCTATCTTACATATTTACTATTTAGTCTACTATTCGTTCATTCTTCGAATATCACTGCCACATATGGGTTGGGGTTTCAGCTATATATTTAGAAATTCTTGAGAAAATCCAAGGAAGAATCAGAAATATTATTGGTCCTATCCTGACTTCTCTCCGTAATATAGCATAACGATGTCTTTTCTATAAAAACTTTCATGATAATTGTTCGTTGGAACTTTCCTCTTTTATAATGCTCGTATGATGTTGTGTTTCTAGTTCCTATCAGCAGATGTCCTACTCACAGTGAATAGACTAGGCTATTTTCAACAATTAGTATAGACAAAGTCGATTGTCCTTCTACATAACAACAGCAAAGTTTCAACATTTAACAGTTGCATTGACTAGTAGTAACCGTAATTTCTTTGCTAACAGTTTCTTCAATAGCACTTCTCCCATGTGGAACTATCTTCCAGCTTCTTGCTTTGTAGCCAACTTTGATCTTCAAAAATTTAAATGCTATGTCACTCTTTATCTTCGGCTTTCCTCATTCCACCCGTCTTGGGTATGACGATAAACTACATCCGCGTCCTGTGTAAGATGATAAACTACGTCCAGCAGCAAGGCCTATGATCAGCGGGTTTTGAGGAGCGTGGAACCACCTTTTAATTGCTGGTATCCCCAGGTCCACCCTGACCCAGGGTAGTAGCACCTGTTAGGATCCCAGCTATGGGCAAATTGTTAACCCCCAAACTGGGGTCAAAACACTATGAAAGTGCAAAAACAGATTTTAATACCAGAAATACTTTGTAAAAATTATTACCAGCAATAATTTCTTGAAGAAAAAAATTAGTACCAGGAATATATTTTTGAAAAAAAAAATTACCAGCAATACATTTTTGACAAAAAAAATTATCAGCTATACATTATTGAAAAAAAATACCAGTTATACATTTTTGAAAAAAAAAAAATGCCAGAAATAGATTTTTGAAGAAAAATATATTACCTGCAATAAAAATTTTGTCGGCATTGAGGTTGATATGGTGTAAAACAAACCAAACCAAAACAAAACAAACATCATTCTTTTCATTGATTGTTCTCGCCGCTTAATAATGGTTTTCTTTTTCTTATTCCTTCACATTCAGTAACCTGTTGTATCTTAGTGACCTTATTGCCTTGTTTGGATAAAATTAGACATTAAAAATGGGTATCGTCTATCGCTCTGTATCTCTCTATCTTCCTCTTTTTAGATATTTGTGTATAACGTACAGCAGAGTTCACAGCGCGTCTCTCCTTCTCTCACCACACACACACACACACACACACACACACACACACACACACACACATATATATATATATATATATATATATTATGAAATGAACAAAGTCCGACAATTATTTAAAGACATTTTTACGTTTAACATTCTTTTTATAGATACAAGTATTTAAGTAAATGCTCTGTTTTTATAATAAACTGTATTAAATAACATTTACCGGCCTGAATTTCCGAGAAATTTTCATAGAAAATATTCGTCCTTCGACAGGATTCGAACCTGTATCCTATACGGAACCGTCATGTTATCTGCCATCGCCCGAAAAGAAACGATTATAGTTCTGAAACATGAAAGTTTTCTAGTAGCGAAGTAAAATGTTTTATTGTAATCCATTATAATAAAAATATTTAATATATATAAAGACATTTTTATGTTTTACATTCTTTTTATAGATACATATATTTAAGTAAATGCTCTGTTTATAATTAACAGTATTAACAACATTTACTGGCCTGAATGTCCCAGAAATTGTCATAGCAAATATGCGTCCTCCGACAGGAATCGAACTTGTATCCTCTACGGAACCGTCATATAGCCTGACCTACTTTTGCCGATTTCGCCACAGAGGAGCGTTTTCTGTTAGCTAGGTCGATTTTAATTTTGAAATTGTAGTTTAAAAACAGTAAAAAAGTCTTAAAATAATTACCCGACTTTGTCCATTTTAATAATATATATATATATATATATATATATATATATATATATATATATATATATATATACACACACACACACACATATATATATATATATATATATATATATATATATATATATATATATATATATATATATAGGTTGTATTAGAAACATTTTACAAACTATTTTGGGGCGGGTTCCTGACATTAAAACAAGGGAAAACCCATATAAACTTATGTCATCATAGCAACTACTAACAAATGGTCAAAATGTCCTTCGCTTGCTTCTACACATGAATATCGGGACATTGACAAAAACAACGGATCAGCAGTTTGTGCAATAAATCACCGGCAAAAGTTGTCCCGGAGTGAATGATTAGAGGGTGAAAGACCCTGCAAATGATACGGATAAAAGGGCTGCTATTGAAGTACCCTCCATGCGGTAATATGAGATGCACGACATGCTAGGGCCACTTGACGTGTGCTGATACCTGGATCGTCTCCAACAGCCTGCAGAAGGTGTTCTTCATTGTCAGGCGTACGAGCGGGTGTCGGTCTTCCTCGATCGATATTTTGTGGTGGCATGTGTCCTGTTTCAAGAACGCGATGATAAACAGTAGCAAGGGTTGAATGACTCGGCTGTTATACGTTCGAAAACGCAATCTGGTACATCTGGGCAACCTCAGGTCTATTACTATTCGCTCGGTGGTACGCTCAGGATACCCTGCCATTGTTAAACGGAACACTTCTCAATTAAATCACTACTACATATGTTAAACGTTGAAGACTATCCACAAATGTACACGAATGACAAATATAACTTAGTCTCTATGGAAACACTGTGTCATCTAGCGTAAACTTTCTTTAAACTTAACTTAAAAAACGAATGTTTTGCAGAAATATGTTTATATTGAATTTTGCCATTGTTTTGGTGTGTGGAACCCTACCCCAAAGCTTGTAAATGTATTTTTGATACACATATATATATATATATATATATATATATATATATATATATATATATGTATTGTGTATATTTAGGCAGCGATTTTCCATTGATGTATGTTTCATTAAATAATATAGACAAGTTTTGTCTATTGATTTTAAGTAAGTTCCTTTCATATAGTCTGATAAGCTTAATAACATTATCATTGAAAGACGAAAGGAAATCACCATATTGATACATGTTTAAATCCAATTAAAGCCTTCGGCTTACATAAGACATTATCGATGATGACAATTACTTTTCAATATATCAACCAACACACGGACGAAACAATAATGATAGTCTGCTTTTGTTGCATGAAATATATATATATATATCCAAATGAAAAATGGAGTAAAAATCCACTCTTCGTAGCATTTACATTTTAAAAAGTGCTCAATAAAAAGGGGAACAATATATTATTATTATACTTTTATTCTAAGAGATTATAATAAAACATTAAAGAATTAAAATAGATTTGTGGGTAAGTCCTGATTAACCAATTAAATGGCATATCTACGCTAAATACAAACGGTCAGAGGGTGGTGGTGGGTGAGTTATTTTACGTTAACAATAATACTAATATATATCTTTAAAACAATTTATGACATTTGTTTTTATTAATCCATTGTACAAGTCCAAAGCGCTTTCTAATCAGATTATTGACTCTATCGAGGATGATCTTGCGAATTCTGCCAATTTTTGGCCGGGTAGCGTGGATAATCTTGATGGGAAGATTAACTTCAAAATCAGGTTTATTACCCTTAAAGTTACATAAAATTTTTTAGTAAAGAGTTTGCTAACCCTGTTGCTGATTTTTAGTTTAAAAAATACCAATTACCATTTCTGATAGCCATAATTTATTAATATATAATGGTGCAATCGACGGGTAATTACCGTATTTTGTATATTCAGCTTAAATACAGGCCCATTTACGAAGCTTTCATATATATATATATATATATATATATATATATATATATATATATATATATATATATATATATATAATTATTTTCTGTTAACTTTACCCTACCCCACCCTTCATCAAATTCAGCATGTCATATTTGTTTACAATCACGATACTTTTGTCACGAGTATATTTTCCGTAATCGTCAATGATGTCATATCTATGTTCCAGTTTATCGTGACATGAAAAAAATAACTCACTCACCTCCACCCTCTGACCTTTTCCATTTAGCGAAGATCTGACATTTAATTGGTTAATCACGACATAACCGCAAGTCTATTTTTAATAATGATCTTATGTCCCTGCCACTTTAACTTTCGGAAAAGAAGTAATACTTTCTTTTTAAATTTCCTTACAAATCATTTAATGACAAGTTACTTACCATCGCCTGAAGAAGTACAATCATAGTATTGAAACATGAAAGCATTTGTGAAGCGATTTCAAAATGTTTTTTATTAAAAAAATATATATATATATATATATATATATATATATATATATATATATATATATAGTTTATGCAAAACTAGGTAATTCGTATGGGTAGACCCAAGGAGGATGATATCCGGAGAGCTCAATGTAATCAGAGCCCTTTAAAAGGGCTGTGATGAAATAATTTATTACATGGAACCTTAAAGTGGTCTGTTTTTTATTCAAACATATATATATATATATATATATATATATATATATATATATATATACACAATTATTTATTCGAACATAATAACATAAATATGTTATAAAATCACTACAAAAATAGCCATTTTGTTTCAATACTTCTGGTGTCTTATCAAGTGATGGTGTTGAATGTAGAATAAATGGTTTTAAAAGGTTCAAATCAATCAAACACTCCTCGCTAGGGGAAATGCTGTTACATAAGTTGGAATGACCAATCAAAATACAAGTATACGAGAATTCAAAAAATACTTGACAACGAATTAAGTTTATAATAATTATTTAATGCTTTAGACAAAAACAGAATTTATTCTAACTAATAAATATTAAATTATACGATAAAATTTGAAATTAAAAATTACGAATTTTAAAATTTAAATTTAATCTACGTTAAGTTTAAAATTATAAAATTACCGAGGAAAAAAGAAAAATAAATATGTTATTCTATTTATTTTGTTTTTATTGAAATTAAGTTGGAATAAACGTTAAGATCAAATGTTGCTCTGAACTTCATGACAACATAGATACATTTGAAACATAAACGGAGGCAGGGGAGGATGACATCTTACAAACGACAATACATACACAATCAGATTATAATACATAAACACTCAGACGTATTTAGATATATACACACACACAAAAAGCGACGAGACAGGAACTAGCTCTACGATCCTTTAAAAAAACACACACAACATAGATACCCAATGAAAGGTACACACAAGTGACCATATACACAGACAACGATAAAGACACGTACATACACACACACACATTGAAAAACGGATATGCTTACATTTCATCAGTATTTTACTCCTCTTATTTGATGTGATATTCGGATCCGGAAATGTCATCATATCATTTTTTTCTTATTGATATAATTTGAATTAGCTCAACCCCCAGACTATAGTTTTTTAGCATTACATTTTATTGCTCGGTGTGTTTTCTTTTTCTTTGTCTTGCCACACCCATCATTAAATGGCCGTCCTATTTTTACCCTACTCTAAGATTAATAATGTTATATGATTGCGAACAGTTTTCTCGGTAGACCGGATGTAATTTCTTTTTTGAGGGTCTCTGTCGAAACTAACACTGGCAATGTACCTTATGGATAAAGGCTGGGAATGGGATACCAGGAAGACGAGTTTGAATTCCAGTCGAGTTCATTAAATAAAATATCCACCCAAATACGAAGGGAAAAAGTATGAATTCATCACTACTTGCCCATCTATGGGTTAAACAGCAGAACAGACTGTGTGCTATAGCCTTCATTGGCAACCAGTCTAAAGCATTAAGAATGGCAACCTACCATAAAAATATTCTGCCTAGTCAGTCACAAATCGAAGCAGACGTGATCTCCTTGGCGTGCATCACGCATGGCACTTAACTGACTTAATGAAGAATGTTTTTTTCTTGACAGTTGATATTTAGAGGGCAATCAATTACTTTTCTGCCGGCGTGTTTCAGATTATATTTCTTCTCTGGCGTTTTCTGTTCTTTTAACTTCTACATTAAATATATAAATATCAGAGGAATTTCTTGCCAGCCTGCATTCAACAACTATCGAAAAGTTGGTTCACTGTGTCTTGCTACAAACTTTTTCTCGCCAGAATTTATCTCACATATTCATAAGTCTTCCATTCATCATTGCTTTGAATATTGCTGCCGCATATGGGCTGGTGTCCCTGCTGCATATTTAGAGATTTTTTTTTTTAAACCCAATGAATAATTTGTAATGTTATTGGTCCTGACGTGGTATCCCGGTTTCAGTCAGTTTCTCACCGCCATAATATAGCTTCCTTATGCCTTTTCTATAAATACTTTCATTTTAATATTCTGAGGAGCCTTCCTCTATGGTTATTATTTTATTTCCACCACGCACAAACTAATTGTATATATGGAAACTAGTTAGGACTATATAGAGACTTTGAGGTATTATCGTGACTGTATTAAAAATGGTAATTATGAATGTGTTGTTTTGGTTTAAGGAATACTGTCGTATGTTTGAATCAGTTATTGTTGTTAAGTTTTGAATAAGACAGATTAAAAACAAGCCTTCCCCTATTCCTTCCTTTTAGCCTTGTGCCACATTTTTGTATTACGCAAAATAAATATTACTTTCTTTTATGGAACTTAGACTAGGTACTGACAAATCTCAATGTTGCTTAACTCTGGTGATCGTACGGGAAACAGTGTTTCAACGTAAGCTGGAAGTGATTGCGTATGAGTTTAATGAAGGTTTTTCCTATCTTTGCTTTTACGTTTATGTTGTACGTTGGATTGAACCAAATGATGTTTCTTTTCTGGTCCGCGCTTTTTTTTTTGTGCGCTGTGTAGTGTGTATGTGATGTTGCCGAAAGTCTTTTAGGGCTGCTCCATAATCTTTCTTTGCATCGTTGAAGATGATTCGACAGGAAGACTTGTCAGAAAATCTGCGGTATTTATGTTGTACGTTGAATTGAACCAAATGATGTTTCTTTTCTGGTCCGCTTTTTTTGTGCGCTGTGTAGTGTGTATGTGATGTTGCCGAAAGTCTTTTAAGGCTGCTCCATAATCTTTCTTTGCTTCGTTGAAGATGATTCCACAGGAAGACTTGTCAGAAAATCTGCGGTAAAATTAGGTGTATAAGGAGAATTGATGCAATACGAACGAAACGGTTTAAATAATTTACGAGTTACGGTTTTGATGGAAAGATCAAGGTGAATTTGATAGTGGTGGATCTCTTTGATATAAGTTCCGAGCAAAATAACACCGTAGAAAGTCTATTTAAAAATCCTGACAGTACCATGGTGTACGTTAATACTAATTCCAATCACCCTGGAAATTCAGATTCTTATTTATTTTAATCAAGCAAGCCATGATGACGCAAGCGGGTTGTTGAGTGTCAGAGAATATGAGAACATGAATGTTAGCGAATAAGGAGAATCTGAGAATGTGGGTATAGAGAATATGAGTGTTAGAGAATATGAGAATTTGGGTGTTAGAGAATATGAGAAGAAAATACTACAAAGTAGATAGAACAATAAAAGAAGAATAATTAAGACAGAAGACAAGACACTGACTTTGTCTTTAATGTTTAAAGCTCAAATTGAAAGCAAGAAACCGGAAGAGAGTTCCACCGGCGATATGTGCGAGAGTAGAAGCTGTTAGCATAAAAGTTATGAAAAAGAACAATGAACGCCAGAAAAGAAATATAATCTGGTACACGCCCGGCAGAAAAATAATTGATTGTCCTCTAAATATCTTGAAAATGCGATTGTAAAATGATGAGACCTTACCGCCAATCAAGTACTATTTTTAAAGTATATATATATATATATATATATATATATATATATATATATATATACTTTAAAAATCACACAAACAGACACATATATCGAGATAGATAATATTAGTGGTCAATATATATATATATATATATATGTTTGAATAAAAGACAGGCCACGTTAAGATTCCATGTAAAAAGCTATTTCACCATAACCCCTTTAACAGGGTGCTGGATCATCAGACTTTACTTTCAAAAGCTGAAATGAAAAATGAAAAGAAATTCACACGTTTTTTACGGACCTCATCAAGTATACGCAAAGTTAACGAAGTGAGGAAGTGAGGTGGGAGAGAGGATATGAGTGTGTCATATGTATCATTTTAGTTTCCTATTTTTAACCCCAGGTGTGTCGGGTAGATGTTGCTCAAGTTTAACGTGTCTCGTCTCTAGATATAGATGGCTAAGGGGTGGATGATAGAACGACATTAAAGGAAGAAGTTACAACAACCCCAATCAATTACACGACAGGTTTCATTCAAATTCTTAGACGCTTACTTTTGTTTGAATAAAAGACAGACCACTCAGGTCTACCCATACGGATTACCTAAGTTTGCATAAACTAAATATATATATATATATATATATATATATATATATAATTTGTGTATTTAGTCAGCAATCCTTCTTTCATGCAGATTTTATTGAATACGACAGCCAAAGTGCTTTTATTTAGTTTTTTATACAATTTCTTATGCGTTCTAATAATTTTTTTTCGGTTGATAAATTATATAAAAACTGTCCAAATATTGTTTTTATCCGAGCGCTTTTGGTTATACATTTAGCCATTTTCAAGGATTTAATATTTCAACTGTTAAATAAGAAATAGTTTCTTGTATGTATGTTTTATATATATGTATCCCAGAATTTCAGTGTTGCTCCAACCAGAAAATCCGCAGTGTGAAAAGTCAAAAAGAAAACTAAGAAAATTTACTAACAACTAATACCAAGGAAAAAGTTGACAGTGGGATCAAAACTGTGAGGCTTCAATCTTCCGTCTATGAAGCCTGCGTTCAAGCATGAGAGAGACTGTCGCCACTTGGTGTTGTTCTCAGTGTCTACATTTATATTTATATACGTTCTGTTCGTGGTATTGAGCACTTTTACCCATAAATATATAGACGTTCACACCCTTTATCAATAGATAAAGTTTGATTTTTATATATCTAAACCTCAACTCTTCTACGTCTCTCCTTCAACACATGCATGGTATTCCATCTCCCTGTCAAACTGTATTATAATTATTGCTGATAATATTGGCTACAAATGATTCGTATACGGCCGTATCACGTTGAAACACCGTTTTAGTACGATCGCTAAATTTAAGCAACATAGACTCTGTTCAGTACCTAGATGGGTGACCGCTTGGGTATACCAGGTGCTGTTACCTTGGATATGCGAGTCGTGTAATGGATAACGAGTCGAAATTGGAAATACCAATTCCCGTCGCATTTGTTTTTTTTTTCGCTTACGCGATTTCTCACCCAGCTATAGATTAAATAGTAGGAATATTTTCAGTATGTCATTATTATCTTCAAAAATTCTTACAATCTAAAAAGATTTTCTTTGAAAAACCTGCTAAAGGTTGATAGGTGTTATGGGACGTTACCCATAATAACATAATGGACTATTCCATACGTAATAAATACTGCGCCTCAAGAGGAAGCAGGGAGTTCAGCCTGAAGTCGGGCGACCGGCTGACCGGCTGATCGGTTGAACTCTCGGCCTTCGGGCGGGGAGGAACCCGAACGAGGCTACGCCGAAGGGCGGAGTCTCTTTCGGGGAGTTAAACCGACTCTGAACCCGTTTATACGGGTTCAAAGGGCATATTTTTGGCCGAGCCGACGGGCTCGGAGATCCCACGGACTCGGAGATCCCACGGGCTCGGAGATCCCAGGGGCTCGGAGATCCCACGCTAAACCGGCCTTATGCCACATGATGCCCTCGTGGGGGTGGGGTGACTAAATACCGTTCAGTCTGAAATCGGGCGACCGGTTGAGCGACTAATCGGTTGAACTCTCTGCCTTCGGACGGGGAAGAACCCGAACGAGGCTACGCCGAAGGGCGAAGTCTCTTTCGGGGAGGTGAACCGACCTTGAACCCGTTTATACGGGCTCCAAGGGCATATTTTTGGCCGAACCCACGGGCTCGGAGATCCCACGTTAAACCGGCCTTGTGCCACATGATGCCCTCGTGGGTGGGGGGGTGACTAAATACTGTTCAGTCTGAAGTCTGGAGTGAGGTCCGTCATAAGTCTGTCAGTCAGTCAGAGCGAGCGAGTCAGTCAGTCGAGTCAGAGGCAGTCGCGTTCAGACAATTACTAATAAACCTGATTGTTCGTTCTAACACTTTCTACTTCTCTGTATATATTCCTGTTTGTAATATATCTGTGTTATTCCATACCCGTGTTCGAGTTCTTCTTTATTGGTTCTACCTTGGACTATCACCGTGTTACAAGGAACCAGACCATAATAATAACCCGTAAAAATATATCAGTTAAAAAATTAAAGATTCGTCTTTGTTCATTAATTTCTTTTTTTTATTTGGCTCTTATGTTTACGATTATTTTTATCTATTGGGGCCATATTTTTAAATGGTCTGAACAGCATATTTTAGTGTTATGTCGTTTTTTGGTGGAGCTATCTCGATGCTAAGATCCATATTTATCATAGGCTGAAAAATTCAATTTTTCTGCTTCCTATACTTTAGCCTTTCTCTCAATTGACATTTATGTTTACATTAAAGTGCTTCAATATTTACTGGTTGCATTAATCCAAAACAAAAGACGAAATCAGCTTGACAACCGTTGGTCTTATCTCAGACCTCTTCAGCTTCCATACTTTAGGTTATATATTTATTTTTCGTACTGGAAATATTACTAGTTTTATTCGCACCAAATTCTCTTTGTATATTGTCCTTTTCAACACTGCTATGACATAATTAACACTGTCATATAATTAACGTAACTATTTTGGAAAAAGCAGTAAAAATTGTGACACTTGACAAGGGTCAATCGACAAGAAGGAAATAAGAGGTATTTAATTTCTTCACTGATTATGCCCTGAGCAATTACAAACACCGATGTGATGAGATGGGCATTAACGATCTGAGTATTCTATACCACATCCCAAATGAGTTTACCAATAGTAAACAACGAACTTGCTCCCCACCTCTCCCGGGTCAATGTACTGTTAATATGGTTGGTTGGTTGTTTTGTTTTATGGTATATGAACTTCAATGGGTTATTTAATGCCAACAAAATTTTGAAATAGATTCATAGCGATAGTTTGGTTTGGTTTGGTTTACGGCATATCAGTCTCTATGGGTTATTTAATGCCGACAAAATTTTTGTTGCTGGTAATATTTTTTTCCTTCATAAATCTATTTTTGGTAATATTTCTTCTTCAAAATTGTATTGCTGGCTATAATTTTTTTACAAAAAGTATTTCTGTTATTAAAATCTATTTTTTACACTCTCATAATGTTTTGACCTCAGTTTGGGGGTTAACTATATGGGACCCTAACAGGTGCTACCACCCCGGGTCAGGGTTGACCTGGGAACACCAGCAATTAAGAGGTGGTCCCACGCTCCTCAAAATCTCCTGATCAGAGGCCTTGCTGTTGGACGTAGTTTATTGTCTTACGCAGGACGGGGATGTAGTCTATAGTCATAACCAGGACGGAATGTTTTTGTGGAGTGGATATGTTGATGGCATAAGTGTTCAGAGCTCGGATAAGTATAATTTTGAATAAAAAAAAACAGCACCCTGATCAACATCTGGTGTTGCGACGAAGCCAAAAACATCAACCTGAAAACACGAGATATGTTCCGAAATAGCCTCATCAGATTGACGCTTTCGTATGGATGTTATACATACTCTTAATTTTCCTACTATTTAATCCATAGCTGGGGGAGAAGACGCGTAAATAAAAAACAAAACAAAAAACAAATGCGACGGGAATTAGAAATCGGAGAGTCGATTTCAAATTTCGAGTTTTTATCCATCACACCACTCGCATATCCAAGCTAACAGCACGTGGTATTCCCAACCGTTCCGAAATATCTAAACTGTCATTTGTATATAGCCGCTTCCTAAAATCAATGGGGAAAATAGCTTTGAGTGAGTAAAGCCTGAAAGTTTTGGCAAAGGCTATCCTTCTTTCAACATTGTGGTCTGGCGCTACAGAATCACAGAGAACTGTACTGAATAACAAAAACCATATTATTTGAGAACTATCAACTATAGCACATGGAATTCAATAACTACATAAGGAAGATATTGATATTCCACACTACATCAAATAAAAGGATAGGAAGGAAACGTCTATCAGTACTGGAAAGAGCGCTAAAAACTATTGGACTTGAGAAATCTGTTTTCCTAAAACGTATTTTAAGAGAAAGATTTTATAAATTTCGACCAAAAGCAGTATGGGTTGCTCGGTCAGTGAAAGCCAGATTTTTTCCTTGTCGGAAAACGGGTAATATTACCATTTTTTTAAAATTACAATTAACAATCAAGAGGGTGGGTGGGTGAATGCGTTTTGAAAATTACTCCCCTATAATTAAATTAAATGTCTAGATAACGGCAGTAAAAACAAACAGATTAATTCATGATAGAGTGAGGCTTTGAGTAAGCAACTCTTCCATTACATAGAGGAGAGCATCAAAGTCAGTCGCTTGCACAGTGACATTTTAAAATGTGTAGTGAAGTGATTGGTTGTGACAAAACTCGAAGCAAACCATTCTTACATCGCAGAAGTGCATGTCCCGATGACCTGACAATAGCAGCAAAGGCATTCAACCTTTGAGATCGAACTTTGACAAGAAACAATCGAGGGGGTGGGTGAAAGAACACTTAAACGAAGCACTCCCATAAACTTATATACACATTCTATACCGCCCTCTCTTTTCACACACACACACACACACACACACACACACACACACATATATATATATATATATATATATATATATATATATGTGTGTGTGTGTGTTTGTGTGTGTGTGTTTGTGTGTGTGTTTTAGTGTATCTATCTATCTATCTATCTATCTATCTATATATATATATATATATAAATATATATATAAATATTTGAAACATGGTTAGAACTTTGTAGCGAAAAAAACATATTTTAAATCAAGTAATTTATAATATAAATGCTCTGTAAATTTACATTGAGCACTATTTTGTAAAAATAAAAATATCTATAAGAACACCGGATTATATATCTTACTGTTCTTTCATTATATCTATATATATATATGAAAATTTCTCTGATTTAACCAGCAGAGAAGACAATATTTATGAATAAAAATGACAATAGGAAAACTGGTAATTGCTGACGCGTTTTGTCCAATGTGGACTTTATCAAAGCAAAATTTCATTTTCGTATTTTTCTTTGATAAATTCCACATTGGACGAAACGCGTCAGCAATTACCAGTTTTCCTATTGTCATTTTTATTCATAAAATATATATATATATATATATATATATATATATATATATATATATATATATATGTAAGCAAATGTAAATGGATATAGATCCGACAGAATGAAGAAAAAATTTGGAAAAAACAAACAAAAAATAATTGCATTTAAGGATTTTTTGTTTGTTTTTTCCAAATTTTTCTTCATATATATATATATATATATATATATATATATATATATATATATATATTGTTGTAAAAAATGAAGAACTGATGTATTTTTCTGTCAAAAGGAACATTTTTGAGCCAAGACTTCTTCAGTAAGATTCGTTTGGAAAAAACAACAACAACAAATGTACAAAAAGACAAAGAAAAAAAATTACAAACGGCGAAACCGATGTTTTTGTATGTTTTGATTTTTCCAACGAATCTTTCTGAAGGAGGGGGGGTTGGACAAAGAAGTTTCCTTTGAAAGAAAAACAAAGCAGTCTGTAATTTTAAAAACGGTATGTAAATTCAGTCACATAAAAATTTTCTCTGAGTATATATAAGTGAAACACCTAATGAGACCTTAGTGGTCGAAAGTGTTGTATTATTCGATTCAGGTTTGATATTTCTAACTTGATATTGAGCCCTTTTTAACACATACGATTGTAAACAACTATTTTAGTGTATGTTTACTTATTTGTTATATATATATATATATATATATATATATATATATATATATATATATATATATATATATATTCATTAAATGATATAGACAATTGTTGTCTACTTATTTTATGTAAATTGTTTTCATAGCGTCTGATAAGCTTAATATCGTTTTCATTAAACGAAGAAAGAAAATCATAATATTAATACATATTTTTTAATCCAATCTAAGCTAGCTTTCGGCTTACATAAGCCATTATCAAAGATGACAATTACTGTACAATATATATATATATATATATATATATATATATATATATATATATATATATAGTTTATTCAGTTAGCACGTGTAGTTTATGAGGATATTGTCGGTTTCTTTTACAAAGGTGATGTTGAGGTTACCCCGTCTCTTATCTCTTATCTTAAAGAGACAGGACCTACAAGACAGCAGGTGTTTTCTTCTTCTAGACTGATTGCCAAACAAGGGTACACGGCCAAGTGTGTCTTGCTATTTACCCATAGCTTGGGGTGAGAGATGGATTCATACATTTCCCAACAGTATCAACACTTCAGTGTGTGCAATGAGTTCGACTGGAATTTGAACTCGCCTCTCTCCGATTCCTCAATACAAGCCACTATCCGTTACGTGCCTATATATATATATATATATATATATATATATATATATATATATATATATATATATATAATTTCATGGGGGAAAGAACATCATCTCATATTTTGATTGAATTTCAGTCGATGACACTTTTAGAAAATATCTGAAAACCTGTGCATGATTGAAAAAATGATCGAAAAGGATTACCTGGCTTTTCATTAAATTTACCTGTCATATCACGATGTCATTTTTTCCGTTTAATAAATTACTCTCAGCTGAAAGCTACGACGTTCTATACAAATTCAGTTCTAAACTGGTTAAGCCTCTTACCTCTCACGACCGTCTCCCTGCAAACAATATGGCTTCCGTTTTGTCAGATCTGCCGTTGATGTGCTAACAACCATCACTGAATATACATATATCACACATTTGATGATAATGGCGAAGCTCAAGCTGTGGCCTTAGAAATGTCGAAGTCATTTGACAGGGTTTGGCACACTTGTCTTCTACGTAAGCTTCAGGGCTACGGTTTGATTTAATCCAATCATTTGTATGAAATCGTGAAATGAATGTCGTTCAAAACTTGCTCGGTCTCAGATCCTTTCACACGAACGCGGGTGTCCCCCAAACCTCTATTCTGTTTCTGATTTTCATCAATGATCTTTCCTGATGTCATCAGTTCCCAAATAGGCATTTATACGGATGACACTATCATTTACTTCTGTCTTAAAAGCCAATCAGACGGAGGTAGCAGTTAGCCTGGCCGCTGCTCTTGAAAACGACCTCCAATCAGTGGTTAACTGGGACAGGAAATGGCTTGTAAACTTTAGTGCCAACAAAAAAAAAAAAAAATGAAAAATAATAATAATTACCACAGAGAAACTACCCTGTCCGATGTTTTGTGTGCATAGTTTCTTTGTTTCCTTCTGGAAAACTTCTTTCTTTCCTTTCTCAAAATGCATACACGAAAACAAATGTTTACACGTTACCTAAAAATCGAAAACTGAAATGAATAAATACAAATAAGCAAAATAATATAAAAAACAAGTAAAATAAATTAACCCAAACAAATAATAAACAAATTAATAAACCACTCCCATTAGAATAGACGAAATAGAATAAATAAAATAAAGTAAAATACATAAAAAAACAAGTAAAAATAATCAACCCAAATAAATAAATAAAGTAAATAATAATAAGTAAATTAACAAATCAATCCCGCCAAAGTAACCGTTAGAATAGACCACAACAACCAATACAAAAATTAGACGTAAAAATAGCTATAACTACTATATAACGATAAAAATTAATGCGTTACACAAAAATCGAAAACTAGAGTAGATAAAAATATACAAAATAAAAAAAAGTCAATAAATAAAAAACAGAAAAATAACCGAAATAAATAAATAAATAAACAAATTAACAAACCACCCCCGCTAAAATAACCACTAGAATTAATAAAATAAGAATAAATGAGCAAAAACAGATAAAAATAATAAATTTAAATAAATAAATGAAGACTGTACCCCGACAAAATAACAGAATAGACTGCGGTAAGCAATCTAAACATCGAACGAAAAATAGCTTTAATTATCTTCCCAGAGAGTAACTATGAAATAAGCGACCTAAGCAAATTGCTCCCCACTCCCCTATTTTTTTTACAATGTTAATGAAACATGAAACACCGAAAAGAATACATAATTCAAAATAAAATGAAAAACAAATAAATTAACCCAGAAAAAATGAAGAATATCATGTTTTTCCTACACATGTCACCTAAAAGGGAAACCATTTCTTGTTTACGTTTCATCACGTGAGATCTTGCCAAGACTGATCCTTCTTCTACTTCCTCGCCTTTTCCTATATCTAAATAGTTGCAAACAGCAGGTGTATATCGTTTTTTTTATGTGTCATATCCATTCAGGACGTAGGCGATCATGGCCCTCCATATATTTCTGTCTCTTGTAGCTCTTAATAAGTTTTATTTTTTTTTTTTAGTGTTATTTCTTACAAACTCTGTTCCGTCGTCCATTTGCTCAGGCCCATCAAGTATGTTACGCGTTGCTTTCCTCTGTCCCTCTTTCTCTCAATCTGTGTCGTATCAGATTTTCCAATCCCACTTCTCCATTACGTGCTTCAGAAATTGCAACTGTCTCTTGCTGATCTTAAGTATGAGTTTCCTTTTTGTTTCCCTTCTCTCCAAAACCTCGTCGTTGCTCACATGTTCGGCACCATATTACCCTCAGCATCTTTCTGTAGAACATTTATTGTTGCTTCAAGTCTCTTCATCTTTGAGGAGATTGTCCAGTATTCGCTGCCATAGAGGAGGGAAAATATCACGTAACAGTTCAGTACTCTTTTCTTTGTTTCCAAAGAATTTTTTTCTGTTTCTTAATACTCTGCTTAGCTTTTAGAATGCATCTTTGGCCATCACATTGTCGCACTTTCCGTCCTTTATTAGAATACATAAATTTCTGTGCCTGCTTGATTTTAGTATCCTCGACTTGTAATTTTTATTTTGGGCTCACCCTTTTGCTGATGACCATGCATTCTCTCTCCGTGAATTTCATGCTTAATCCTTTCTTCTCGTTTTCCTTCGCTACCTTCTTTAGGAGTTTTTAGTTTCCTTTCCGAGTTTGCTATCAGCACTGTGTCATCTGCATGTCTTATAATGTTAAGATTGTGGCTGGGAATAATATATTTTGCTAGGATTTCTAATTTTCTCAGAATTTCCTCGCTGTATACATTGAATAATCCGGCGAGAAGACACATCCTTGTCTTACACCCCTTTCTGTTTTTTGTATATCACTTGAACTCATTTTCTGCCCGTATGCGTTTTGCTGCTAGGATAGACTTCTGAATATTCTAAAGTTTTTTCTGAATATGTCAAAGTTGCTGAGCAGCTCTAAAAAATCTCTGTAGCTTACTTTGTGGAACGCGTATGTCTATAAAACACAGATACACATCCATCAGTATTTGCCTTGTTATTTCTGATAACATTCTCAGTATGAATATCGCGTTACTTGATCCGATGTATTTGACGAACCCGCAACTGTTCTTGTCCTATCTCTGCTCCGATTCTGCTGCGCGCTTTATTCATCAGAATTCGGATGATGAGTTTTGTTATGTGGCTCGTTAGACTCATTGTCCGGTAGTATTCACATTTTTTGCGCCTGTTTTCTTAGGCAGAACTACGAAAATAGATCTACTTATGTCTTCCAGTATATCACGACTGTTGTAGATTTCGTTAATTATTTATGTAATTTTGTCTATACCGAAATCGTGTAAGACTACCAGCCTCTCTATTACAATTCCGTTTGGATGGAATGTCGAACTGAACCCTTTATTTCGCTCACTGGGGTAGACTGTTCTAATCTCACGTGTCATGTTTTAATGGATGTCAGTTATCAGTTATATCCTGTTAATTTCCCTCTGAAAGTTCTCCACTGCCTTAACTGAACTTACACTTGAGGCAGCGGAGAACTTTCAGAGGGAAATTAACAGGAGATAACTGATAACTGACATCCATTAAACATGGCACGTGGAACTAGAATAGTCTACCCCAGTGGGCGAAATAAGGGGTTAAGTTCGACATTCCAACCACCTGAAGAACGGGGTACAACGACTGAAACGTTTAACAAATAACGATGAGGACAACACTCCGAATAATGTAAATAATGTACATAATACCTCATCTCAGAAATATTGAAGATACTGAAAGGCCGAAACGTTGTAATAAATATGGCGACAAAGATGAGGACAATAGTCCGAATAATGTAAATAGTGTACATAATACCTCATCTCGAAATATTGACAGATACGAAGGTCCGAAACGTTGTAATAAATATGGCGACAAAGATGAGGACAATAGTCCGAATAATGTAAATAGTGTACATAATACCTCATCTCAGAAATATCAGATACTCGAAACGTTGTAATAAATATGGCGACAAAGATGAGGACAATAGTCCGAATAATGTAAATAATGTACATAATACCTCATCTCAGAAATATAGACAGATAATTCCGTTCGGCTCTGATACTTTGTTTCTGTTCATTTTGGTCCGTGCAGCTATTTTCTTTCTTTTTATGTGCCATGTCCTTACAGGATGTCGGCGATCATGCTTCTCAAACTCTCACTAACCCTGGCAGCTCTCAACAACTTCCCTCTCTCTGCTTCCTCCCCGAGAACACGTCCTGACAACCACTTGCTTAAGGCCACTAAGTATGTCATGCGTTTTTTCCTTTGTCCCTCTTTCCTTTCATTAAACCTGTGAGTATCAGATTCTTCAGACCCTCCTTCCTCATTATGTGTCCCAGAAGCTTCAGCTGCCTCTTCAGGATTTAGTCGATCATGGCTCTCCAGCTCTCTCTATTCCATTGCTGCTCTCAAGACCTACCCCAGACCACATTCTGTCTTTCACTTTCTCAAGCCCGCCAGGTATGTCACGCGTTGTTTTCCCTTGTGTCTCTTTCCCTCAATTTGACTCGTGAGTATCAGATTCTTCAGGCCCTCCTTCCTCATTATGTGTCTCAGAAGCTTCAGCTGCCTCTTCCTGATATTAAGTATAAGCCTCCTCTTTGTTTGCAACCTCTCTAAGACCTCACCGTTTCTCACACGATCGGTCCATGATATCCTTAGCATCCTTCTAATATTTCCTGTCCGTCAGTATTTCTGTGTATTGCTGGTTGTTTTGCTTCGTTGTGGAAGAGTTCTTCTATATATTCGCTCCATCGTTGAAATATCTTTTCTTTCTCTGATATCAGCATTCCATCCTTGGATTTTATAGAGCCTGTTGTTTTTTTGTTCTGTTAATTCTCTTTTTTTTTCATGAATATCTCCTTCATCCGTGATACTCATTCTTTCTATTTCTGCACATTTTTCGTTGAACCATTCTTCTTTAGCCTGTCTGCATAAAAAAATAAAACCGATCAAAAAAAAAAAAAAAAGTAAAAAAAGAAAGAAAAATAGTGGTAGTGGGAGTTGGATTTTGACCGAGAGAGAAGTTCAAACCCATCTCTATGGCGTCGTATAGCATATTCTAGCCAAGATTCTTTACATTTGGTTAAAACTCCATCACGCAAACGCAGCTGTCTTTAAATGTAAGTATCCTTTAACTTCCTTAACTTCTGGTGTACTAATTTTTTTTTTATTCAATTTGTTCCTAACTTCTGTCTAGGCCAATTGAAATTTCTTATTAACTTATACAGATATCAATCATGGAAACATCAGCAAAATAAAGAAAGAGCGAAGCGATGTTTAATGGGAAAGCTATTAAAAAAGCCAAGGAATCTAAAAACTGTGCTGCTCCATAGAAAATTCGATGTGACAGAAAAGCTGGCAAGAGAGTGGAGAGAGAAAGAAGATAATTTAAAAAAAAAATTAAGTTATGCTAGTAATATATAAGGTAGAAATAGTTTTATTACGAGTTTATCCGTTAAGCTGATGTGAATATTTTCATGTAGGTTATTGGTTATCGCACCAAGTTTAGACTACCGACAAATATCACTCACAATACAAAGTTTTTTTTTTTAGAATGGTAATAGAAGACGACGCCTAATGTTTAAGGGTGACTGTTGAGATTCAAATGTCTTTTCCATGGAAATATACGATATATACTTAACCGTATATAATGCAATAACTTCGATATGTATCTCTCTTCTTATCAGCAATGTACATATTTTGTATTTCGTCTGGGTTAATAAAACATACTATAATGCTTCACATATAAATATGGGTTTTGGTTGTTCCAGCATTAACTATTTGCATTTGTCTTGTGCCATGCCCAGAGTCAGAAACATTTGTTCTGTTGTTATTAATATGGATACAATCAGCGCATGCTCAAATGGTCTAAGTGTAATCGTTCCAACTATGAAACCCTGGTTCAAATCTTACAATAGCTGATTTATCGAGAAGGTGATAACATCGGCATATGGGTGACATACCCAGCGTGTTACACACTTGGAAAGTACCTTGAGAAGACACAACTCTTGACTCAACCCTTATGAGTAAAATTAGCTGGAGTTCGAGAGTTGTCCATGGCTTTGCTATCACGAAGTCTCAAGTCATCAGTGACCGAGGATGTGAGTGTACTGGCCTTGTTCAGACTGTTGATCAAGGCAGATTATGCGCTCTCTTGTAAAAAGAGCAACTAATTGTATAGTTTCTGTATAAACCACACGTGAGCTTCTGTAGGTGATGAACAAATATATATCTTATTAGGGGTCTGCAACAGGGATTATAGAAACGCCTTGGCAAACATGGATATTCGGGCACGAGCGGTAATCCACTCTATAGAGTGATGAATTTTTTTACTTCAAGTAGCCTCTGCGCAACCCCGTCTCCTGCAATTTCCATTTAGCCTTCATTTTAGATTTAGCTCTTCTCGTGATATTGATTCCATGAAGTCTATGTTCCCACGACAGGTTTATGAATATTTTTCGAGCTGTCAGCTGTCAGAGTACAATTGATTTTTGTGAGCAATATTAACTAAAACTCAACACTCCTTATGCCATCAAAAGACAAACATTGAATTTTTTGGACAATCGAATGCAACATAGATAACAGACGGCCACACGGATGTCTCCTAGCAATTTATTATTCCCAGTTGATCTTGCCAAGGTAATTCCAATGCAGCTGGACGTAAAATGATCATACGACATTAAGTAAAAACGAATTTCGCTAAATTATATATATACATATATAAAAAACAGTTTGACTTCAATTTAACGAAGAGCTGTTTTGTAACCGTAAGCTCTACACTCTTTTCCCAGTACCACTGAAAAGACCCCGGATTCAAATCCAGAGACTTCCTATGCGAAGATATCCTCCTTGGTTGTCTTTAGGGATGTAGCCGTACTCAGTAAGCTTGACCTATTGCGAGTTAGTGTTGTTATCTAACCCATAGTTGGAGGTTTCCAATTAAGAGTTGTTCTCTTTGACCAGGAGACGCCAAAGTCTATAAGGCCAGGTTACCTACAGCTGGTGAGGGAAGAGATGAATTCACACATGCAAAAGTGAATGTAACGAAAGACTTGAATTTAAACTCGGATCTCCGATTCCACAATCCGACTGATGTCCATTAATCCGCGTTGCCTCCAAGGTAGTTAACAATAAATGTCCAACGAAATAGAAATGTTTTAAACGAGACATGGACTCCTGACATTTAATTATGTGATTAATATTTTTGTCATTTAAATCAAGATGAATCTTATTGTCTAAGAGATAATCGTTTGCATATGGAACTATGTTGAATTCTACAGAATTGTGCGAAACTAAAATGATACGATTAAATAAAGAAATTAGAGAAACATAAATTATCTTCTTCTTATTTTTCGTCACGTATTTTTTCTTTTTCTTTATTTTTCTTCTTCTTGTCACCGATTTACTTTTTTTTGACAGTTTTCTTTTGTTGTCGTTGTTGATATAATTGATGTTGTCATCTTCTTCTTCTTCTGCTTGAACAATTCTTCATATTTTGTTTACACCTAATTGCTTTTGCTAACCTCTCATCTGTTTTCCCACTAACTTATCTTCTTCCTACTACTCATTTTTTTTAACTTCTTCTTCTTCTTCTTTTTCTTCTTCTTCTTCTTTTTCTTCTTCTTCTTCTTCTTCTTCTTTTTCTTCTTCTTCTTCTTCTTCTTCTTCTTCTTATTTTTCTTCTTCTTCTTCTTTTTCTTCTTTTTTCTTCTTCTTCTTCTTTTTCTTCTTCTTCTTTTTCTTCTTCTTCTTCTTTTCTTCTTCTTCTTTTCTTCTTCTTTTCTTCTTCTTCTTCTTCTTCTTCTTCTTATTTTCTTCTTCTTTTCTTCTTCTTCTTCTTTTCTTCTTCTTCTTCTTTTCTTCTTCTTCTTCTTCTTCTTCTTCTTCTTCTTTTCTTCTTCTTCTTTCTTCTTCTTTTTCTTCTTCTTCTTTTCTTCTTCTTCTTCTTCTTCTTCTTCTTTTTTTCTTCTTCTTCCTCTTCTTCTTCTTTTTTTCTTCTTCTTTTCTTCTTCTTTCTTCTTCTTCTTCTTCTTCTTCTTCTTCTTTTTCTTCTTCTTCTTCTTATCTTCTTCTTCTTCTTCTCTTCTTCTTCTTCTTTTTCATTTCTTCTACTTTTTCTTCTTTTTATGATTCATCAAATTTTCACAAATCTTTCTCTCCTACATTTTTGGTAAACTATCATCCTCTTTGCCAACATATTACGTTCTTCCTCCTACTTATTTTTGTCTTCTTCTTCTTCTTCTTCTTCTTCTTCTTCTTCTTCTTCACTAATTGTTCACATTACTTTTACTCCTACTTTTTTGCTAACCTTTCTTCTTCTTTGCCAACCTCTCAACTTCTTCCTAATATCTATTTTTTCTCGTATTCTCCTTCTTCTGCATCGTCTTTTTCTTCATCTTCCTTCTCTTTCAACAATTTTTCACATATCTTTTACTCCTTTCTTCTTCTTCTTCTTCTTCTTCTTCTTCTTCTTCTTCTTCTTCTATTTCAACAATATTCATATTTCTTTTGCTCCTAATTGTTTTTGCTAATCTTACATCTTTGGCATCTTTTCTTCTTCTTTTTCTTCTTCTTCTTCTTCTTCCTTTACTACTATTACTACTACTTCTTTTTCTTCATCATCATCTTCTTCTTCTTCTTCTTCAACAATTCGTTACATTTCTTTCACTCCTAATTTTTTTTACTAACATCTCGTCTTTATTGTCATCATCTTATCTTCTTCCTAATATTTTTTTTTGTTTTCTTCCTCTCCTTTCTTCTCCTTCTTTCTTCCGTACGTTTTTCTTCTTTTTTCTTCTCCTAGTTGTTGTTGTTATTGTTATTCTTCAAACTCTCATCTTCATCCTTCTTCTTCTTCTTCTACGTCAACACTTCTTCCTCACCTTTATTTTACTAATTCAACATTTTCTTCTGCCTATTAATATTCTCGCAATTGTTGTTGTTATTGTACTCCCGGCACATCTTTTTATTCTTCTTAAACAATTTCTACTTCTATCGTTACCTCCTAATTGTTGTTGCTCTTGTACTTCTTTTCCTTTTCTGTTTCTCTTTTTCTTGTAATTTTCTTGTTTTTCATCTTCTTGCGTTCCGTATCCGTGACAAGAAAGAATATTTCGCTAAGCCTACTAAACATGACACTAAGAAAATAAGCTGAGACGTCTCATACCCGGCATAACGAAAATGCTGCTCTGTACATGAATGAACCAACGGTTATTTCTCAATTTCTCTGTAATCATTTAACTCCCAGGAAGGCGATAATGTTCTTGGCGTTATTGGATGTAAAAGATAATCAATAGACGATATAATGATCGATTTCAGAGAGACAGTAAATGACGATAGCCGTTGCATTTAAATATTTGAAAATTGTAGCTAACAAGTAGGCAAGAAGCCCGAACAGACTTCCAGATATGAGACATGCGAGAAATAAACTATTAGAATAGAACTTATGCTAAGATTTAGCTAATTCAACAATAAGATGATAAGTAGCTCATCTAATAGTATGCTTATATTCATGTGGTCGAGATACCAAGAAGGAAAGCGTATTAGAACAATTGTCATGAAAATATTTATAGAAGAATGGCTCATTAGAACAATTGCCATGAAAATTTTACAGAAGGAAATCTCATTAGAACAATTGTCATGAAAATACTTACAGAAGAAAACCTTATTAGAACAATTGTCATGGAAATTTTACAGAAGGAAAGTGCATTAGAACAATTGTCATGAAAATATTTATAGGAAAAAGTTCATTAAAACAATTGCCATGAAAATATTTTTTAGAAGGAGCTCATTAAAAAGTTCATTAAAAGGAGAAAATTAAAACAATTGCCATGAAAATATTTATAGAAGGAAAGCTCATTAAAAAAGTTACCATGTACATTTTTATAGGGAAAAAGTTCATTAAAACAATTGCCATGAAAATATTTATTGAAGGATAGCTCATTAGAACAATTGTCATGAAAATATTTATCGACGGAAAGCTTATTAGGACAACTGAATATGAAGAAGGTAATATTTTGCCGAAATCCTGGATGATAAATACCTTTTATATACAAAGTTTTTTCAGAATTGTAGTAGTATTAATAACCATAATTTTAAGGTGTATCCATTTTACTTTTTCTTATTTTAAAATTACTAGCTCTTTAACCCGAACATAGTAACTTTTGCGTCTCAAATGCCTGTTGAGACTAAAGCTCGCTCCAGATTTCAAGTCAAACTCATTTATTCATGCCATTACTGAAGATGCTGGAAGAAGGACCGCTTCATTGTACCATTTCCAAGAAGTACATGACTCCTCCTACCATGTCCCATATTTACAAGAATCAGATCATACCAAAAATGGAGGGTTGCTGGTGTTGCTTAAATCCTCAGTGCTCATCCTTGACAGAGTTCACGAGCGATTAAGCACGCTTGTAGATGATCAGTTATTTCCCACCCAACAACCCTACACTCATAAACAAAACGCTGCTAGCTTCTTGCACCTCAATCGCTATCTCCATGGCAAATGTTCAGACGAGCTACATTCCTTAGTGCCACCAGTTCAGGCCTTCACAGATCGGACTTACACTGCTACATATATAGCGTCGACTCATCCTTATTCCCTTCATATTCGATTGGTAAGAAAGAAATTCCATTTAAACAACCTTTTTCACAGAACTGTCACTTTGAGAGAGATAATCAGAATTACTACAAACTTAACCTTTTCTAGTCTAAATTCGCCCGATATCTATCCTATATATCCTCATAACCACAAATATTCAGACCGGTTAATGTTGTCAATATTGTTTATTATAAACAGCATTTAGTTAAATATTTGTGTCTATATAAATAATGTATAACAATATATTAAAATAATTGTCGAACTTTGAACATTTCGGAGTGTGTGACGACATTTGTATACGTTTCGATACGCTTCAAGCAGATATAATGTTTCGAGGGAAATCATGGAAAATTGTAGTTTAAAAGCAGTAAAATCGACGTTGTTAACCGGACCCTCTTCTGTAGCTAAACTGGTATAGCAGGTCAGGCTAAATGACAGTTCCATGTAGGATACAGGTTCGATTCCTGTCGGAGGACACATATTTTCTATGAAATTTTTCGGACGTTCAAGTGGGTAAATGTTGTTAATACTGTTTATTATAAACAGATCATTTACGTAAATATTTGTGTCTATACAAATAACGTATAACAATATAATATATTAATATATATGATATACAGGGTGTTTCAAAAAGAATACGCCAAAATCATTACACTGTTTTTTCAGGTCTATAGCATTGTAGTGGACTGAATCAGTGGTTATTTGATAGAGTAGTTATCAAAGTTTGATTGGGTGTCAGTTTCACCGCTGTCGTTAGTATAACTTCCGGTGCAGCTGAATTGTGGGAAGATCAATCAAAATGGCGACTCTTCAGCAGAAGGCGTTTTGCGTGCTTGAGTACAGAGCACCCACATGAAACTGTTGAGCATGAAAGAGATTCCCCTAAAGTGAACGTCTTCTGTGCTGTGTCTCAAGACAAGGTCTATGGTCCCTTTTTCTTTGAAGGAAACACCGTTACAGGAAAAACCTATCTCGAAATGCTCCAAAAATGGCTATTCACTTTACTGCAAGCAGATTCGAATGACTTCATTTTTCAGCAAGATGGAGCACAACCCCATTGGCATCTCGGGGTTAGAGCTTATCTGAATGAAAACCACAGCGATTGATTGGGAGGAGAGGTGCTAAGGACCTTGCTATCTGTGCTTGGCCTGCCAGATCCCCGGACCTCACTGTGTGTAACTTTTTCTTGTGGGGGTATGTTAAAGACCAAGTTTATGTTCGAGCACTTCCAGCAAGTATCGATGACTTGAAAAATCGAATAATTGCTGCAATCAACACGATGGACCGTGACATGCTGAGGCGCATTTGGGAGGAATTCTCATATTGGCTTCATGTTGTCCGCGCTGCCGGTGGTGGCCACATTGAGCACTTATAAAACATGAAATGAAACTTGAATGTATATACAACACATGTGTTCATGCTAGAGGCTTGTAATTTTTTTCGTTTTTGACATATCACGTGATGATTTTGGCGGATTCTTTTTGAAACACACTGGATATTTTTGTATAATTTTATATATCAACAAACAGTGTTTAGAAAAATAGTGGAACAAATTGCGAAAAAAAAATTGTGATGCGTTTCATCCGTGAAAATTTGATCAAACTGGGCTCTGTTGATGTTGCCTCGTCTATCCACGCGCACGAAACGACAGGCGCTGGTAGTTCCATAGTTTATGAAAGAAAATACATACATACATCCATACATACATACATATATATATATATATATATATATATATATATATATATATATATATATATATATATATATAACACAAATAACTTTATTTACATTATTTATTTAATATTAGATGAGATTAGATAATACTGGATTATATCAAAATACTTTTTTATGTTATTGTATATATTTTTAAGGTAATTTATAATAATACTTCTAATAGCTATATTTATTTTATTTAATATAACATTATAAGATGATATTGTATTAGATTATATAATATTATATTACAATACATTGGATGAGCGAGTGGTGATTGTTAAAGGCATGGGAAGGGTAAACGGATAGCTCGGTTTCAATTCCAGTCAGATTCGATAAATTCACTTACGCGTAAATACCACTGGGAAGTGTATGAATCCATCTCTTTCTGCTCCTCAACTATGGGCTAATTAGTAGGACTTACATCTGTAAGTCATTAATAATAATGGCTGGCCGCTCGTATTCGACTAGGCTACAGCTACAGATCCCCCCACCCTGTGTCAACAATGTTCAACTGACCCCTGAGTTTCTGAATGAGTGAATTATCTGCTGTGATCCATAGTCTGAACAAAACCAACACGCTCAGGCTCTCGGTCACAATGACTTGGGATTTCATGGTAGCACTATCATCGACAGCTCCCAAGTAGTTCGACCAACCCAATTTCACTCAGAAGGCTTGGGTTGGCCAGTCATATGGTTTTCAGGAATTTTCCAAAGGCACCACACCATAGGATAGTCCACTCAGGCCGACAGCATAAAAAAAAAAAATCACCTTCTTAACAAACTGACCATGGTGAGGTTCGAGCCGTTGTCTTGTGGTCGAAAAGCAGTCAGACACGGGCCCATCTAACCACTCAATATTCAATAAAAATACTTACAATCTAATTGAATATTTTCTGGTTTTTAAAAAAAGAAAGCTGAAAAAAATCAATTCAGTTACTTTCAGGGGCTCTTGGGCCTTGTATTCGATCAACAATATATCTCGATGGTATTACTATTATCAATAACCACAAGGTTAACTTTGAAAAGTAAAGCATGTATGCTTTATCCCTTGTTTCCTGTTAGGATTGGCTCTTTTGTTCCTTCTAACGTCTATTCAACTATATACTTCTGGCGTCTACGTTTAAATTTTATTTGCTATTTATTTTTTATTTACCTTCAATAGAAGTATATAGGTCCGCTTATCTATCGGTTTAGATCTCCTCCGCAGTTTGAACAGGTTTATCTGTTGTTTCCTGTTCAAGGTTGAGTTTCCGGTTATTTCTAACGTTTTCATTCCCTTTCACACGAAATAGTCTCGAATTGTGAGTTTCATGGCTACAGTAATCTTCATATTATGTGCCACTACTCATTTTAAATGCTATCTATATAGGTCTCAGGCAGTTTAGAGTTAACCGTTATCTTTCTCACATATACACATAAGCTACCATCTGTCTCGAGAGAACTTAGAGAGAGAAAACTGTAAGTCGTTTATTATATATATATATATTTATTTCGATCTTCAACGTTTGTTTTTTATGCGCTGACTCTTTTAAAAATAACAACGACAAACTTATCAGCATTACCCGAAGGGCAATACACCCCAACAAAGATATAATGGTTGACTTATATTACTCCAAGTTTCGATATAAAGATGTAGAATAGAAGTCATTATTCTTGACCTACTCTTAAGACGGAAACTAGTTTGCCGCAGGAAGTTTTCTTTTTAAGAGATTTTTGTGAAACTTACATCTAACTCAGATAGAATGCAAATTAAAAAAAAAAGAATCTCAAATGCTATAGTTGATATCATATCATTGAACTTGTCTAGACAGTCTATGGGTGTATGAGTTACCTGCATATGTCAAGCTAGAAATGTTTTGAAAAGATTTTAATTTCTCGTGTTTAGGAGAAAAATATAACGTAATTCGCTCTCCAGTATTTCAAAACATTCATGTCTTTTGAAGAAAACATGAAGAGTAAGAGAAAGGTTGTTGCATAGATAAAGTTTGATTATCTCAAATAGTCTTAATTGAAACAAGAAAACGGAATATATTTCAATCCAATCGATCGGATCGAAAAAGAGAAATGATTTCCTTATCTCAATTTGAATTAAAAAATGGGTTAGGTTTTCTTCATATCAAAGACGCTGAATCGAAAAGGTGTATAAGATTTCCTAATCACAAAACGTCAGTGTCCAAGAAATAAGAAAATTCCCGTATCTGAAAAAATAAGAGTCGAAAAAGTGACCTGTTTACGTTATCTTAAATCATCTGAATACAAGAAGAGACATCTTTTACTTATTTCTAAATATCAGAGTTATTTATCTTAAATAATCTGCATAGAAAAAGCAAGGATTTATTTACTACTTATGGACAAAATTTCCATATCAACAAAGAAAAGATTTTTTTTAATTTTATATCACCTGAATCAAGCGTTGGATATACGAGGGTCATTCAATAAATAAAGTGATTCTTTCGTTATAAGAACTTCTAATACAGATAGAAGCTTACTTTGTTTTTAATTTTTTTCAACGTAGTCTCCCAGCACTGTCACACACTTTCCCCATTTGTGCACAAGCTTCCGTATTCGCTCAGCGTAAAAAATCTTTGGAATTATGTCTCAGCCAGTCGCTCACAACACTTTTGACTTCATCGTCACTTTTAAACTTCATGCCTCTTTTCAAGGGACCAAACAGGTGAAAGTCTGAAGGGTCAAGGTCTGGCCTGCAAGGGGGATGAGGGAGCAGTTACCAGCCCAGCTCGTTGATGGTCTGCACCGTTTGGGCTGCTGTGTGAGGCCTTGCGTTGTCATGATGCAAGATGACTCCTTCTGACTGATGACCCCTGCGTTTGTTCTTTGTCTTTCTTGACCTGCCTCAGCAGTTCACAGTAGTTCTTCTGTCAGACTGAATGAGGTCATTGACTGATTCAATCACCTCAGGAGACCTCACTTCTGTAGGCCTCCCAGGCCTGTCTTCATCCTCAACACTGCTCTGTCCTTCTTTAAGCAATTTAGCCCACTTGTAGACATTTTTTGGCTGAAACATGTGGCACCATACACAGTTGACATTCTCCTATGAATTTCAACTGGTTTGCACCCTTCAGCAACCAAAAACTTGATAACTGACCGCTGTTCAATCCTGGAGCATGCTTCTTGGTCGGCCATCTTTGTTAATCGCCCAAACTCTCAAAGTTTTTTTTAATCTGCAAAAGAAATTAAATCCATGTGAAAAAGAAGTAAAACAAAAAAAAAATTAAAAAAAAAGTAAGCGTCTATCTGTATTAGAAGTCCTTATACAGAAAAATGCACCTTATTTATTGAATGACCCTCGTAATTTCCTTTATAATATGGATCCAAAATGTTATGGGTGACCTATCAACATTAGAAAGAACTCTTCTTTCTTTATAAATACTAATCTGTGAGAAGCAGTCGGAACAAACACTTCTATCTGCTGACTAATAACACTCTTATTTTGTATATATGTTTTGTTATTTCAATACATCTGTTCAACCTACCTTCTTCTTTCCATGTCTTTCTTACTGGCCCCTATCAGGCCACAACACAAAAGTGGTTGGATCTTTTTAATCTTTAATCGTCGGTGTCGAAGAATGGACAATGTTTCTTGATCTCAAAACATTTGGATCTATAAGAAGACTAGATCTGCTTAATTCGAATCAGCAAAGTCGAAACTTGTATATGATTTTCTTTAACTTAAATAGTATGTATCAAAAAGACATTTCTTGTATTTAATCTTTGGCGTCTAAGAAAAGCCAAAAATTCTTCATCGCCAAGCATCTGGATCTAAAAGAAAATAATCTTTTTTTTTTTATCTCAAATCAATTGGATCGAACATTGGATATGATTTCCTTTAACTCAAATAGGATTCGTCCAAAAGTGGTTAGATCTTTTTAATCTCTAATCGTGGAGAAGAATGGACAATGTTTATTGATCTCAAAACATCTGGATCTATAAGAAGATTAGCTCTTCTTAATTCGATCAGCATAGTCGAAACTTGTATATGATTTCCTTTAACTCAAATAGTATGTATCAAAAAGACTTTTGTATTTAATCATTGGTATCGAAGAAAAGTCAAAATTTCTTCATCGCCAAGGATCTGGATCCAAAAGAAAAAAATCTTTTTTTTTATATCAAATCACCTGGATCGAACATTGAATATGATTTCTTTTATCTTAAATAGTATACATCAAAAACTGGTCAGATATCTTTATCTGTAAGAGTTGCTGTTGAAGAAAAGAAAACATTTCTTTTTTTCAAAATATCTAGATCTGTAAGTAGACAAGTTTTTTCTCGTTTCAAATTATTAGAATCTGCCATTGGATATGATTTACTTTATTTCACATAGTGTGGATCCACAAGTGGTCAGATTTTTTTTTTATCTCTAATCGCTGCTGTTGAAGAAAATACAAAAATGTTTCTTTATCTCAAAATATGTGTATTCGAGAGAAGACAAGCTGTACTTGAAATCACCTGAATCTGATTTTGGATATGATTTCTTATTTCAAATTATGTGAATTGCAATTTGAATTATTTACTTTATCTCAAATATGTATCGTTAAAGGCGGCAACATTTTTTGCTGAATCGTTGGTGTCGAAGGAGGGACAAATTTTTTCCATCTCAAAACATCTGCCTCTAAGGGAAGACAAGCTTTTATGATTTAAACAAATCACCTTATTCGAAAACTGGATATAATTCCTCTATATAAAGTAGCTTGGATAAAAACAGCAGTAAGATTTCCTCATTTCCAAACGTTGCTATGGAAAAATATTTTAATTTCTTAATTTTTTTTACTACATTACTCATGTTATTAAATTTAGGTTTATCTATTGTGTATAGATAGGAAAACAGGCAGAAATTGTAAACTTTTTTTCTGATTTACTTTTCTCCTTATAAGCGAGCGGGTTACTGCTATGTTTGAAAATTCAGACAAAAAGGAATCCAGAAAAGGAGTACTTGAACAAGGTGATTATGTTTTTTCTTGTTTAGATAAAACTATAAATATGACAAGTACGATGATTTGGTTACTTTTACGTTTAAACATTCAGATAAAAATGAATCCCAAAATGATGTCTTGCACGGGACGATTTTGAATTGTATTGTTTAAACAAGACTTTCAAAATATGAAAAGCACGTGTTTTAGTTATTTAAGGTTTCGGCATAGAGATAAAAAAAAACTATCCACAAATTTGCACACGGTGATTTCGTTTTTCTTGTTAAGAAAAAACTTCAAAATATGACAAGCGCGATGATTTGCTTATATTTACGTTCAGACATTCAGATATGAAAAGAATCCAAAAGATGAATTCTTGCTCAGGGTGACTTTGTTTTTCTTGTTGAGAAAAGATTTAAAAAATGACAAGCACGATGATTTGGTTACTTGTACGATTGGATGTTCAAATAAAAAGAATCCAAAAAATGAAAACGTGAACATTTTGATTTTGATTTTGATTTTCTACTATAGACAAGACAGTAAAATATGAAATGCACGATGGTTTGGTAACTTTTACGTTTAGCTATTCGGATAAAAAAGAATCCATAAAATGAAGTTTTGTACAGGGTAATTTTTCTTTTTCTTTTTTTAGACAAAACTTTTAAAATCTGACAAGCACGATGATTTGGTTACTTTTACGTTTTGACTTACAGATAAAAAAAGAATCCACAAAATGAATTCTTGCACAGGGAGATTTTGATTTTCTTGTTTAAAGAAGACTTTCTAAATATGACAAAAACGATAATCTGGTTACATTTACGTTTGGAAACTCAGATTTTTTATCCATAAATTGAATTCTTGCACAGAGTTATTTTGATTGTCTTGTTTAGACAATACTTCACACTATGACAAACACGATGATTTGATTACTTTTACCTGTGGACATTCAGATAAAAACAATCCACAAAATGTATACTTGCTCAGGGTGATTGTGTTTGTCTTGTTTACACGATGGCTTGTTTGCTTTTACGTTTGAACATTCAGATAAAATTAATGCACAAAATGAATTCTTCCGCAGGGTGATGTTTCTTTTTCTTGTTTAGATAAGACTTTTAAAATAACAGACGCATAATGATTTGTTTACTTTTAAGTTTGGACATAAAGATTAAAAAATACGCAAAATTATATCTTGCACAGGGTGATTTTGTTTTTTCATGTTTACAGAAGACTTTCAAAATATGACAAGCATGATGTTGTGGTTACGTTTTATGTTTCGACACTCAGAATATTTTATGCATAACATTAATTCTTTCACAATGTGATTTTGATTTTCTTGATTAGACAAGACTTTGAAAAATAACAAGCACTATGATTTGGTTACTTTTATGTTTGGATATACGGATAAAAAAAGAATCCACAAAATGAATTCTTGCACAGGGCGATTTTGAATTTCATGTTTAGACAAGACTTTAAAATATGACAAGCCCTATGATTTGGTTACTTTTATGTTTGGATATACGGATAAAAAAAGAATCCACAAAATGAATTCTTGCACAGGGTGATTTTGAATTTCTTGTTTAGACAAGTTAACAATAAAATCAAGCTAAACTTATCGAGGGAAATGGATTCGCCATTTTATTTGTCCTTATGCTTTGTTGACCAAATTCGCCCGTCCTGGGTGTGACGATAAACTACATCCACGTCACGGGTAAGACGATAAACTACATCCAACAACAAGGACTCTGATCAGGATGTTTTGAGGAGCGTGGAACCACCTCTTAATTGCTGGCGTTCCCATGTCCACCCTGACCGGGCCTGGTAGCACCTGTTAGGGTCCTAGCTATGGGCAAATAGTTATCCCCCAAAAATAGGATCAAACACTATGATAGAGTAATTAATTTAATAGTTTTAATACCAGAAATACTTTGTAAAAAAGCATTTCCAGCATTATATTATTACCAGCAATATCTTTAAAAAAATATTACCAGCTATACATTTCTGAAAAAAAATTACCTGGTATAGATTTTTTGAAAAGATATTATACATTTCTGAAGGAAAAAGTATTACTAGCAATATATTTATGAAGAAAATATATTACCAGGAATAAAAATTGTCGGCATTAAATAATCCGTTGCGATTGATATGCCGTAAAAAAAAAAAAAAAAAAGCAAACCAAATTCGTTTGGATGTTGTCCACATAAATTGAGTTTCGTAACTTGTAATTATGAGTTCTTTTGAAAGTGTCTTTATCCCGATTTTACATATTTTTACTTTCACAGTCGAAAAGCAATTGACCTGGGGCTTGCGAGAAAGCGGTAGAAAAAGATGAACAAATTCAGCTTAAAATATGAAACGCATGGTGTCACTAATGGAATGCGATATTTTGGCGCGACTGGTGATACTACCTGCGGAGATTAATTTAATGCTCGGATTTTAATGGTCATTCATTTTTTTCACTTTGCTTTCTTTTAACGCAATTTTTCAAAAGGAAGTTATTTTTCTTTTACTAATAGACAGGTTTCCTTTGAAAATAAGCATTATTAAAAAAAAAATGCCTGATAAATGTTAATTTTACTACACATAAAAATATGATCATTCATTACGTGTGGAATCAGTGCTGGATATTATATATAAAGACTACATGTGTGCATTTTTTTTCACTCTTTTATTAATATTTTCATTTCTTCCATCTTTATTGGCACCTGTTCATGGTTTGGTTATGAACTAAAAAAAATGTTTCCTCATGAAATGTTTGAAGTTAATAATGAGTTGTATTGTTCAGTCAATTCGTTAATATTAACAAGACCTGCATTAGAAATGGAAAACTGAACATGTTCGTCAAAAAATATCTCTATTTTCAAAATTCACCTCTGCCCCAATATTTTGAAGACGACACTCTGCACGCAACTTTCGTCTTTTTCTTCTTCTTCTTCTTCTTCTTTGTGACATGTACATTCAGGACTCTGACGGCCATGATTCTCCACACTTCCCTCTCCCTTGTAGCTCTTAATAACTTTTGTTTTTTTACATTCTCTCACATAGCCTGTTTCGCTATACATTCACGCAAGTGCGCCACGTTTGTTGTGCTTTGCTTTAATCTGTCTCTTTCAGCCTGTCCTGTGAGTATCAAATTTTCCAAGCCTCCTTCCTCATTATGTCCCAGAAACATCTATTCTCTCCTTTTGATTTTAAGTATAAGTGTTCGCTTTGTTTCCATCGTCTCTAGAATTTCGTCGTTGTTCATATGATCGTTCCCTGGTATTCTCAATATCCTGTGACACTATTGCGACACTGGTTGTATAAGATTAGTATTAAAATGGTTCATATGAAAACCCTGTATAGGATTTGGAAAAGTGGGAGGGTTAAAAACGTTAAGGTGAAAACATGAATTGAAATACAGAGCAAGAAAAAAAAGGGATTTCCCCCCCCCCTGATAAACTGAAAGGCAAATAGAATTGTTATGATTAACAAAGCCGATCATATGTAAAAATATGATATGAGGTGTGTGAAATGTAAAATGTAATTGTCGATCGAGAGGCAGACGGAATTGTCATAAAACGCAAAGCCAATAATGTAAGTAATCTGGAGTGTCGTTTTGTAAAATGGGCAGAAAATTATTTGGGTCATATTTATAAATCTACAAGAAAGGGAAACGGCAACAAAGAAGATTCTTTGACATCAAGTCCATAGAAACAATTTTTGAAAACAAAAGTTTGTTATCGAAAATAATTACTGTTTTGAATAAGTGGCCGACCCCGAGCGAATTGTCGTCAAAACAGAGAAAGGAATTATAAACAAAGTTTGTTGTTGAAGAATGTATTGTTTTGAATAAATGAGCACTTTGTTTGAATTGCAGTATCGGTTCTCCAAAATTGGAAGGATAAAAAAATTGATATGAATATTGATGAGTCCTTATTACAGTAAGAGTCGGGCGAAATACATATAAACAGAGCGCTTAAGCGATACAGCAGATGGAGTGAGAGACGCAGTCGACACAATACAACAGCAGACGAAGGAGCTGCTGAACCCAAAGTGACTTCCTGGCGAGAGAATTCCAGACCAACCTCTTTCTTTGTTGTACTTTTTTTTAACCCGCTTCAGGTTTTAGAAGGAAAGGACAGTGTCACAATAGAAAATTAAACAGGAAGTGTTAATTCTGTTGTATCAAAATCTATATAAACCAATTGAAAATTAACCCAGCGATCTTCTTCGTTATTTTAATTTTATTTTTCATCAGCGGAAGCGTTCTTTGTCCTTTTATAGCACGGTCCCGCCACTGTTTGATTCAGCGCTCAAGGTACGGACGAAATTAAATCTTCCCTACTCTGTGATCTAGAAACACAACCTGGGACGGAAGCAGATGAAGGAGCGAAGCGGAAAGCAGATAACCACCAGTTGACCGGCGGAAGTACTGACCAGCGTCGGAACAACCCAGGATCAAGCCAGGCCGGCCGTGTTATAATTCTTCTGTAGAACTATATTTCTGTTGCTTCAAATCTTTTCTTCATCTGTGAGGTAATTGTCCAGAATTCACTGCCAGGACTGATAGTACATAACAGTTCACTACTATTTTTTGTAACGATATTTTTTTGTTTTTTAATACTTTGCTCAACTTTTGGAAGACATCTTTCGCTATTACTATACGCCTTCAGATTTCAGTGTTACACATTCTGTCCTCTGTTAATATGCTTCCCAAATACTTAATTTGTTGCAACTGTTTGATTTCGGCATCTCCAATCTGTCATTTACATGTTGGGCTTTCCCTTTTGCTAACAACCATGCATTCAGTCTTGTTGCAATTGATGCTTAGTCCTTTTTTCTCGCTTTCCTTTACTACCTTCTGTAGGAGTTGTTGTAGTTTCCTTTCTGTGTCTGCTATCAGCACTGCGGCATCTGCATATCATATTATTAAGATTGTGGCTACCAATAATGAATCCTGGTGGAACTTCTAATTTCCTCGCGATGGTTTCCCTGTTTAAATTGAAAAGATCTGGTGAGAAGATGCATCCTTGTCTTACACGAGTTTTTATTTTGTTTTATATAATGAACTCATTTTCTATCCGTAGGCAAAAGCATGAAGTTTTAAATGCAAACTTCAATCGCCATCTTCCTGAAACCTATTCTTTTATTCTCCTTTTCCTTACTTGTCTTGTATTTGCCGTTAACTCCCCACTGAGTCAAGTATGTGACAGGTCAGTTTGTTCTAAAGTGGGGAACCCGAGTGGAGACAATCGTTCTACTGGTTTATTTCTGGTCTCGGCTAGTCATAGCTTGTCTTCGATAGCCCCAGTCAAACACTAACCTTAACCCTAACCTTGTTCAAACAGCGAGGCAGGGGGAGGGAAAGGGGAGAGACACCGGTACGGAACAGATACTACAACAGCATCTCCTCCGCTCCGGATTTTTCTTCTCACCTCTCTTCACTAAAGTCTTCTCATTTCCTTTCACTCTCTAAGCACGACTTGTGGGCCGTTGTGGCTTCCAGCCCTTTTCAGGTATGGTATTAAAAAAAATATGGATCAATATTGTGAATTTCTTTCTTCGTTCAATTATAATGTTATTAAACTTATTAGACGTTATGAAAAGAGTTTACATAAAATAAATAGACAACACTTGTCTATATTATTTAATGAAACGTGTATAAATGAAAAAGATGCTGCCTAAATACACACACAATATATATATATATATATATATATATATATATATATATATATATATATATATATATAATAAATTTTTGTGCTTATTAACATGTAAAACTCCTGGCATCATACGGGCATTAGATTTTGAGTGGTTTTCCTCCGCTTGACTTGTTTAATTTATAGAGAAAACAAGCGTTTCATTTTTTTACAATTGCCTATTAAAACTTGGTTGACTTGTTTTACTTTGAGAACTTTTATTTGTTTATGGTCTCAATACCTTTTACGTTTAGGAATGACAACTATTAAATCAGTTGATTTAATTTTTTTTTCTTAGAGCAGCGCATTTCGATAGTGTCATATATGACATCCATAACTGTTTTCTCAGGAAGCCCGCTTGCAGTTTCGCCAGTTAGGCTTTTCCTAAGTTGATTGAGATGTCTTTTATGCGTACATTGTGGACCCTTTATGTATCTTCGCTGCCAAGGCACATCAGTTACATGATTTGACATCGTTTTCTATATCTTTGCCAATAGACATAGTTACGAATCAAACTTTTCATTTTAGTACTCTCTGGATGACCAGCGTGAAAATCTTTCAAAATACGCTTCTGGAGTGCTGACGAAATCATGACGTGTTCCCTGTATAGTAACACCTCGTCACATATAGAGAAAACATCCGTAGTTCGATAGTCCTTTCCAAAATTTTTCGCTTTTGTATGATTGATATACTCATCAGGGAGAGCCTCTGGTCTTATTTGTTCAAGCGTCACTGGAAGTTCTCTTACTGTATTACAAAGGGTAGTTTTTAATTCTCCTTCAGATTGAAGGGAAGGGAGAACTGTATCTCACTGTTGTTCTTTGTATTTAGGAATTAGTCTTAACAATCCGTCAGCATGGCCGAATCTTTTTAATGACACGTACTCTATTTTAAAGTTGTAATTTAGCAGGATTGTGCTCCATCTCTGCAGTCTGTTGAAAGTGTTAGTAGGCAAACCTTTCTTTGCGCCAAAAATAGTGAGTAGTGGCTTGTGGTCTGTCTGTAGAGTGAAATGTCGACCGTAAATATAACGGTGGAACTTCGCGGCTGCGAATATAATCCCAAGCGCCTCTTTTTCAATCTGCGAATAGTTTTTTTTTTCCGCAGGAAGCAAAGCTTTCTACGCGTGAGATATCGGTTTTACTGTTCTATCAGTCATTTTGTGAAGAATGCATGCCCCTACGCCATCGCGTCGCTGGCAACAATGATTTCCAAGTCCGGGTTGTAATGTGTAAGAAATAAATCTGACGTCAGTGTTTCTTTATTTTTTTCAAATGCCTCCTGGCATTCTGCTGCCCAAGTCCAGGGCTTGTCTTTCTTTAATAGTTTATTAAGTGGGGGGGGGCACGCAAGTCATGCATATTTGGTATGAATGCCTGCTAATAATTTGCTAGTCCAAAGAAGCTCTGCAATGAGACGATGTTATTGGGTGCCGGCATATCTTTAATCCCGGCAGCGCGTTCAGGATTTGTTCTCTTGCTATCTCTTGGTCTCTTTATGTTTGAAACCGTAATCTTGAATCTTAGCAAAAACTTTGTGGATGTGATCCTCATGCTCGACTACGCTTTGGATTTTCATCAGAATGTCATCTAAATAAGCGACTGAGAAGTCAATGCCGCTCAGCATAATGACTTGTTGGAAAATTGCTGACGCGACCTTGACCCCGAACGGTAAACGTTCGAATTTATATAATCCGCGATGCGTATTTATACACAATAGCTTCGAACTCACCTCATCAACTGGAATTTCAAATAAGAGTCGCTAAGGTCAATTTTCAGGAAAAATTTCCCCCCATTTAGCTTCGAAAAAATGTCTTCTGGGCAAGAAAGAGGATAATGATAATCCTTCAGAACAGCATTTAATCCTGTTGAAAAACCAGCGCAAACGCGTATGTCTTTCGATTTCTTTTTTGCATAGACCACTGGTATGGCCCATTCGCTGTACTCTACCTTTGATAGAACTTCAGCTTTTACTAATCTGTCGAGTTCATCGTTAATTTGTTTCAACGAGGCAAAAGGCACATTTCGATTCTTTTTGAACACTGGCTGGACGTCGTCTTGTAGTTCAACTTTTGTCATCATCTTGGTACTCCTGCTTAACCCACCAGAAATGGATGGGCTTCCTTCAGTATTTTTTTGTTTCTCAACTTCGGCAATCCAATTTTCAAATTTTTGGCAGAATGAATTTACAGGTGAATTTACAGGTGAATTTACAGGTAACTCCCAAAGCTGGCATTGTGTCATCCAGTCAGTGTCAAAAAAGTTGTTAGTATTTTTCAGGATGAATAATTTTAATTTAAGAGTTTTCCCGTTGAACGTTGTATTAACAATCAATTCTCCCTCGAATTTATTTTTTCCGCTGTTACTGATCTTGCAATCTTGCTAGATTTTATCATGGTTGACTTACCCAATCTTTTCCATGTTTGCAAGTTTATTATTTTCAAATCAGAACACGAGTCTAGTTGAAATTCCACACTTTTGTGTAATATTTTTATGTGCACGAATTTTTTGGTATTAACACCGTCTAGTTCTTCCGACCTTGTATTTTTTATGCAGCTAATGGTTTTATTTTTAGATCGGCAATGCGAACTTTTGTGTCCGACTCGGTTACATATGTAACATTTTTTGTTCCGGAAAATACAATCTTTGTACCAGTGTAGGGCCCCACATCCGTAACATGAATTTGTGTGCAAATTATTTTGCTTTTTTTTTTGTTTCATAAGTTTTAGGAGACTTTCTTTGTTTCTTTTTGTAGCGTACTTTATTGACGTGAGCTACACCCGATTCTTCGATATTTTCAGAATCCTGCTTTACACTGACGTACCTCTGACATTCTTCAGTGATCTTCTGTAGAGTTATATTCGGTTCATTCTCCAATTCGTTTAGTATTCTTCTCCTGATTTCTGCATCCTTTGTTGAAACTAGACCTTGCATGAATATCACACATTTGAAGTTATTCGCACTTACCTCCGCCAGCCTAAAATCATTGCAGTGCTTGTTTACTACTGACGCAAAAATGGTGTAGTCTTCCCATTCTTTCCTACTTAGATTAAGCCATTTCCATCTCTCATGGAAAAGAGATGTTTTTGGACGGAAAAGCACCGTGAGTAATTCCACCGCTTCGGTGAATGTCAACTCGCTAGTCTTCCGGAGCAGAATGTAGTTTACATATTTTGTGTGCTCAGTTGTGACAAGTTTCCACAGAAGAAGACGTGCTTTTTTCGGGTCACTCCAACTTGCACAATCTGTTGTATACTGTTGTGGTACGATCCACCTAATTTACATAGTGGAGTACCGACCATATAAATATGGGTTGGTACCGGAAGACCAGAGAGGAGATAGTAGTAAGAGATCCAATCCAGAGACTCTGCCCGACTGCGATTAAGTCAACCCATTCTACAGGAACAGTCTTCCCAAGAATATACCAAAACTAACTGTAAATATTGTGTACCTTTTCCTTGTTTCAATACATTTTGTTTAAGTACATTTTGTGTTGTATTATTATTATTCCATGCTTATCCAAGCTTCAACATATACAATTCCTCATATCTCATAAAGTATGTCGCAAAGATTATGTCTTCCTCGAGAGTGTATGAAAAATTCTCTATCCCACTCCAAATGGTATTTTGCGTAAAAGAAAAAAAATCGTTTTCGATGGAATTAATACGGTTTATCAGTTCTATAATTTGCTGTCTCCCTTGATTGTCCTTCTGGGTTTGTAGAAATAAATTTTCCATTTTTTACTTGTTGAGAGAGCAGTTGTTGTTGCCACTTCTCCTGTTGTACATTCTGGTACTTTACAAGATCTAATAAAATACTTTTGAAATCCTTCATGATAAATGGGTCTTTTTTTCCGGTTTCACTTTACTGGATTTTTCCAGATGCTTTTCAAATGAAAAGAACTGTGACAAAAAAAACACAATTCTCGTACATCCACTGTTAAAACAAATTGTCACTTACACGTAGTTCTTTTACGAAAATTTGTTTACCCTTGGTTATCAGAGATACTTTTTAATTTCAGTGGTCCTCGTAAATTCTCGTCGACAAGTTGTTGTGGCCTGTTTGTGGCCAGAAAGGAAGACACGGAAAGAATACGGTAGGTTAAACAAGTGTATTGAAATAACAGAATATATATACACAAGAAGAGTATTATTAGCTAGCAAACATAAATGTCTATCCGAACTGTCAGGTTACACTCCGTCCCGACAGCCTTTTTAGAATGTCTCGGAGGTTAGTATTTATGAAAGAGTAAGAGTTCATTCTCGTGTAGATAGGTCACCATAACATATATCCCTAGACATGGACAGAGGAACGAGAAAAGCCTAGACCCGTAGAATAAACGACTCAGTTGTAAATTGCTTGGAAATAATCGGGATCAACATTCACCTGAAGAAGGCCAGAGATTACACGGTTGAAACCTTGTGAATATAATGAGCAAGATGAACCTTACTCCTCGAAGCATCAAGCTGAAAAATATGGACTGGTTCCTCTCCTATTCACCTTGAGATCCTTGATAAAATCCAAAGAAGAATCAGAAATATTATTGGTCCTTATCAGGCAGCTCGTTTTCAGTCGCTTTCCCACAACCATAAGGATGGCTGTCTGTGTTTTTTATATAAATACTTTCATGGTAATTGTTCGAATGAGCTATGGTACCTAGACTTTTTTTAAAAATTCAAGCGGAACATTTGACTGGCGTCGAGATCTAATTCAATTCACAGTTTAATTGTCTAGATGCAACCGTAAGTTCTATGCTAACCGTTTCTTGCTTGTGAAACTCGCTTCCGTTTCTATGCTTTCCAGTCAATTTTAATTTTGAAAACGTTAAATGCATTGTCAGTCGCTATCTACTGTCCGCCATTTTTACTCTTTCCTGTTTCCGCTCATTATTAATGTTTCTGTTCCTGATTCATCCACTCCCTTCAACTACGTGTGTCTTTTTGGCTTTACTAACGCGCATGGGTTGATATCGATTTTGAAAAAAAAAAATCTCGTTTTAAGTTGCTAGTTCCGAAAAAAAATCATTATTCTCTGTTCGAAGGCTGGCATTTGCAAAAAAGTAAAAAAAAAAAAAATAGCGTATGTTTCATAATTCGTTTTATATTCAAGATTTTTACTTAACTTGCGTCGATGCATTTTTTGCGTCGATAAAATGTTACCAGCTGAAGCAACTTCACACTAAAAAGAACAGATTTACGTTCTACTTTACTGTTTTTTTTTTATTATTAACTTTAGTATATGATATATCTCAAGCCTACTGAATAAAGAATACGTAAATAATATCGTATCTTCTAAGCAGGCTGAATTTTGAATCAATATCATAATGCTATATAAGGACACTTTTCTTTTCTTTTTTTTTTTACAAGATAAGCCAATAGACGAAGATGGAATTAATTTTATCGATTTGATAACTGTCAAAAACAAACAGTTTCCAGACTACTGAAACAAATACAACGGGCTCTTAGTGATTCTGTCGATATCTAAGAAAATACATATCAGAAGATCCCAACCTTTTACTTTTGGAATAGCTAAATTCAACGGCCACTTCTACTTAAACCTTTTCTTTTCTCACACTTCCCGTCTGTGGAACACACTTCCGTTTACTCGCTTCTCTGATAAAAAACAATTTTCAAAAAAAAAAAAAAAAAATTCTCGCATTGCTCTCTCTGCTTGAATCCCATTCATCGTTTGTCCTTTCCTCAATCTTTCCTATTCCGAGTCTTCTCTTTTACATTCACTCCCGGCAACGCCCCCCACTGCGTCAGTCAGTTATGTGCCATGCGTGATACACGTCTAGGCGATCTTTCGATACATGATTGACAAGGCAGATTTTTTTTTCCGCAGTAGATTACCATTTCTTTCTGCGGTAGACCAGTTGTCATCCAAGGCTATAGAACCCGGTTGGTCCTGCTATTTACCCATAGCTGTTGTGGGGAGGGAGAAGAAGAGCAGTCATACCTTTCCCAAGGGTAATTGTACATAAGTGAATGTAATGGATTGGACTGGAATTCGAACTCGGTTCTCCGATATCCATTACGCTACCGTGCCTCCTGCGTTATAGTCGCATTCCAGGCCTTGATTGACGTGAAATAATTAAAATTACGCGTTTCGCCATTCAAGGCCTCATCAGATCCCAAAACGAAAGAAAGAAATGTGTTTCTATGTACTTGTACGTACGCTTAAATAATGAATCATAGTACTTTTTCATAAGGCCGTATATCGTGAATGAAGAAAGAAAATGAGTGACTTTTTTTAAAAAAATGCGTTAATATTTCTTTTATATATTTTCTTTATAATCCTTAGTTAACTAGTTTTCGTGGCTTTTTCTGTATCGAACTGAAGGCAAATGGTCATCTTATTTTCAGAATGGATCGAAAGCAAGAGATTCATTGAGATTTTTCTGAAATGAAACCAAGACAAATCCTCATCCAATCGTTCAGAATGGGTTGAAAATAAAAGATTTCCTCTCGTAATCAAAGAAGAAAGAAAATAAATAACTTTTAAATCAATTTAATTTTTAAAAAATTTACTTATGTTGGTATCTATTTAAATATAAACGTGTTTGATACAATATTCGCATGAAACAAAATTACACACATATATATACTTATACACCCCTATATAAATATATCTTTTATGTACAAATTTTAAGACATTTTATATTTATACATTCTTTTTATAGATACAAATATTTAAGTAAATGCTCTGTTGAAAATAAACAGTATGAAACAACATTTACCGGTCTGAATGTCCGAGAAATTTTCATAGAAAATATTCGTCCTCCGACAGGATTCGAACTTGTACCCTATACGGAACGGTCCATATAGCCTGACGTGCCTTTTAGCCGATTCGGCCACAGAGGATCGCGGGCACGGTCGAATTTACTTCTTTTAAACTTCAATCATCCATGAATCTCTCACGCTCATGGCGTATCAAATGTAAACAAATGACGTCACACATTATGAAATGGACAAAGTGAGACAATTATTTTAAGACATATATATATATATATATATATATTCTTATAATCAAAGAAGAAAGAAAATTAATGACATTTAAAATCAATTTAATTTTTAAAAAAGTTATTTATGTTGGTATCTATTTACATATAAATATGTTTGATACAATATATATATATATATATATATATATATATATATATATATATATATATATATATATACATATGTATATATATATATATATATATATATATATATATATATATATATATATATATATATATATATATATATATATATATAGTTATTTATGTTTGTATGTATTTACATTTAACCGTGTTTGATGCAATATTCGTATAAAACACACACACACACAAAATATATATATTGAATGTAACTGAGACATTGATACAAATTATTAACACCTTACGCCCCTTTTTCTTTAAACAATTGCTCTAGCCGTTACCATAGAAATTTTGATTTCAATAATGAATATGCTTATAAAACGCGTAAATTTCAGATATAAGTTATTCCAAAAAAAATTTCGCATGAAGATGTAACAGAGCTTAGTACTTTAATTCAATTTAATTCAAATAATTATATTGAAGTTTTCGACTCTTGTTTTGAAACATGAGAACTCTTATGTAGCGTGTTGGAATCATATTTTTAAATAAATAATTATATTTATGCTCTACTTTTGTATCGAGCACTATTTTTTAAAAATAATTAAAAAAATACTAAACTTTGGATTATTTACCTAACGAGTTCTTTCCTATTTTCTATATATTCTTCACACACACACACACACACACACACACACACATATATATATATATATATATATATATATATATATATATATATATATATATATATATATATAACGCTTTTGTAGATTATGTACAGTGTCCCGACAACCTTAAATAAAATATTGTTTATGGCTGTTTCACACTACTTTTCTGCTGTAGAGTATTTTAGTTTCTCTTATCATTTGTCTTCTACTTAATATCATAGCGTACCCTTGCTTTATTCCGCTTGGTAACTGTCCCCTTCTTTGCAAATTCTTTTTAGAGCAGAGGAAGAAACAGGGATCGTCTCTGCTCACAGAAGTTCAATAATGCTTGATATAGTAAGATACTAAACATTATTGCTAAGTCTTCAGCTAAAAAAATTGGTTTACTATTTTTGATAGACAATTTTTCTCTCCCGAATCTATCTTATATATATTTACAAGTCTACCATTCGTCTTTGCTTTGAATATTACTGCCACATTTGGTTTGGTTCTCCTGCTACATGTTTAGAGATTCTTGATAATATTCAAAAATAATATTTATTTTATGGTTCTGTCTTTACAACCCGGTTTCAGTCCCTTTCTTACCGCTTTAACTTAACATCCCTGTGCCTTTTCTATAAATAATTTTATGGTAATTGTTCTGATGAACACTTTTCTAGGGTACCTAGACTTTATGAATTTCAACGCAGTACTAGATTGGTGGCAAAATCTCATTATTTTAAAGATGAAATGGCTCGATTTAACCGCAAGTTCTATGCTAACAGTTTCTTCTATCGCATTCCTTTTTCTTCCTTCCCAGCCAAATTTGATGATCAAAAATTTAACTGCAATGTCAAACATTATCTTCAGACATCTTCTTGTTCTTTTATTGTCCTCTCTCCCTAATAGTAGTTTTTTTCATATTCTCTAACGTCCAGTACCTCAGTCCTAGTGGCTTTATTTCCTTGTTTGGTTGAATTGATTAAAAATATACTTGTTGTAGGATAAATACAGTGTCAATATAAATATTTCTCCGATTGACATACATGAATAGCCTTGCATGAATAGACATGTGTAATGTCCTTTCATGATATGAGCGATCATGGCCCTCCGTAACTTCCTTGCTGTCTTATGTTACTCTAAGTAACTGCTGTGTCATTAGCATTTATTTGTTTTTGAGACCTTATTACATTTACTCAAACCCGTTTATCATGGTCTATCCTGCTTCTATATATTTATTTCAGGTGAATGTTTAGAGGATATGAGCACTGTTGCATTTCAATCTCAATGAGCAATTTTATGAACACATTGTTTACACCTCTCTAGTTTGGTACAAGTTGTCAAAACTTGGGTATATCCAAATGCTAGAATGGGGAATTTCATAATATAAGAGATACAATAGGGAAAGAGTAGGAAAAAAAAAGATGCGACGGCAGTGGGTGTTGAGCTTAATAGTGAGTTAGGGTCAGCAGAATCATCAGGCGAGGTAGCTAAGTTCTAAGCTCAGGATTGTCTACGGGATAATGGCAGCAGGGATTTTAAAAAAAAATGGGAGGCACCTGCTGCGATGATGACAGGACGAGACAAACAGCTTAAACATTTGTCAAACATATTCATTGCTTTGGTGTTTTAAATTGGACGCCTCTGGTATGAGCAAGCTGTAATCATTCAAATGTATTTTCTTTGTATGAAAGCAACTAAGAAACTAACAAAAACTAAATGAACTGATTCTATCAGCATTATAATCAAATTTTAAATGTTCTCAAAATACTTGTCTGGGATGAAATATTTGAATGGGCTCAGTTAATATAAGTGAAAAATGTTCCCATTATTTCAATTTTCCTCTTCATTTCACATATGAATAATCGACGACCATATAATCGAAGAAGTAATGCTTTACATTCTAGGATGAATTATCGTCATTACTGTTGTGATTAACAGGCTTCAGCAGCAGGCAGGCAATAAGAACATTAGGTTTAATGCTCCAAGTTCTAGACTCAGAATTGTCCCACAATACATTAGAAAATAAACTTACATACCAAAATATAAAAGAAGATGGAATATTTCTTGTCAATACTGGTTGTTCACCCCACCCCACAACTCAGTAGATTCTAATTAACATCAGGAGGCTTTTCATACCTGTAATTTGGAATAGAGTCAGTCCTAGAACTCAATATAAGTTCTTTCAAAATCTCTCCAGGTGTTGGTTATGTGAGTTGACTCAAGAATCTTTGTATAAACAAAGAATTTGGTGGCAGAGCAAATTATGAGTTCAATCCCTTGGATGGGGTAGTCCAGGCTCAGACTCATTTGAAACAGGGCAAGCAATAATTGAGCAGTATTAAAGAAGTAATTGAGAGTTCAATTCCTGGGCTAGTGTGTACAGACTTAGTTGAAACAGGACTAAACAGTAGCCTAAAGTTCTAGCAGTGAACAGACAGGGTAGTGTGGTCACAGAGTCACTTAAAAGAATTCTATTGATAACTGAGCAGTATAAACAGAAAATATATTGAATAATTGTCGTACTTAATGCATTTCATTATATGTTGTCATTGTTTACGTTAAGCTACGTTTCGTGAGCAGATATGTTCGACCGAGAAAAATCGTCGAAGGTTGTGTGTTCATGAAAATTTGGACTTTACTAAACAGACACTTCTCTATAGGTAAATGATACAGCACAGCAGATCAAATAGCGGCTTCCGCACAGGAAACAGGTTCGATTCCTGTTGGAGGACGCATATTTTCTACAAAATTTCTCGAATATTCAGGCCAGTAAACACTGTTTAATTAAAAACATACCATGTAAATGGTATCTATTAAATTAACGTATAAACAGAAAATACAGTAAATATTTGCTGGACGTAATCCCTTTAATTATACACACACACACAGACACACATTATAATATGCTATTTTATTCTAATTGTATATTGTAAGATATGATGATTGGGCCGTATCACGTTGAAACACCGGTTCACGCACGATCACCGAAGTTAAGCAACATCGTGCTAGGTCAGTGACTAGATGGGTTACCGCTTGTTGAGCCCAGGGGCTGTACGCTTGTATGTGCGAGAGGTGTAACCGATAAGGCCTCGGAATTTGAAAACGGAGGATCGGGTTTCAATTCTAGTCAGGTTCTTTATATATATATATATTAAATAAAGACAAACCATTTTAAGGTTCCATGTAATTATTACGTGGAACCTTAATGTGGATTTTATCATCCTTAGGTTTACCCATCCGGATTACCTAGTTTTTCATAAACTATATATATATATGTATATATATATATATATATATATATATATTTGGTCGGATTGGTGTGAGTTTGCGACCCCGAGTTTCACGCTTTTGCGATCGTCCGGCGTGAAACCGAGGGTCACAAACTCACATCAATCCAACCAAATATGTTAGCTCTATTTCTATTCTAATAAGTACCGCGCATATAACATATAAATAATTATATATATATATATATATATATACACACACTTTTCACACACACACATATATATATATATATTAGACAGATTTCATCTAATGTTCGTCGTTGTTTTTTTCTCTGCTGAGGTTCGTATAGTTTTTCAAACCCAGCCTATACTTCGGTCTGCGTGTAAGGACGTTCTTCCTCCCCATCAAATTAATTCTATTATTTATAAATACGTTTGTAGTTGCGGTGCTGACTACATAGGGAGGAGGACTCAACGCCTAGACATGAAAATTTAACAACACGTTCCCACCAAGATAAGGAATCACACCTTGCCGTTGAATGGACTTGTCCCAAATACCTATGGTTCTGCCATATGTGAGCACCTCTTAAATAACAGAGGGTGTGCTGCTATATTTAGTGCCGACTGGGTCACTGTGTTGTCCCGGTCACACTCTTTATTTCACCACAAGGTGCTAGGGGCACTTTACATTGGGTCCCGCAAGCCTTCCTTGTGTAAACAGCGTGAATGTTTGTTGGGAATCGCTGTTATTTGTCTCTAGCTCTTTGTGTTCGTATTTTTTCCCTCCACATTTCCTTTTCATTGCACATTTTCTAGTGTTTTTAATTTAAATTAAATCTCTCGTGGAAGCCTGCTGAAGAGTGGGATCGAAACCGGTTGCTTCGCCATTTTTAATATGTCTGGTAATATCAAGCTTCACATTTTTATTTCTGTGATTAAATTTTGTACCTAGATAGATAGATAGATAGATAGATAGATATGTAAAGCAGGATAGATGCATTCATACATATATACATGAGCAGAAATAGATAGATAGATAGATAGATAGATAGATAGATAGATAGATAGATAGATGAGCAGAACAAGATGAATAGTCCAGATAGATAGATTAATGGATAGATGAGCGCGATATATGACGATAGGTAGATAGACACATACATTTATCACTATATGAGCAGGGGCAGATAGATAGATAGATAGATAGATAGATAGATAGATAGATGATGAGCAGTGAAATGGACAGATGGGAAGAAAGAGATAAATGGTTTAAATAGATATAAAGATTGATAGAGAGAGAGAGAGAGAGAGAGAGAGAGAGAGAGAGAGAAAGAGAGAGAGATGGGTAGATAAGTGGAGCGTGATACAGATATACGATACATACATATATGAGCATATATATACATATATATATGTGTGTGTGTGTGTGTATTTAGGCAGCAATCCTTATTTCATGCACATTTCATACAATTTCTCATGCGATCTAATAATTTTTTTCTTTTGAGATGATAAATTATATAAAAACTGTCCGAATGTCTTTTTTTTTCCGAGCGCTTTCGGCTGTACATTTAGCCATTTTCAAGGATTAAATATTTTAATTGTTAAATAAGAAATAGTTTGTTGCATGCATGTTTTATAAAATCTTTTAATTTTTCAAAACACATACACACATATATTTGTGTGCGTCTGTATGTGTGCACGTGTGTGTGTAGCGGAATATGCGTATATAAACGAAGAATTTAGTAAATCTTCAAACACTGATCTACAATTTTCAATAATCTTTATTTATTTGAGTATTATTTACCTTTTAAACTGAGAGAAATGAATTACAAAGACTCTTTGCTAACAACTTCACACAAGACATTCTGTGTATGTTTTTTACCGAACAACCTGATGAATTCATTAGTATAGCGTAAATAGGAAGCATCTATATATGTACAGATGTATGTGACACAGATCTACATTGTTTTCCCCGTGTTTATAAATTCCCGTACTTAACCACATAAAGTAAAAGCAGGGAATCTAGTTGCGTCTGTTGCAGCATTAAAACAGTCTATTGGCAATCCATATTTAGAATAGTGTATAATCGAATAAATATGCGAAAGATATGAGTAACTAATTTGCAAACCGTGTAATGAAGGTCGCTGTAACGGATTCTCCTCCAGCTCCTTTCTCACGAACACAGACTCTATCCTGGGTCCTACACTGTTTTGTCATTAACGATCTTCCCGATGTCATTAGTTCCCATGTAGGCATCTATGCAGATGGCAATACTATTTACACCTGCCTCAATAGCAAATCCGGCATCTCTGACAAAATTAACCTGGCCGTTGGTCTCGAAAAGGAGTTCCAATCTGTTGTTGACTGGGGCCAGAAATGGCTGGTAAACTTTAATGCCTCAAAAACAAAACTGCCCTCTTTTACCCCCAACAGAGAACCCTCGCTGCCACTCATTAGAATATCTGATGCTCAACTCCACGTGAGCACCTCTCTGTGACTGCTTGGTCTCACAATGTCCGTTGACCTGAGATGGAACGAATACAGTGAATCAATAGCTTCATCTATCGCAAGGAAAGCTGGTTCTCTCTATAGCGTCAGAAAATTTTTGTCTTCCGTGTCCATCCTTTAAATCTATAAATCAACCATTCGAACATGCATGGAATACTGCTGCCATATATGGTCTGGAGCCCCCACTTTCGTCTTAAGGTCCTCGACAAAATCCAGAGACGGATATACAATGTGATTGGCCCTGATTTGGAATCTCGTTTGCCGTCGCTTCTCTCTGTCTTTTCTACAAATACTTTCATGGTAACTACTCCCATTCTATGCAAACCCTTGCGTGCTAGTGGCACTCCCGCCTTGCTTGGGATGAAAGGCTTAAAAAAATTGTAAGAATTCCTCTGCTCATATATGCTATACCTATGTCTATATCTATCTATCTATCTATCTATCTATCTATCTATCTATCTATCTCTGCACATATATATCTATGTATATATGTGTGTATCTATCTGGCTCACTCGCTCTATCTATATATCTATCTATGCTGATATATGTATGTATCTATGTATGTATCTCTCTCTCTCTCTACACAGATATCACTCTCAACCCATCTATCTATCTATCTATCTATCTATCTATCTATCTATCTATCTATATATATATATATATATTTATGTAGGTCTCTCTCTCTCTCTCTCTCTCTCTCTGTTGCATATATGGTTTGGAGCCCCCACTTTTCGTCTTAAGGTCCTCGACAAAATCCAGAGACGGATGTATATGTGATTGGCCCTGATCTGGTAACTGCTCCCATTCTCTGTAACCCCTTTTGTGCTAGTGGTACTCACGCCTTGCTTGAGGTGAAATCCTTAAAAACTTGTAAGAATTCCCCTGCTCATATATATTATCTATCTATCTATCTATCTATCTATCTATCTATCTATCTAGTAGCTCGCTAGTTACTAGATAGATAGATAGATAGATAGATAGATAGATAGATAGATAGATATAACAGCTATAGAAAGATCTGAACACATTTCGTTATATAAAGATATGGAAGAAATTGAGAATGCGAATAAAAGAGACACAGTGAAAATGAAAATGTTGAATTTCGCTCATAATTCAGAAAAAGTGTAATGAACAAAAAGTTACATAACTAATGGTAGTCTAGTGGCAGAAGAATACTAAATTTAAACCCTACCAAACCACAGGCAAAAAAAGTCAACTTGGCAAATTAATAAAATCATTTTTAATTATGTTTTTTATCGTTTACATATAATTTCAATAAGGTAATATAATTACAATATTATAATAGAATAAGAATAATCTAGACTATAGCGCGATACCATTATTTGCATAATATAAAAATACTAATACCGAATTTTGCCTTTTATGAAGACATTTATGTCGTTCATTTTTTTTGGTCCTTGACGCTATACGATGTGACAAGAATTGCGAATACGGAGAAAAAATAACTGGCTTTTTACGAAGATAGTTCGGACTACCAGCGAGTTAGGGCAATGCAACTTTGTATGGATTTTACATTACCATATTGAAATTATATGTAAAGGATAAAAAATAATTAAAAATGATTTTATTAAGTTTCCAAAATCGTTTTTTATCTATCTATATATCTATCTATCTTCTATCTATCTTTCTCTCCCTTTCTCTCTCTTTCTCTCTCTCTCTCTCTCTCTCTCTCTCTATATATATATATATATATATATATATATATATATATATATATCATTCTCCATTTATCTCCCTCTGTTATATTGATTCAATGAAACCTAATATATTAGTTTTAATTATTTTCTCTCGCTTCATCCAAAACCCCAAATCTTTTTTTATTGTTCACTATTTCAAACAATATATATCTGTTTACCAATTTCTGATTGATTTATGTTTACTACAAAAGAAAAAGTATGTTTATTTTTTTTCTAATTATTTGCTTCATTTCTCTCTGTTATTCCATTTATTTCCAAACTGATAAATCAATCATATATATTGAACACCTGCTGTTATGCTTCCGTACGTGGCGCTAAATGTAGAGCAATGACGGTCGAATCTTTATTGAATGTCCCCAAATAAAATTTTGTGTCAACCGATGGCAATGCTTATGAAATATTCATCTGTATATTTTTACCCCAAGGGAAATTAGATTCCATATAATTCAAGTCGAAAATATATTAACTCTCATCAGCAAAACACTAAAGACAAATATCCTTATCTCGTTTTAATTATCGATCCGTGAATGTCGATTTTTGAACACATAATGAGAGTTTGAATTATTCCATCAAAGCAAATGCAAATTAACAGCTTGCGTGTGACCTGTTTTCAGAAATTATATAATTTTTTTCACTTTTCTCATCATTCAGCCGCTTACACAGATACAACAAATGCTCTTGATTGATAGTTAAAATATTATACTAGTTTAGATTCTGGAATAAATGTAAATAACGTCAAGTCAGTAGCTAGTGACCTCTTTGGAATTCCAAGTGCTCTAAGCCTAGATATGTGGGTGTTGTAATGGTTCAGGGGTTGAAATAATTAATCGGAGATCCGAGTTCCAATTTAAGTCATGTTCGTTAGATTAACACATGAACATACCCTTGGGGAAAGGTATGAATTATCCTTTTCTCACCACAGTTATGTTTCAATTAGTAAGACTTGTATCATTAAATCATTATCACCCTCCTCCCGAAAAATTCTCACAGTCTAAAAATATTTTCTGGCTTTAAATAACCTGCAAAGGGATGAGAAGCCGTAGAAAAGGTAGAATTAATTAATGTATCAATTGCATGTAGGTGAATATCTGATAGTTACATTGAAACTCGGGTTTTACAACTCAAGTTTTTACGATCGATAGATGTGTTTTCATGTCTTGTATAAAAACATCTTTTAACAGTGAAGTTGTTTTAACTACACGACGCTAAAGTCTATTCCAGTCTCATAGCAGGTAAATACACGCTCATTTCAGATTCCAGGTGTTTACCAATGTCAACACTACAGCGGATCTAAATTTAGATTTTTAAAGGAAAGCAGATGATCTTCATTTAAATTATTTTCCCGAAAGCTTTAGATCTGTTCAGTGTTGTATTGGAAACGTAAGAAAATCAGTTTCTAAAGCATTCATGGATTTCATTTTAATCCGACATTTTTATTTCGGTCTACTATAATAACTTTTAAAATACACATTTTTCTGAACATAGTCAAGATGTTAGCGCTCGGTTCAAATGAGGTATCATAGATTAGAACTAGTGAAGTTGTGAAGCTAAATTAATATTGCTTCAATTTCTACAATATCAACAATCTTGATCATTTATTATTCAGTGGGGTATCAGATCTCGGTCTATTTTATTGTTACCAGAATTCGTAAGAAAAAAAAATGATTTGAAAACTCCCCATTCTCAAATCAAAAAGAGGTCAGCTCCTTAAATAGAAGTAGATAGGTTCGCCTATCATCCGGTTCACACTTCTCCTCATTCTTTCGAACAGGAATAAAGCTTTATCCCTTATTTCCTGTTTAGGATTAGGTTTCCGGTTCCCTCTAAAGTCTGCTTTAATTCTACTAACATTTGTCCTTACTTAAGCTAATACAACTCCGTACAGTAACACTCTAGCATGAATGGTTCTTGGGTCTTGTATTGGGTGAACACTAGTAAAAAAAGAATTAATTTATCAAAATGCAATTACAAATCATCTTACTGTTCCACATTCTAAAATTGGAAGAACTCTATCCACCGCATCAGCACTGCACTTCTTTGACAATTATGTGAATTTCTATCAATAAGTATAAAAACCTCCCCTTAACAAAATAATCAGAATTTTTCCCATTCTAAAATTTGAAGAATTCTATCTAAACAAAAAGGCAAAATGTATCAGCGTTGAAAGTATTCGAAACCCAACCATATATTCATTATTTGCTCTGAGATTAGAGGTATCAAAATGGCAAAACTTAAAAAAAAGAAAGAAAAAATATTTGTTGTTTCTTTGATTGCGAGGCTCAGATCATTTTATATTCTAATTTAAATCGAATAGTTAAATATACTTTAAGACTAGTCGCAACTTCTATTAAGCATTCATTTCAAATAGATTCCTAGATAAAGGCGATACATGTCAAAATTTAGCATGATGCAAGTTTTTCTTTCCGCTCCACTTTTCGATTTTGGAATATCAAATAAGTGAAATATTCTAGATTATACACAGGATATCCTAAATATTACGACGATTACTTACAGAAATATGGCATCGAAGCCCCGGTTCTCGTACAATCACCGGATTTAAGCAATGTCAAGCTTAATCAGTATGCAGATGGGTGACCACTTAGGAATACTAAACAACTTTAACACGTTGTTTGAATGTTAATCTTTCCATGGTTGAAATTGCTATAGACTTAACTTGTTAGATCTGATAGGAAAAGAAAAAAAAAGATCATTATATGCTTAAACTTAATTCACATTTAAAATCGGTTCAACTTATTGGAACACCCTATAAGTTCAATTTACTTATCTCCTGTACTTAATTTGTTATAACGGATCCATACGCCGAGGTATCTAAAGTGTTTAGTATTTACTAATTCAACATGTTTATGACGGAATCAATGCATGTACCATCACTGGTCTCATTCCAATTCCTGATCATAGTTTCTATTTTGGAAAGGTTTTTTTTGAGCCCCATTTCTTGGACACTTTGTAAAGAATTCTGTTCAAGACCGTTTTTATCGCAACTATGAATATCTATGTCCTCAGCATAGGCCCCACCCGGTATCATCAGAACATTGGCCTAGGGATCGAAAGCAATTTCTTCGAATACTGACTCGGGGACGTTGACGAATCGGTTGCGAGAGATTAGTTTTCCACAACACCATAAATTTATACAAAACCAAAATATTAACCTGAAAACTCAATTCATGTTCTTAAATAGTTTCATCTCATTTTAACTTTTATAAGTGTTGTGCGGGAGAATATTTTCCTACAAGTTTTGACTCGGCCGTCGGAAGAAAGACATAAAAATATTCCTACATCAAGAGGAGTAGCAGGAGGAGGAGCAGTAGCCTTTAATGAAAACAGACATTCACGGCTAAACATTCTCTACCTTGGATTCTATTCTAAATTATGTTTTCCAAAAGGTAATGAACTTGTTGTTAACCCAATTCCCTTTTTTCTACTGTTGTTTTTGATAACTCAGTTACAACAATAAGGGTGTCATGTATGACGCTAGACCCGTTCAGAAATCTCTGAACTGTCAGTTTTATCCCATCGTTAATGTTTTATCCATCATTGATTAATGACGAAAAAACGATATCGAGCAAAGGAACCTTCTAAATCTTTTTGCCTAATTGAAAGAGTCGCAAAGAACTGCACCAAATAACAGAAACCACATCACGTGATGACTTCGCCAGGTCTAACGAGTTTCTGAACGAATATTTTGATAATCAGATCTTTCCTAATAAACCCTGTAATGAATATTGTGTTGAACGGCCATTCTTGTTGATCTTTGAACATTAAAGTTGAACTTCTTCCAACGGCTCTACCCTTGAACCGACGTTGTTTCTTATCTTCATCAACGACTTCCCGGATGTCATTAGTTCCGAACTAAACATTTGTACTTATGACACAACTCTTTACCTTTGCCTTAGTAGGATGTGCGACATGTCCAACAAAATAAAACTGACAATTGCTCTCGAAATGACGTTCAATCTGGGGTTTACTAGGACAAGGATTGGCTTGTAAATGTTAACCCTTCAAAATAAAACTGCTTTTATTTAATCATCATATATATATAAAAAAAACAAAACTTTTTTGTCTGCCATTAGCATGGTCAATGCTAACCCCCAGGAGAGCAACACGGGCTCACGTTTTCCACTGACATGAAGTGGGGTGAGTATAGTTAATCAACAGCTAAACTTTCTGTAGGGGAATTTGTTTCACTGTGCCATGCCAGACAGTTTTTCTCATCAGAATCCATCTTGCAGATTTATAAATCTACCATTTTTATGTATTGAATACTGCTGCCATATCTGGTCTGGTGCTTTTAATATATATCTCGCCATACTTGACAAGATTCAAAGAAAGATCGATAATGTAATCGATCCTAACCTGGCATCTCGAGATCAATCAGACTCTCACCGCCGTGACGTAGCTTTCCTGTGGCTTTTCTTAAAATATTTTCATGACATAATCTTTCTTCTTTGATACCTCGACTGCATAGATTAAAATGTAGTACTAATATTGTCAACTAGTTATCACTGTTTTACTGTTGACATGGTTTGATGTAACAGTATATTTCTATTTAATAGGTTCTTTTCTCATACTACTTACCAATGGAAATTCCTTCATATTTCCTGCTTTCCTGACAACGATAATATTTAAAAAAATCAAATACAAAACCAATCGACATCTCTATTCCTTTAGTCATTTCTCATCACTAAAGCTTTCTCCTACACTTTCACTAAAGCCTTCTCCTACCCTTTCGCTAAAGCCTTCTCCTACCCTTTCGCTAAAGCCTTCTCCTACCCTTTCGCTAAAGCCTTCTCCTACACTTTCACTAAAGCATTCTCCTACCCTTTCACTAAAGCCTTCTCCTACCCTTTCGCTAAAGCATTCTCCTACCCTTTCACTAAAGCCTTCTCCTACCCTTTCACTAAAGCCTTCTCCTACCCTTTCGCTAAATCCTTCTCCTACTCTTTCACTAAAGCCTTCTCCTACCCTTTCACTAAAGCCTTCTCCTACTCTTTCACTAAAGCCTTCTCCTACTATTTCGCTAAAGCCTTCTCCTCCCCTTTCGCTAAAGCCTTCTCCTACCCTTTCACTAAAGCCTTCTCCTACCCTTTCGCTAAAGCCTTCTCCTACCCTTTCAATAAAGCCTTCTCCTACTCTTTCACTAAAGCCTTCTCCTACCCTTTCGCTAAAGCCTTCTCCGAGCCTTTCACTAAAGCCTTCTCCTACCCTTTCACTAAAGCCTTCTCCTACTCTTTCACTAAAGCCTTCTCCTACACTTTCACTAAAGCCTTCTCCTACCCTTTCGCTAAAGCCTTCTCCTACCCTTTCACTAAAGCCTTCTCCTACTCTTTCACTAAAGTCTTCTCCTACCCTTTCGCTAAATCCTTCTCCTACCCTTTCACTAAAGCCTTCTCCTACTCTTTCACTAAAGCCTTCTCCTACCCTTTCACTAAAGCCTTCTCCTACCCTTTCACTAAAGCCTTCTCCTACCCTTTCGCTAAATCCTTCTCCTACCCTTTCGCTAAATCCTTCTCCTACTCTTTCACTAAAGCCTTCTCCTACCCTTTCACTAAAGCCTTTTCCTACCCTTTCGCTAAAGCCTTCTCCTACTCTTTCACTAAAGCCTTCTCCTACTCTTTCACTCCCAGTAAAGACTTACATCCTAATAGAATTATCGCCTCGCATAGGATGAAATGATTAAAAATTATTTTTTGAATTTAATTAATTATTGAATTATTTTTTTTTATTATATGTTTTATATTAATATAATAATTATTATACAATATATAATTTATATATACTATTAAATAATAATTTATTATATCTTTAATGCAAATATAATATGTTGCTCACATTATATGATATGCAATTCATGATATATTCATGATATATTCATGATATATTCTTATTTTGGGAAATCCAGACGGTAGCTCTAATTATTTTCCCTATAGTGTTGATTGTTATAAAATTAATAATATAGTTTATTTTATTTAATGTAGGCTGTTTATTTTGTATAATAATAGCTTCCAGAGTTTTGTGTCTTTTCTTGCATTGGGTGTTGTAAAGTATTTTGGTTTTATCTACTAGTGTTTGTCTTATGTTGATAGTTGTTATTTGGTCGTTCATAATGTACTGATTGAGGTGGGGACGTATTACACTAAGTTTTGATATTAAAAATATAATAAAAATAAATAAATAAATAAACTCATGGATGTACTGATTTGTTGTTTCCACATAATAGTTATTAACCACATGGATAAAGGTCATTGTAGTGCACAGGCTCTGCTTGTTAGAACTATTTCTTGAAATGGAGAGATAGTGCCCCATGGATTTTCTTGATTTGCTCTTGAAATCCAGCTTCAACAGGAGCAATTTTTTTTAGTTAGTAATTGCCATATTTTTCTATCTCCAGCTTTTTTTTATTTGCTTAGTTTATTATTATTATTATTTTTTATTATTATTATTATTATTATTATTATTATTATTATTATTATTATAAAGTTATAAATTTTTTAAAGTGCACACGAACTTTATGTATACCCTGTATTTGTTACATTTTATTTTTTCAAAATGCACAGGTAATTACTATATTTTTACGAACATTAAGCCAATAAAATAGTTCCTGAAAAGAAAAAGAAGACGCTTCATCACTCTCAATATCTATTAATGAGAATATATCAAAAATTGAGATTCTTTAAGCGATTGCCGGCCGAGAATAAGATAACAAACATCATTCGCTCACAATTGAGAACATGTAGACTTCATTATCAGATTTTTCACAAGTCACACAAATGATATATATCTTGTAATGAAACGCAATACGATTAAGACCGGCAAAATTATCAAGAACTGATTTTATATAGCACTAAATACATATTACGAGATATTCTCCGTCGACTCCGTCAAGCAATTACAGGTGAAATTTAAATTTCCCAAGGAAAAAGAGCATTAATGAGTTACCCGGATGCTTTCAACATAATCTAATTAGAGTTCAATTACGATATCATTATTAATAGTTCTGAATGATTTACCTGAGTTTCAATGGCACAGATTTTCAGAAGCAGAAGCAGACAAAGCATACGTAAATGAATATAAATGTACCTAATCTAGCCGTTAACAAATACTCTCCGTCCATCTTAATCGTGGCATGAAGAACGATTATAACGCAATAAAATATTATTTAATTACAACAGCTTTTAAGAGACCAAGCAGACAAAAATTAAGTAAAAGAATATAGATGTCCGAGGATTCCCATCTCGCCGTCAACATATATTCTCCATAGATTCCCAAACGTGGTACGAAAGATGGTTAGAAAATAATAAGTAGAAGCTGATAAAATATAAGTACATGGGCGGTACATTGAAGAATCCATTACATTCAATTACGTGCTAATAGCCTTGGGAAAGGTATGAATCCTCTTCTTTCCCCACCCCAAAGCAATGGGTAAATAGCAGGACAGACCGGGTTCTATAGCCTTGAGTGGCAACTGGTCTACCGCAGAAATAATTGGCAAACTACCGCGGGAAAAAAAAAAAAATCTGCCTCGTCAGTCATGTATCGCAAGATACATGATCGCCTAAATGTGTATCACGTATGGCACATAACTGACTGATATGGGTATTAATGTTTGAGCATTCCCATCTAGCCGTGAACATATATTCTCTATTCTCCTCAATCTCTGTAAGAAGGACGGTTAGAAATAATATCCGATAATAATAAAAAAATAAGTTTTATAATATTATGAGCTACAAAAAAATTTAATAGGAAAAGCAGTTAAAACATATAAAAATGCATATAATAGCCTCGGAATTCGTAATTTAGAATATCACATAGTTTCCCTCTTTTTCAATTGTAGCCGTAAATGTAAAAATAATCATGTCAGCTCTTTAATTACAATCGAATTAATAGAAGCGTCTCTCAAAATATACCAAATTAACTGCAGAATCCTGATTCAAAGTCACGTCTTCGGCATCTTTTCCTTCTTTTCTAATCGTGACAGCTCAAATGAGTACATTTCCACTCGCCTCAGTGAATTGTGTGAGTTGCATCTCCCTCAGATTTTGTTAGCTTACTCTTAACCTACTTTACACACCCTCTTGTGTAGGCATGGGGATTAAAACTATACGGTCTAACCAGAATACTTTCACGGATTGATTAGTTTTCAGTCGTCCTAAGAGCACGCGTGCATAAATTTTTCTTCCCAGTACTTAGCTGGCCAACCGCCGAAATGCATGTCACTAATACCAGTTCCACCTTTCTTTCTAGGCCAGGAATTAACTCTTAAGATCTATGTCCTTACTATGCTTACATGAAGGAAAGAAAACTTTTTCATAAATATACACGGATCTCGTGTGAAATATACACGGATCTCGTGTGAAATATACACGGATCTCTTGTGAAATAAACACGGATCTCTTGTGAAATATACACGGATCTCTTGTGAAATATACACGGATCTCGTGTGAAATACACACGGATCTCTTGTGAAATATAACCGGATCTCTTGTGGAATATACACGGATCTCTTGTGAGTTTCTGTCTCCTTTTGAGCAGCAGAAACTCTATGATAGTTTTCAATGTGTGCCCTGAGAGAAAGCCGTTTGAAAAAATATTCTGAACATAGAAAATCGTGTAGAAGAACAATCGATTTTCCTTATTAGTCTAGAAGTAACGTCCTGTTGCATTATGTTGAGGGAATGTTTTAATACTTATGATAAAATAACGATTCATTTGAATATTCTATGGCTCTTTCTTTCTTTGCGGGATTTACCCTGTAAATATGAGTTTCTGGCAGAATCATATCTGACACCATCTGATGTATAAATTCATAAAGGGCTCTTTAGCAACGGGAAGGGCAAGAAATATTTGTTCTGTGTATGAAAAAGATGCTTATGGTGTTCGGATGTACCAACAATGCTTTAGCCAGTTTCGTTAAGTTAGGTTCGTTTGGGTTGGATTTACGGCATATAGACCTCAATGGGTTATTTATTGCCGACAAAGTGTTTATTCATATATATATATATATATATATATATATATATATATATATCAAAGTATATAATTGGTATATACGGAATGAATTCCAATAACCAACAATTACTATTCTTAAAAGAGTGCTCAATACAAAGTAGAGCAGATATCTTAAAAGAGTGCTCAATACAAAGTGTGTGTGTATAAGTGTTATTTTCCACGTCTCCTTTTTTCATAAAGGGCTGTAGAGATGTTCATGTATCCCCCCACCTCTCTTTTTTTCTTTTTTTTTTTTTAGCGTGTGTGAATGTTTTGTGTGTGTGTGTGTGTGTGTGTGTGTGTGTGTGTGTATCTAATTATGTCTGGGTGCTTATGTATTATAATCTGATTGTGTTTTTGTTGTGCCACGCGTGAGTTTAAGACCATATTCACAAACTTTAAAATAAAAACGGAAAAGAAAGGGAAAAAGAAAAAAATATATATACATGTATTGTCAAATGACCGGATGTATTGTAGCGTCTTGTCTTGTCGAACGTAATTTCAATGAAGAAATGAATTGAATAAACATATATATTTTTTCTTTTCTCAATAATTTTGTAGTTTTTAAACTTAATAGTGATTTTAAAAATTGCCAGTTTTTAATTTTAATATTAAATTTTATCATATAAATTTATAATTATTAGTTAGTATAAATTATTTTTAATATTACACGTATTTAAAGATCTGAATAGCTATTATAGCAGAATTTCGTTGTCAAGCTTTTGAATCTTTCTATACTTCGTTTTTGATTGGTTATTCTAGCTTTTGTAACAATGTTTCCCCCTAGTGTAGGATCGTTAATTAATCTGAAACTTTTAAAACCATTTATTTTCTTTTCAACATCATCACTTGATAAGACACAGAGTGTGTTGAAACAAAATGGCTATTTTTGTAGTGATTTTATAACATACTTATGTTATAATTATTTTATAAAAATAATTATATATATATATATATATATATATATATATATATATATATATATATATATATATCTTTTTAAGTCTATTGCTGGTAATATCTTTTTTATCTTCAAAAAAATCTGTTGCTGGTAATATCATTTTTTCCGAAACATATTGCTGCTAATAATATTTTACAAAGTATTTTTGGTATTAAACCCTAGTATTTTGACCCCAGTCTGAGTGTTAACTATTTGCCCATAGCTGGTACCCTAACAGGTGCTACCACCCCGGGTCAGGGTGGACCTAGGAACACTAGAAATTAAGACGTGTTTCCAAGTTACTCAAAACATTCTGATCAGAGGCCATTCTGTTGGACGTAGTTTATCGTCTTACCCAGGTCGCGGATGTAATTTATCGTCATACCCAGAGCGCGGATGTAGTTTATCGTCGTACCCAGGACGGTTTCGCTTAGAAAATATTTCTCTCGAATATCCCTTTTAATATGAACTGTAAAGTTCTCTCACTATCAAGTTTCCACAAACTGCAATTGTCCATCGCACGCGAATTATTACGTTTTTAATTACATTCGTTGGATTTTTCATAATGCACTGTAAATGATCTCGAAGAACAGACTTTCGTAGGTATTTTTGCTTCTTAGTAACTCGGGTCATACTGTGAAACATTTGTCTAACGTTATTAAGATTGTATTTTAAATTAGAAACGCCGTTGCGATGGAATGCCAAGTTGGCAAGATTGAGCATGTTCAACATCTCTTTGATCTTAATAAATGTAACAAAGCTGTCAAACTTGCTCTAGCATATTTGTGTTGTGTACGGAGATGGCTTTGTTACCCGACAGTATGATACAGAAATGATTTTCCAGTTACAGGAGAGGTATGTTCGAACTGACAGAAACTCCGACTTCTGACGAACCTGTTTAATATGATAACCAATTAACCGCACTGATTAAAGAGGAATTGTGGGAAAAAAAAATTTAAAATATTAAATTGGCTCAGAAATTTGCAATCTCTCATGTGACTGTCGCTTGCCATCTTCGCTTAATAGGTACGTTTCACAAATATCGTTCATGGCTGCCTTACGCACTGGCCGAGAAGAAAAAACAACTCTCTTCCATTGCCGCCACCTTACTCGCTAGACACCAGTCTACTCGTGGATACAAAGAAAGATTCCTTTACCGTATTATCTATGGGAACGGAAAATGGTATCTTTACGGGGATCATAGAAAAGAATAGATGAGTTCCGACAAGAAGGCAACCATACGAAACAAGCCAGAGTTGCATTAACACAGGCGAATGATTTGCCTTTAGTAGAGTTATTCTTCTCGGGACATAGGCGAGTATGGATCTCCACAATTTTGTCTGTTATTTGTCCTAACCTTTGTTCCGCCATCCATTTTCTCAAGCTCACTAAGTGTGTTATGCGTTGTGTCTCTCTATCCCTGTTGCCGTCATTCTGTTCTGTGAGTATCAGATTTTCTAAGCCTGCTTTCCTTATTACCTGCCCCTGATGTTATGTATAAGTTTCCTTTTTGTTTCCATTTTCTCTAAATCTTCGTCGTTGCTCACATATTTGGTCCATGGTATACTCAGCCTCCTTCTGCATAACCATATTCCTGTTGTTAAAAGCTTCTTCTTCATCTGTAAGGAGATTAACAACATTCACTGCCATATAAGAGGGCAGATATCACGTAACACTTTTTCTTCGTTTCTGACTAAGTTTGTCTGTTTCTTAATACTTTACTTAGCTTTTGGAAGCCATCTTTCGTTATTCCAATATTCAGTGTTGTACTTTTAGTCTTCTATTAAAACCCTTCCCAGATATTTAATTTTTATATTTGTTTGATTTTGGTATCTCCGACTTGTAATTTGAATTTTGGGCTCATTTTGCTAATAACCATGCATTCTGTCTTGAAGGCCTCTTTCCTTATTTAGTGCCCTAGAAATTTCAACTGCCTCTTTCTGATGTTAAGTATAAATGTCCCTTTTGTTTACTGTTATGGGGTTCACCCCTTTTTCATACAAGTGGACTCGACCAGTGTGTACTTGTACTCCTTCCCGTGAATACCCGAGAGAAGAGTGAGATACACAGAGAGAGAGAGATACACTGATACAGTGAGAGAGTGAGAGTGTGAGGTAACCGCTTTGTAGGAGCCACAGTTGCGAGCATGGAGACTCAGAAGGAAGTACTACTTCGATACTGAATTTCCCAGACTGCATATATATTATTATTGCTACTAACCGCATTTCTGGATCTACTAAACATATTACCAATTGTATTATTGCGTCAATACATTTTTTAAGCGTTTCACCCCAAGCAAGGCGGGAAGCCACTACGATGCAAGGGGTTACAGAAAATTTGGAGCAAGATCAGATAGGAGTGATAGAAGAAAGGATGAGGAGAAGGGTAGTGGATAGATGAAGGTAACTGGAGATGTCGATTGACATTACATTTGAATAGCTGGAGATTATAGCTCTCAGGGAAACTGGAATAAGGAAGGGAGTTTCACGGGCGAGATGTGCAAGACATGAAGCTATTGGAGTAGAAGAGATGCCTACATTTAGGAGTTTTGACAGTGAAGGGGTGAGAGCGAGATGCCAGCCTCGTAGGGCGCTTGAACTCATGAAGTCTGGGAACCAGCGAATGCAGCTCCTCGGAGCAATTGCCATGAAAGTATTTATAAAACAGACAGAGAGAGGCGACGGCACGTCTGTGAGAGAGTGACTGTAGACGAGATGCCAGAACAGGGCCAATTATATTGCATATCCGCCTCTGGAGCCTATCAAGAACCCCGAGGCAAACAGAGGGGGCTCCAGACCATATATGGCAGCAATACTCCATGCAAGGGCGAATTGTCGATTTGTAGATCTGGAGGATCGATTCCGGGGAGAAAAATTATTTGTTATATTTCATTCCTGCGTTTGTCATTCATTTGAGACCGGATTTCATCCTGGAATCCACAACATTTACATTCTCTTCTAAAACTTCATCGTTGCTCACATGTTCAGTACATGGTATCCTCAGCATCCTTCTGTAGAAATGTCAACTATCTCTTTCTGATGTTAAGTAGAAGTGTCCTTTTTGTTTATTGTTATGGGGTCTACCCCTTTTTCATACAAGTGGACTCGACCAGTGTGTACTTGTACTCCTTCCCGTGAATACCCGAGAGAAGAGTGAGATACACACACACACACACACACACACAGAGGGAGAGAGAGATAGAGAGAGAGAGAGAGAGAGAGATACACTGATACAGTGATACAGTAAGAGTGTGAGGTAACCGCTTTGTAGGAGTCACAGTTGCGAGCACGTAGACTCAGAAGGAAGTCCTACTTCGATACTGAATTTCCCAGACTGTATATATATTATTATTGCTACTAACCGCATTTCTGGATCTACTAACCGTATTACCAATTGTATTATTACGTCAATACATTTAATTGTTATATTTCATTCCTGCGTTTGTCATTTCTTTTGAGACCGGATTTAATTTTGGAATCCACAATATTTACATTTTCTTGTAAAACTAAGAAAGGTCTGCAATATTATCGGTCTTGACCTGGCATCTCGAATGCAGTCACTTTCCCATCTCTATGATGTTTCTTACCTCTCTCTTTTCTATAAATATTTTGGTGGAAATTTTTCTAAGCTTCCCACATTGGTACCTCGATCGGGTGCTTTTGCGTGTATTGCTAGATTGGCTAATTGATCTCATCGTTTATGTAACCGTATGTTCGATTCTAATAGTCTCCTTTTTCGCACTTCTCACCTGTGGAAATCTTCTTTGCTACCAATGAAATTTTCGTGTTTCTTGATTAATTTTTAGAAGCCATCTTTCGCTATCACAATGCGTCTTCACATTTTCTGTCAGTTCCTAGCTATTTAATTTTTTTGCATAATCCGCATGATAGGCTATTTCTTTTTCTTCCAATCACAGATTATGTCTTCTTGCAGTTAATGGTTAGTTCTTTCTTCTCTCTTTCCTTTATTAGCTTCTGTAGGAATAAATATTGTCGTTAATTGGAATAATGGGGAAAAAACTGGTTAATCGTAAAGGCCTTTTTGTGTAACATGATAATGCAAGAGCACAAATTGCTCGAATTACTTAGAAAAATGATAATGATACTAAATATAGAAGGTTAGACTCATCCTTCTTCCTCTCTTAATCTCCTTCTATTAGATTTTCTTTTCAGATCGTAACAGCCAAATAGATGTGATTATACTATCAATAATGGGTGCATAGCTCAGTGGTTACAAGGTAGGTTTTCCGGTCATAAGAACCAGGTTTGAATCTCATCATGGTCGATTTATCAGGATTACCATTACCACGCAGGGGGTTACCGAGAGTGAAACCGAGAGAAAAGAGTGGGTGTAAGGAAGGGATTGGGGAAAGGAAAAAATGACCTGGATCAAAGCAACAGAAGATGGCGATTGACGTTGCATTTAAATTTTTGAAGATTGTAGTCATCAGAAATGAAGTGGGAGGAAGCGAGTTCGAATGTTGGGAAGTACAAAGAAAGAAACTGTTGATGTAGAAGTGGCTATTGCATACAACACTCTTATTTGTTTCTTAACGAAATTTTCCTGTTTCTTAATACTTTGCTTAACTTTTGGAAGACATCTTACACTTTTCCAATGTGACTTCGGTTTTCGGTGTCGCCTTTTCCGTCTTCAGACAAAATACTTCCTAGATAAATATTTGCTTGTTTTTGGACTCTCAGATTCGTAGTAATAGAATCTGTCTTCTTACAATTTATCCTTACTCCTTTCTTCTCGCTTTCCTTTAACAGCTTCTGTATTATTAAATATTGTCGTTAATTAGAATAATTAGTTAATCATAAAGGCATGTTTGTGTTACATGATAATACAAGACCTCAAATTGCTCGAGTCACTCAGAAAAAAAAAAGATCATGGCCCTAAATATTAACCCTAGAACACTAACCATCAATTAAAGTTACACCGCTACTAACCATGGGTATATCATACCCGATATTGCAAATATCAAAAAAAAAAAAAAAAAATTAAATATTTATTTGAAATATTTTACAAGCAGGCACTTCAAACTTTGAGTTAACATTAATAGGAACTGAAAAACATTATTTAGGTAAGAAAATCAAGTACTGGAAATTGTAATTAAAAATAGGAAAATTTGCGCTGGGTACTATATACCCTTGGTTAGTGTTCTAGGGTTAAGGATATTATGGACCGAGCGTGTGAGCAACGATGAGGTTTTGGAGAGGATGCAAACAAGAAGGACATTTATACTTAACTCTAGAACACTACCCATCAATTAAAGTGACACCACTACTAACCATTGGTATATAATACCCGATTTTGAAAATATCAAAAAAAAAAATATTAACTATAAATCTTTATTTGAAATATTTTACATGCAGTCACTTCAAACTTTGTACTTTGAGTTAACATTAATGGGAACTGAAAAATGTATTATTTAGGTAAGAAAATCAAGTACTGAAAATTGTTATTAAAATTTGTCCTGTGTACTATTTATGCTGGGTACTATATACCCATAGTTAGTGTTCTAGGGATATGGGTTAGACTCATACTTCTTCCTCTCCTAATCTCCTTCCATTATATATTCTTTTCAAATCGACATGGCCAAATACATGTGATTATGAGATCGACAATGGGCGGTTAGTTCAATGCTTACAAGGTACGTTTTCCATAAGAGACGCGTTTGTATCTCACCATAGTCGACATCAGAAACATAACTTTGTAAAGCTATCGGTGATCCCATCGTGCGACCCTTCGGGAAGCACCTGAAAAAACCATATAGCTGAAGTTGTTTAGACGATTCTGAAGGCATCGATGATCGTGCTAGCACGAAATCGCAAGTCATCATGACCGATCTGTTAAGCATATGGGCCTTGTTCAATTTGTTAAAACAGCCGGACGATGCACACCTTCCCAGAAACTATAATATAGTTGCAGTATAAAAGACACGTTGGTTCTCTTGATTTTGAATAAAGCCATATACCAAAGTGTGTACCTCTCTGCAAGTCGGATTGGCGAGCCGGCCTAGTAGACGGTAATACGAGCAGCCAGCCATTAAATTAATATACGTGTGAGAAATTATCATCTGAATCATATATCAGGTCATCCCATAAGTTCTGTCCGAATTTTAACTTTTCGTTAAAATGAACGAAATTTAAAGAGTATTTTATAATGTCTAATGGAACTGAACATTATTTTTATGTTTAGATGCATTTAAACTGATCAAATTTTATTTCAGAGAACAATAAAATTAAATTTTGTTTAATTAAAACCCTGCTAACATGGAAGTACCCAAGAATCATTTGAGGCACATAATGCTTTATGAGTTCAAGAAAGGAAACTCAGCAGCCGAAGCGGCTAGAAACATTCACTCAGTTTATGGAGAGGAATGCGTGAATGATAGAACTTGCAGAAGATGGTTTGCAAAATTCAGAGGTGGAAATTTCACCCTTGAAGATGAAGATCGAACCGGATGTCCAGTTGAGTTTGATGAAAAACTTCTTGAAGCAGTCCTTGAAGAAAATCATGCTTTATCAGTTGAGAAATTGGCAGTGGTTCTCGGTTGAAACCATACAACTGTTCATCGTCATCTTCAACAACTTGGAAAATGGGTGCCTCATGAATTGTCTGAAAACAACCTCAAATCCCGAGTTGACAGCTGCTCTTCTCTCCATTCTCGACAACTTGTTTCACCTTTTTTGGATAGACTTGTGACTGGTGACGAAAAATGGGTCTTTTATCGAAATGTTAAGCGTCGTAGACAGTGGCTTGGGAAAGGGAAAGGACCCCAGCCACAGCCGAGAAGGGAACTTCATGGGCAAAAGGTTATTCTTTCAATCTGGTGGGATCGCTAAGGAATAATACATTTTCAATTCTCAAATATACTGTCACAATTAGAGCGTTTCAACCAAGCTATGAGGAAAGAAAAACCTGCTCTAGTGAATCGAAAAGAGGTAATGTTTCATCAGGACAATGCGCGACCCCACACAGCAAGAATCCCGTCACAAAAGATCGAAGAACTTGGTTGGGAGAAAATTCCTCATCCATCTTATTCTCCTGATCTTGCTCCTTCAGACTAGCATTTGTTTCGTAGCTTACAGAATCATTTGGAAGAAACAGCTTTTGTAACACAGGAAGAGGTTAAAACTGATATTTGTGAGTTCTTCGAATCAAAGCCAAAAGAATTTTACAGTAATGGAATTCTTAAGCTTGTTAAAAGATGGAAGTAAGTCATAGATAATAAGGGAAAATACATTGTTGATTGAATCTGTAATTAAATGTGACATTTGATCACTTGTTTTCTTTATTCTAAATTCGGACAGAACTTATGGGATGACCTGATATATATATATATATATATATATATATATATATATATATATATATATATATATATATATATATATATAATGTGTGTCTTACTTATTATAAAACGCAGGTGTGTGTGTGTGTGTTTGTAACGTTTATATGTTGGATCGAATTTCCTACATTTTTTAGCCGATTTCAACAAAACTTCACAGGACTACATAAAATTACCTTTTGGTGGTTCTAACGGCGCCGAAAATGGGAAAAACACAGTTGTTTTTTTAAGAAAATCAATATGAAAACACGATTAAGACACATCGTGAGAATGAAAGGAGGACAACTCACCCACGAAAATGTAAACAAAAGAGCATAGCATGATGAAAAAGACGCCGAACTTGATGAAAACAAAATTTTATCGTCTAATGTTCATATTATTATTAAAGAGGAAAGATCAAAGTATTTTTGGAGTATTTTTTTACATTTTTTAATCGTTCCTAGCACGTCTGAAATTTTCGTTAAAGATATTGTTTTTTTTTGGTCAAAAAAAATGACAGATAATCAATCATTTTTAATCATTTTTTCGATTTGATAAATAAGATTAAAATCTTACTTTGATATTCTTTTAAAAATCAATTATCATTTTTTCAAAACTGATTTTAATAAAAACAGATATTATACTGTTTATTTAAAATATTTTGAACCAATCTTGACGATTGACGAAAGGCACATTCATGACGTTTAGATAACTTACGGGAGGGTAATTCTTTCTACGGATGGAAGGAAGTGAAATTATTTAAGTGAACAAATTATTTACCTCGTTACTTTTAAGGAAAACTTTCAGCGCTCTAATTTTTTTATTTTTTATTTATTTATTTTTTTTGGACTTAGCTTTCATTTTTACGTTTACGATGCTTTATGGAAAATATAAAGAAATTAAAAAATAAGACTTTTAATAGTGAGATTAAATTTCATAAGAAAAAGGTATCTAATTAGTTTAGGTATCTTTCTTATGAAATTTTATCAGAAGTGTACATAAAATACTATAATTTTATGTACATTCATTACATTTTACTGTGTTATTTGTATTTCCATTCATTTTATGATTAATTTTGATATTTCATTTATGGAAAAATGTCATAACTGAGATTAATATAAAAATAAGATCATATAAATTAAAGTTTAGCAGTAGTTAAATTTCATAAGAATATACTGTTACTTGTAGGTACCCTTCTCAGTTGAAATTGAAAACTCAAATTAACTTCTCCATACGTGTTTCGCAAAAGTAAAGGGCTTAACAGTGGAGAACAATGCTGAACTCAAATAATGCAACTAAATTGTATTCTGGTTGGTCTTCCGTACTTGATAATTACTGTCCGACTATAAACACAAAAATTACATTTCTTAATTACTATGGCTAATCTGATTGGTCCAAATTATACAATTTTCAAAGCGCTAGACAATGACAATCTCACACGGACATTTTGAAAGGTTGATGTTGCATTTAACTAATGTTAAAATATTTTTAAAATTCAATTTAAACATTTTTTAAAAATCTTTTGAAAATTAAAGAAATAAGAAATAATTGTATTAAAAAATTCAATTTTCATTGAAAAATTTTTTGCTTCCAGAAAATATTGTCCATATTCATAAAAACAAATTAAAACAAATAAAAGCATTTGAAACTAAATAATATATTTGTTTTATTGAGTTTTGTATGTTACAATTCACAGCTGATTTTCAGGTACATTGGCCCAAAAAAAAAAAAAAAAAAAAAAAAAATACATGATTTGCATTCTTCAAAGCCTTGTGCTTTTAACTATTGTAATCACTAAAACCGATGGTCTCGAATATCTAGAGTTTTTCATAAAATTAGTTATGGGGGTGTTAATAAATATAAAAAAATATTTCTGCCATGACTTTAATAAAAAAAAAAACATATTTATAATAATTTCGATCATCTGTGAATAGTTTCTGAAAGTTTCATTAACATCTGACAATTATTTTTATTTTTGCAAGATTTTCCAAATTAATGTGTGTAAATGCAAAAAAAAAACGCGCTAAAAATTATCTATGTTATTTACTATCCCTTGTTGCGACAAAGAGAAACAAGGTTTTTTAAATCAAAATTTAGAATATTCTAAAAAGATGGAAAAATTTTAAAAAATAATAAAAAAAAAATTTAGTCTATCCCCTTCATAAAAACATAAGCATTTTGACGATAAAATTTTGTTTTCATAAACTTTAGCGTCTTTTTCATCAGACTATGCTCTGTGTTTTTAGCGATTCCGTGGAGAGACTTAGGTTAAAAAACCCAGGTGTTTTTTTTTTTGTGTGTGTGTGTGTGTGTGTGTGTGTGTGTGTGTTCCTTTATATATGGGATCGGATTTCTTACATTTTCCAGCCGATAAAACAAACATCCACTTTATTTTTGGCAGGTAGTATTTCTTATTGTCTTGCACACTTTTTTTTCTTTATTTACATTCAGAATGCTTTAAAATTCCATTTACAAGACAATTGTTTATAATAAAATTCTATTCACCAATCGATAGACTCATAACGATTGTAAACAATGTTTTTGTTTGAGTTTGGGTTTGACCAATTCAGAAAAAAAAAAAAAAAAAAACTAATTAAGACATGCGTGTCCGTCAACCTTAAACAATAATCTTTGTCAATTTTATTTTTCAGTCTTTATGATGGTCGATACTTGATCTATCTCTTACTGTTGCATCCCCGGGCAACGCCGGGCTCTACTGCTAGTATATATATATATATATATATATATATATATATATAATAAAAAGGCTTAAACACTAATATTCCATGGTCATAATTTATTCCATTGGAATCGTAAATACGATCCAATTCATCAGACCTACAAACAAAAAAAAAAGAAAAACAAAAAAAACAACTCCGGAAATAAAAACAGAATTTAGAGAGAGAGTGTAATGAGGAGGAGGGGAGATTAAACCTTAACAGAGAGAATTTTAGGAGAGGTGGGTGGAAGGGGTTTAATTAAGGGAAAAAAAATGAATGTTGACGGATGTCTAATGCATAAAGATACATTTCGTGGGGACATACACACACCATAGACAATTTAATGTTAGAATAAGAGGGAGGGAAAAAGAGGTGGGGGAGAGAGATGGGACGAAGGAAAGTAAAATGTTCAATGTTATCTTCAAAAAAAAAATCTTTTCTTTAAATGAAGATTTACTGTAGGAGGAGTTATCTCCATTTTTAAAGTTTGCTTAATTGCAAATTAAAAACTAAAACAGCTATATGAAGACAGATTTCAAAATCATCAGGTTACAAAATTTTTAGGATACAACATGCATGCAAGTGTCAGCAATAAAAAAAAAATTAAATCTGTAAACACAAAAAAGCCGTAATGATAGTGTGTAAAAAACTTTATCTACTATAAATGATATATGTATATAATGAAAGAATTTTGGTAAGAAAAAAAAAGGTTTATACAGCACGAACAGATTATTTTTTTCGAAGTGTTCTATTTTCAATAATATAAACTCAAGAAAGAAAAGGCTTCACAGGTATAAAATCCATCTCTTCTTCCGTAGCTATGAGTTAAGTATTAAAACTTGTATCTAAAAGAAAAATCTTACAATCCAAAAATATTTTCTGGTTTTTCCTTCAAAATGTTGATAAATCGTAGACTCGAAATGAGGTATTGTGTAGCTGTGTCCCGGGCAATTTTCGGCCTGATCTGTCCTGATCTGGCTCTTGTAAAGGTAGATGATGCACGAGGAGTCAGGTTATTACTAGAGCGGTACAGTGACACGACCATTTTTCCTGCATCTTTAGCGATGGATCGTACGCACGAGTTCCACTTGAGGTTTTAAGACCAAACAGTCACTAAAGACACGGAACTCTCCGAGGCAGGTGGGGGGGGGTGAAATATTCATCTTGACTGGTGGTGATTCGTTGTCTAATCGGGGATGATGAATGTAGGTAATATGGTTTTCGAGGTATTGAATGTAACCAGCGAGTTCCCAACCTCTGAGAAGTTACAGCCACCGATCTCTGATAATCAACAGTTTTGGAGGTGCTCCACTATTTCCAAGGATAGCGTTAATATCAACTAAACTTCTTCGTTCCACCAGTCTTGACCTTCACGAGTAAAACCCGCCATGCTACGTACAATATATCAAACGACCATCATACTCTCCCTATTCCGTTGATGGAATGTAAGTTCCAGCTGAGAAAACGACTCCCAAGAGGATGCTTCACCGATTATTACAATCTTAATCTGTTGAAGTTAATGGTAAACTATTTTGTTCCAAATATAAACTGTGCCTCTTAATCTGTAAACATCCACCTCTAATCTATTCAGTGTCTTCACTTACGCACAAATACCGTCGGGAAAGGTATAAATCCACCTCTTCTCTCCCAGCTATGGGTTAATTAGTAAAACTTAAATCTAAATCTTACAATCCAAAAATATTTTCTGTCTTTTACGTCAAAAAGTTGATAAACCATAAAAAAACAAATGACTTAAGCGATCACTCATCGGATCTTGAGCCAATATAGGTTTTTCGGTCGCTGTAAAGTCCTTTAATGGGGGAACATGTTCTTTAATGAGAACTAGATTCAAGAGATTTTTTTAAAAATTTATCAGATCAAAAAATACGGAATTTTGCTCAAAAGATATCGAAGATTAGACGGATAAGTGACATGAAATCATTGCAAATGGCGGCGAATATGTGCTTCAGTGAAATGTAATTGTACATTTTATTTTTTAGGAATAAAGCAGATAAACAAAAAACAGAAATCTATTAATGGCTCAAGCTAATAAAGAAAAACAATCATTTGAAAGTTGGTATTTTGTAAAGTGAGCAGGAGTTAGCATAAATATCACAGTAAAATGGATCTATTTTGAATGAAACTATAGTGGACCTAACGAAGAATAATAGACAAAGTTATTGAATAACATGTAATTGTGCCTAATGTTTAAGAGAATAGCACGACTAAGGCTAATCTTCATTCTCAGCTGATATGAAGTTGAAAATCTATATTGAATCAATTGCTAGCTCTTCTATTAAGCAAGTCAGTTCATTGTGTTGTGTTAGACAATTGTTCTCGCCAGAATCTTGCATATTTATAAGTCTACAATTTTTATTGTAACAAAAAGGGGGACATGCAGATTATTCCATATGACAATTTACAGTAACGAAATAGAAAATATTCTGTTTATTCACATTTGGTTTTCTGCTATTATTCTTAAAACAGAAATCACTAACTTTGCACAAAGTTCTTTATAGTTTTTTCTTCACATTCAATAATTTTATAAAGATTTTTTCTTCTTTTCTTCTTATTAATCTTATAACGTTACTTCCTGCTCCTTTTTTATACTGCAAAAGAATTGTCATTAACTGCGTTCCTGAACAATTTTAACCCTTCCGCCTGAACTTCCGAGTCAAAATACGCAAATAATTGGGATGTAATTTTTTTACGGTAGATATAAAAATAGTTACAAGTGTTTATCTACCGTTCAACCGGAAGCTGTGCATTAAGTCATTTTTCGCTACCACTGTTCTACCGGAGGGTGGACAATTTTCTCTACCACCGGTAAAACGGAGGTCAGAGCTTTGGAGTTTTAAAAGATATTTTTCTTTGGGTGATTCTGTTCATACTCCAAATCCCCGTTTAATTCTTGCTGTTCCTGAAATAAAAAACACAAAGGGAAGAATGAAACAGTGACACTGGAAATGGATTTAGGAACTTTATTACAGCAAAAATTGTCTGTTGAAGGAAATGGCGTCCTGACAAAAAAGACACGTGTTTATCCATTGAAGGTTCATGGGGAAAAGAGCAATTTTCTTGTTTGTCTTTGGCGCCAGAAAGCTTCTTTTTATTCGCGCATGCGCCATTTGTTCTTCCTGTCAAAGAGCATCCTGGGAGTTTCTTCTTTTTAATTTTTTTTTGTATTTCTTTTATCTTATTGTTGTTTTGTTTTTCATTTTTTTATTTTATCAATTATACAATCCCCATAGGTTCAAAGGGTTAAACAATTTCTAACTTAGGCTTGTTATTTTTAATTACAAAGCTAATAATATCATATAAAAAGAAGAACAAAAGTATAAAACTATCTATATCGAATGACTTTAGTATTTTATATTAATAATTTTCACAGAACATATTTTGCACTTCCTTATAACTTCATTCGGATTCGGTTTTACTCTATACACACTGAAACATTGTTCTAACCTACCGTCTTTTTTCCATGTCGTTGGACTTTTTATGAGCTCTCTTGAATGTATGGACAAACCTCTCGGCTTTCCCGTTGGATCTTGAATGGTATGGAGAGGTACTGATATGTTCAATCGACAGGGATTTGTACAAATTTTTGAAATCACTACCCATCAATTGCGTTGTGCTATCAGTGACACTCGTTTCAGGGACACCAAAAGCGAGGGAAAAGCTCCTGAAGAAAACTTGTCGTAAATGTCGACGTAGGTCTTCGGCATTTGAATATCTCGGGCCATTTTGTATAGCTGTCTACAACTACTACATAATATAACCCATTTAATGGTCCCGCAAAATCTAGGTATCGTTTTGGCCTATCCGTTTTGGGCCATGGTTGCCATGGTTGACATTTCAATGGTGAGAATTTTGCTGCATGAGAATAACCTCTGCAGGTTTTAACTACTTTCTCAATATCTTGGTCCATCCGTGACAAATATGTATAACATCAAATACGCTTAAATATCAATTTCATATAGATCACGGGATTGTTCTCTTAAGCTAAACAAGTGTTCTACTTCATCAATATAAACTCAAGAATGAAAAAAGGGTTCACAGATATAAAAATTTTATTGAACCTCCAAAAAAATGGCGATATGCATATTATACTATATGACTTTTTACAGTAACTATACTAAAATATTCAAACAGTTTACACACATTTGATTGCATGCTATTATTCATAAAACAGGCATCAATAATTTTCACAGAACATATTTTGCATATTTAAATGTTCGTAATAAATTTTTCTTTTTTTTCACACTTTATTAATTTTATTACGTTGTTTCTTCTTAGTTCTCTTTTTTCTTTTCTTCTTCTTCTTAATTTATTAACATTACTTCTTGCTTCTTCTTTTTTATACTGCAAAGGAAAGTTATTAAACAATTCATTGATTTAGCTAAAACCCACGAAAAACGAAAAATCGGTTTCAACACAAATCGATTTCAATACAAATTTTAAACTAAAAGCACCTTCAAATTTCATATATATATATATGTCATCCATATACAAGCTTGTTTCGCTGTATCGCAGCTCATCATTGCGGCTAGACATACGATTGTTTCAAGTCAGGATCGAAACTCAACTGATTTGGCATCAGTCTGAAATTCTACCACTAAGCGATCGGCGCAAGGCAGAGAGAGGGAATTTTTAACGTATTATATGCATGGCAGGAGATATAGCGGCTTGAGGAATCAGGGAGCTGAATTCGGAGTCCAGTCGAATCCTTTCTTGGGAAATGTTCGAATCCTCTTCTTCCCCCAGTAGGAGAGACCGGGTTCTATAGTCTTGGATCTTGGCATCCTACTGCAGGAAACAAATCTGCCTCGTCCGTCATATATCGAAAGATACATAATCACCACAGCTTGTATCACCCATAGCCCATAACTGACTGGTGTATATAAACATAGCCAAGAGTGTTCAATTCATTAATGAATAGATAGATTGATAGATAGATAGATAGATAGATAGATAGATAGATAGATAGATAGATAACAATATAGTTTAAAGGTATACTTTATTTATGAATTAAAGTGGTCAATGTTAAGAAGAGAAAGTATATAAATATAAAATTGCACATTGAGGTTAACACCTATGGATGACAGACTGATTCGAGCTTAAACGCAATCTTATCACCTTTCTTTACAAAATTCACACTAGTAGAAACTCATGTTTACTTAACTACAAAAGTGACTGTCCTCACAGATACCAAATAATAGTTATCAAAACCATGTTTTACCGGTCCAAAGTAATCTATTCTTCACTTCAGAACACAATTATTTTAGAGTTTCTGAAATTCAATTTTTCAGTGTGCCACCAGGGTTGTAAAAGAGGATACATTTATGAAGCAATTGTTAAGTTTGATGAAAATTGGTTGAAAGATCAACGAAAAATAAGAAAGAAACCAATAAAAATCGCCATTTTTCGCTACTTACGTAGGTTTTCACTATATGGGTGGACACAATTATCAAGTTAAATGAATATTAAGCAATCAACTTATTGTTGGATACAATTCAGTGAAGCTTGTATTAGATTTCTTGAAAATTGAAGGGACTTTTAGTTTAAAATTTGTATTGAAATCGATTTGTGTTGAAATTAAATCAATAGCGTAGAAATAAGAATGAGGTATCATCGAGCTCTTCATGATGTAAGTAACCTACATACATACATACCGATTTTGAACGAAAACGGAGGAAAAGAGTTAAATTTATTGATTTTTGATCGGGTTTATCGACTCCTGATTTTTAAAAAAATTATAGATCTTTTGATGAAATTTTGTAATTTCTAATTAAATTAAATATTAAAAGCCCAGGTTAGAAATTGTTTAATAATTTTCCTTTGCAGTATAAAAAAGAAGAAGCAAGAAGTAATGTTAATAAATTAAGAAGAAGAAAAAAAGAAAAAGAGAACTAAGAAGAAACAACGTTATAAAATTAATAAAGTGTGAAAAAAAAAAGAAAAATTTATTACGAACATTTAAAAGTGCAACATATGTTCTGTGAAAATTATTGATGCCTGTTTTATGAATAATAGCATGCAATCAAATGTGTGTAAACTGTTTGAATATTTTAGTATAGTTACTATAAAAAGTCATATAGTATAATATACATATCGCCAATTTTTTGGAGGTTCAATAAAATTTTTATATCTGTGAACCCTTTTTTCATTCTTGAGTTTATATTGATGAAGTAGAACACTTGTTTAGCTTAAGAGAACAGTCTCATGATCTATATGAAATTGATATTTAAGCGTATTTGATGTTATACATATTTGTCACGGATGGACTAAGATATTGAGAAAGTAGTTAAAACCTGCAGAGGTTATTCTCATGCAGCAAAATTCTCACCATTGAAATGTCAACCATGGCAACCATGGTCCAAAACGGATAGGCCAAAACGATACATAGATTTTGCGAGACCATTAAATGGGTTATATTATGTAGTAGTTGTAGACAGCTATACAAAATGGCCCGAGATATTCAAATGCCGAAGACCTACGTCGACATTTACGACAAGTTTTCTTCAGGAGCTTTTCCCTCGTTTTTGGTGTCCCTGAAACGAGTGTCACTGATAGCACAACGCAATTGATGGGTATTGATTTCAAAAAATTGTACAAATCCCTGGCGATTGAACATATCAGTACCTCTCCATACCATCCAAGATCCAACGGGAAAGCCGAGAGGTTTGTCCATACATTCAAGAGAGCTCTTAAAAAGTCCAACGACATGGAAAAAAAAGACGGTAGAACAATGTTTCATTGTGTATAGAGTAAAACCGAATCCGAATGAAGTTATAAGGAAGTGCAAAATATGTTCTGTGAAAATTATTAATATAAAATACTAAAGTCATTCGATATAGATAGCTTTATACTTTTGTTCTTCTTTTTATATGATATTATTAGCTTTGTAATTAAAAATAACAAGCCTAAGTTAGAAATTGTTTAACCCTTTGAATCTATGGAGATTGTATAATTGATAAAATAAAAAAATGAAAAACAAAACAACAATAAGATAAAAGAAATACAAAAAAAAAAATTAAAAAGAAGAAACTCCCAGGATGCTCTTTGACAGGAAGAACAAATGGCGCATGCGCGAATAAAAAGAAGCTTTCTGGCGCCAAAGACAAACAAGAAGAATTGCTCTTTTCCCCATGAACCTTCAATGGGTAAACACGTGTCTTTTGCTCAGGACGCCATTTCCTTCAACAGACAATTTTTACTGTAATAAAGTTCCTAAATCCATTTCCAGTGTCACTGTTTCATTCTTCCCTTTGTGTTTTTTATTTCAGGAACAGCAAGAATTAAACGGGGATTTGGAGTATGAACAGAATCACCCAAAGAAAAATATCTTTTAAAACTCCAAAGCTCTGACCTCCGTTTTACCGGTGGTAGAGAAAATTGTCCACCCTCCGGTAGAACAGTGGTAGCGAAAAATGACTTAATGCACAGCTTCCGGTTGAACGGTAGATAAACACTTGTAACTATTTTTATATCTACAAATATAAAAAAAAAATTGCGTATTTTGACTCGGAAGCTCAGGCGAAAGGGTTAAAATTGTTCAGGAACGCAGTTAATGACTACTCGTTTGCAGTAGTTTAGTTGATATTAACGCTACCTTTACAAGAGCCAGATCAGGACAAATCAGGCCTAAGATTGCCCGGGACATAGCTACACAATACCTCATTTCCAGTCTCGATTGAGTCCAAAAGTGTATCGGCGTCCTTCTAGGTGAGAAATTATTTTATAACCTCCATCCCCCCCGTCTCTCTCTCTCTCTCTCACACAGGTGGATGTAGAAAGCCCTCTCACTGCTCTATCGCTACTTCCATGGAAAGTGCTCGCACGAACTGAATTCTATAGGTCCGCCAGTACTAACCTTCCCGGCCAGGACCCGCCATGCCACTCAGATTGTGGCAAACCATCTACATACCGTCCACATTTCATTGGTGAAATATGGTGCTAAGTAAGTTCCACCCGAACAGCTTCTTCCAACGAACTACTGTTCTGTGGAACTGTCTCCCAAGAGGATGTTTCCCTGATCACTACAATCTTAACCTGTCTGGAGGTGTTATCTTCCTGTCCTATCTGCATAAACTACTTTTTACTGTAACCCTCTACCTCAAGTGGCTCCTGGGCTTTGTATAGGGTGAACCTCACTATATAAAAAAAAATCTGAGTAGCTTTTGATAACTGGTTCTTCATGTCCAGGACCTGCAATGTCACCAACATTGTAGCAAACCATCTACATCCCATCCACATTTGTTGGTCTATAAGGTAGTTAGGGAAACCGTTGTTAATTAGTGTTTGTTTAACGTTGTTAAGTTCTTTGAGAAAGAGTAGTCGGGAGGATGAGTTCTGGTGGGCTCTATTTAGAAAGTTTTTTATTACAGCTATTTTGTACCTAAGTGGGCATTCGCTTTTGAAATTAAGGTGGCACGAGTTTTTGCTGGTGGGTTTTTTGTATAATGATGTAATGAAAGTGTTATTGTTGTCTTCAACGAGGACATCTAAGAATGGTAGTTTGTTTTTTTGGCTAAGTTCATATGTAAAGTTAAGGACGGAGTTTTTCTCAAATGTGGTCTTAAGTGTCTCTATTTCTTTAATGTTATCAGCTAAAATAAAGATATCGTCTACGTAGCGAACATAGATTTTCGGTTTGCGGACCTGTGTAAATATAGTATTTTCTACGTAGAACATATAATAGTTGGAAAAGCATGGACCGAGTGGATTTGATAATGGCTAAAGGTATAGCCGAAAGCGCTCGGGAATATAAAACATTCGGACAGTTCTTACACACCCTTTGTACAGAAAAGAAAGCTCTTGTCAGAACACAAGAAAAATTAAATAAAAAGCTCAACCGTAGTACCTTGTCTGTCGTTTTTAATGAAACATGCATAAAGGAAGGATTGCTGCCTATATATATATATATATATTTATATATATATATATATATATATATATATTATATATAAAGATCAAAAAGAGTATGATCTTAGATACATATTTTATGATATATTAAAACTAACTGGTCATATGTAAACCATTGTCTTCCTTTCATGGACCTCAGCTTTTTCGGTGAGTTGTGTAAATTTATTCGTTTTACTCCACTGACAGTTAGGATGAGGATATGCCTGTAGTGTGATCGATAACGTTACTTTCACTTATACGCATTTATGGTATGAATCCATCCCCTACCCCCACTTATGGGTTAAATAGTAGGAGTTTATTAATGAAATATTCACTGACTTAAAAAGAATAGTTTCTGTTCTACTGAACGATTTTGAGAATATATTTCCAAAGTAGCTTCTTTAAGAAGATGGGTACAACAATGTCGCTGATACTTACACTCAGAACGTTATGCTACATCTGACACACGTAATGGAGAAAGACGGCTTGGAGAATATAACACTCAAGGAACATAAGAAATCAAATGTAGCGTAGGAAAACCTCTAGTAACTTATTTAACGAGCCTATGTAAATAGGAAAGAGAAAGGAAAATGAGAGCGCTATTAGGGAGAATAAGCAAAGCTTAGAGATGCTAAAGTTGGGGAGAATCATGATTGGATAAATCTGGAAGCGACAGAGTAAAACGAATCAGATCAGTCGTCATAACAATCACTGGAATGTTAATGTATTTTTTTTTATCAAATTTACACGGATCGAGAAACCCGTCTAGTATTCCAGACAACACAACGACAGAAACGATGCGCTAAAAAACAATGATGAGGGAGTTAGTCTGGATGTAAATACTTCAAATCAAATGAAAGATATTCAGACGGAAGTGATTTACAAGTTCTTGACAAAAAAAAAAAAGAATTGGTTAACACCTCCGGCATTCGTATCAGAAAACCTGATCAGCTAATACCATTCCTTGATTGACTGTAACGCCTTGCATTGAGTAAGCTTTCGTATATAATAAAAAATGAAGCTAACTTTCAGAGATAAGGAGTGGAACATAAGCACACCCAGCGACAAATGGGCTTGCTTTAGATTAGGTTATGGGGAATCCACGACTGAGATGGTCTGAAAACACGTCGGATCTGAGAAACGGTTTTCGCTGCAAAGGTGGACGCAGCTTCAAATCAGAAAGTTGTGGAGAGCCATGATCGTTAGCATCCTGAAGGTACACGATATAGAGAAGAAGAAGAACTTGTGTAAAGGTTGACATCACAGGGATTAGGAGGGATAGCAAAATGACAAAACTTGTAGAGATAAGGCATGAACATTATCACACCCTGAGTCAAATAGGTTTGTTGTAGATTACGTTATGGCGAATCCGTAATCAATATAATTCCAGCTTAATGCTTGTTATAAATAAGTACTGTTATTTAAGTAAAGAAAGAGCAGGTTTTATTTTTTTGTTTTATAAACAATAGAGTCTTTTGTGCGTTTTTTTTTCTATTTTCGCACGATGCGTGTTATCGGAAATATGATAAAACGTGTCGTCAGAGCCAGTGAAAGAGGATGTCAAAAAAGAATGTTATAGAAAGAATTGGTTATCTACACATATTCATTGCATTGTTTTTTTGTGGCTTTATTTTTTTTATTTTGTTCAATGAAAATTGAGTAGAATGAGTGAAGGGAAACATTGTTATGGCGCAAATGACATTTACGAATTTCGGTTCATTGTTCGTGTCTTTTCTGGGGATAACATGTCAGGTAGAGATGATTTCTAAAACATTACAATTTCCGTATTTATTTTTGCTTTTTTTTAGGTTTTGTTTTCGAGAAAACCTGGTATATAGCAAAATTCACATCCTGATATTGCAATATGAAGACAAATGCTAAATCAAATATATACCTTAAGAGAAACAATTGTTATATTTATTTACTAAGCGTAGCTTAGATATAACACAAGGCCGAAAGTATAGGGCGCCTAGTGAGGATCGAACTTACTTTGCAGTCGTAACTGATCTAAGAGGACAAGCTTGCTAACCATTATACCACGCCGCGATTCTTATATTCGCCTTGTCTTTGATAAGGATTGTTAAAGACTATTCACCGTAGATATATTCAAAAATATATCTGCAGAATTTATATAGCTGTTTGCTTTTTCTTTTTCTTTTTTTTTTTTTTACAGAAGTACGGATTTTTTTTTCTTAATTTAATAAACCGACAGATTTTACTATTTAATTCTTATTTTTAGTGGATACGCATATTTGAGTAAAAAACTAGTTTCTTTATTAAACAGTATATTTATTTATTTTCATCTACCGGCCTGAATATTCGAGAAATGTTATTAAAGAAAAATAATATGCAAGTATCCACTAAAAAAAATAACGTTTAAAGTAGGGACCGACATATAAAAACGCGATATCTAAGATTTTAAATGAATTTTTAAAAATGAAAAATATTTCTTGAAGCTTTTATTTTAGTTTTAATTTCAAGCTGATAGAATACATTTAATATGTTTAATAAGCAAAATGCTTTGTTGTATTACAAAAACTAATTTAAATTGACTGGAAAGAACTTAATTTATTTTTTTTTAACTAAAATAACTGATTAGCTCCCTTTTTAGTCGTCTTTTATCGAAATGTTAAGCGTTGTAGACAGTGACTTGGTAAAGGGGAAGGACCCCAGACACAGCCGAGAAGGGAACTTCATGTGCAAAAAGGTTCTTCTTTCAATCTGGTGTGATCGCCAAGGAATAATCCACTTTGAATTCTTACCACCTAATGCAACAATTAATGATCAAATATACTGTCAGCAATTAGAGCGTTTGAACCAAGCTTTGAGAAAAAAAAAGACCTGCTCTAGTGAATCGAAAAGGGGTGATGTTTCATCAGGACAATGCGCGACCCCACACAGCAAGAATCACGTCATAAAAGATCGAAGAACTTGGTTGGGAGAAAATTCCTCATCCACCTTAATTTCCTGATCTTGCTCCTTCAGACTACCATTTGTTTCGTAGCTTACATAATCATTTGGAAGAAACAGCTTTTGTAACACAGGAAGAGTTTATAACTGACATTTGTGAATTTTTCGAATCAAAGCCAAAAGAATTTTACAGTAATGGAATTAGTAAGCTTGTTAATAGATGGAAGGAAGTCATAGATAATCAGGGAAAATACATTGTTGATTGAATCTGTAATTAAATGTAACATTTAGTCACTTGTTTTCTTTATTCAAAATTCGGACAGAACTTATGGGATGACCTGATATTTGAGTAGATGCTCCGTTTATTTATTAAACAGTATATTTATTTATTTTCGTCTACCGGCCTGAATATTCGAGAATCTTATTAAAGAAAAATGCGCAGTCTCCGACAGGGTTCGAATCAAGAACAGTCTGAGAAAGATTTAGCTTAATCGTCGACGCATTCTGCAAATCAAATAAAAGATATTCAGCCGAAAGCGATTTACAATTTCTTAACTAAAAAAGAATTGGTTAACACCTCCTCCGGTATTCGTATCAGAAAACCTGATCAAGTAACACCGTTCCTTGATTAACTCTAACGCCGTGTATTGAGTGAGCTTTTATACATAATAAAAAATGAAGCTAACTTGTAGAGATAAGGGGTGAACATAAGCACACCCAGCTTGGGCTTTGCTTTAGAATAGGTTATTGAGAATCCACGACTGAGATGGTCTGAAAACACGTCGGATCTGAGAAACGGTTTTCGCTGCAAAGATGGACGCAGCTTCAAATCAGAAAGTTGTGGAGAGCCATGATCACCAGCATCCTGAAGGTACACGCTACATGGAAGAAGAAGAAGAAGAAGAAGAAGAAGAAGAAGAAAATGAACTTGTGTAAAGGTTGACATTACAGGTATTAGGAGGGATACCAAAAATACAAAGTTACTAAGGCAACAAAAGGTAGTAATTTGGGGAGAGGCATGATCGCCTACGTCCTGAAGGGGCACGTCATATAGACGAAGAAAACGAGCTTGTGTAAAGGTTGACATAACAGAGATTAGGCGGGATAGTGTTGGATATTGGCTAAGGAAATACCTTTGACCTTACTTCCACTGCATCTTTGTGTGTCCGAAAATCGGAACTGGTGATAGTATAAACAGAAAATGCATCCTAAAATAAGCAGAACGCACCAGTGACCTGTGCGTAAAGAAATGCATGCTTGTGTGGGCGCATGCCAGATGATACGTTGCCACACGAAGTTGCGTAGGCGACATACCGGAAGACGTCGTAGCCAAGTGAAGTTGCGTAGGTGTTCTAATGTTATAAAACTGGTCCAATTCTTCATCTGACCTGAGAAGATGGCTAGAGGTTCACCGTAGTTTTGTCTCCATCAATTTCTGTGAGCGCAATCCTAACCTCTGTGATTTCCCCCTCACTCTACTCATTAGCCGCAACTCGAACAATAAATATATATATATATATATATATATGTATATATATATATATATATATATATATATATATAGTATTCGTCGCCTTAGTTAAGACCAGCAGCAGTATATTACATCTTCGATTTGGTACTTCCTGTCTACGACATACTTGATTAGGAATATGAGTACCATCAGACTCAAGAACACACAGTGACGATCGTTGGACGCCATCAAGACAAGGTAGGAATCTTTCGGATTTTCCTTGCGTTTATTCTGCTCTTGTTTACATATTGAAAAGAAATTGTTAGATTTTGTAAGAATTAATATGAAACAACACACTATCGCCGATTTTGTTCAGGGTTTGACCGCAAAGTCAAGAAACGCGGCTTCTTCGGTGACAAACACGCCGACAGGCTCGTCCTTTAAAAAAAATAGGACCACTGGTTACAGGACTTGGTTGGAGGACAGGCAGCGGTATTTTAAAGCTGTATGCGTGGTAGATGAAGAAAAATATCAAATACTTCTGATAACGGGGTGTTCAGACGGGCAATATGTCTATAGTTAGTGTCCAATAACGCACTGCTTACGTGGAACGAGTTAAAAAGTTCGTTAGAAGACTATTACAGAGTGGTTCCAACCCCAATGCGGGTATAGTAGAGTTAGCTAATGTTAAGCAGGGTAGAATGTAGGGTGTACAGGGTTACATATAGATTGTATTACGCCTGGCGGAGAGTGCATACGTAGGGGTTGGCGGGAGAAGTCAAGTAGCTAAGAAACAAGTGTTGGGGGTTCTTCACAGAGGGCCTAGATCTTAAGATGGCGGTGATGAAGGACGAAACGAAAACTTTGGAGGCAGCTTATCAAAAAGCCAAATCCGAGTTAAAATGGAAAATCCAGCTCAAATATCAGCACGGAGATGAAGACGAGCCCATGGAAGTTTGACACTCTAGAAGGCGGGGGTACAAATTGAAACCGTGAGTCTTAAGAAATCAGAAAGAGATAAGAGTCGGTGTAATAAAAAGAAATATTAAGAGGGAAAGTATTAATGGATCGTGATATAAAACTCGTGGGAGAGAAAGAATCAAGCATGTCATTCAGTGTTGGTGCTGTAGCGAAGAAAGGCCATATTGAGAGATTCTGCACACAACGAGCCTCGGAAAACGGCACGGGTCTGTTCGTAGGACGCACAACGAACGGAATAAGATCGTACCGCACTAAATTCTGTTTCCTTTAAGATAGAAGGTAGAACTTGTGCTTTGGTAGACACAGGATCGAGGTATCTGTTTATCTTTGATTGAGTATTATGATTGCTTTCATTATTTACATTACTCGGACTCTAAATCATCATCTTCATTGTCATGTTTACAACGTTGAGGCCATTTTACAATCACCTGAAGAAGGCCGGAGCGTACGACTGCCGAAACGTTGTGAATATGGCAATGAAGATGAGGATGAAGTGCGGGTAATGTAAATAGTGAAGGAGCAGAGGTATCAGTCATAATCAGTAAGGTTTATAAAGTATTTCGACCGGTACCAGAACTGCAAAGTAAGGAGGTTAATTTACGGTCTGATAACGGTCGCCATTACAGGTGGATGGCCTCTCTCTGTACAATTGAATAGGAAATCAGTCCAGCCCTTATGATTTCTCCGGCCATGATCGGCTTATACAAAATGGGATGAGGATATATTTTGATTTGGGTGGTTTAAGAATTGGGGAAGAGTACGTAGCTTTAGAGGAAGGCATCCATATTTCGTCCACAATTCGATTAGTAAAACAAATAACATTAAAACCCCAGCCCATGCAAACTTTCATGGCACGGACTGCACTTAAAAGCAGTGCTGAAAAGGAATATAAGATAGGAAATCAGTCCAGCCCTTATGATTTCTCCGGCCGTGATCGGCTTAAACAAAATGGGATGAGGATATATTTTGATTTGGGTGGTAGCTTTAGAGGAAGACATCCATATTTCGTCCATAATTCGATTAGTACAACAAATAACATTAAAATCCCAGCACATGCAAACTTTCATGGCACGGACTGCACTTAAAAGCAGTGGTGGAAAGGAATATAAGATAGGACAATTGTGCAGCGGATACGCTAGCAATTTCCGCAATAGATGCAGTGTTAAAAATTGGCAATTGATGTAGGTTCCCGCTGCTCATAATGAACAACACTAATCAAACAGTCACCTTGAAACGGAAGTGGCAGTAGCTAAACTTCGCAGGAGGTGTAGTATTACTTAAATCACTATGCCCGATCGGCAAAAGAACCAGTTCTCTTATGGAAATTTGAAACAGACAAATGTACCGGAGGAATTCAAGCTAGAGTTTGATAAGCTGCTGAAAAGAAATAAGCAATTTGTTTGTTAGTGAAGACAAAGACCTGGACAGAACTAATACATTAGAGATACGTATTGATAGAGGAACGCTTGAATCCATAAAAAGGCGTCTGTATTGCGCACCGCTCAAACAAAGGAAAATGACTGAATCATCGGTTGATAAAATGATGCGGGCGGATGTAATCGAGAGGTATAATAGCCTGTGCAATTTTCCAATAGTTTTAGCTGAAAAGAAAGATGGTAGTAAGAGAAACTGTGTTGATTTTAGAGCGCTTAACAAAATGATAAAGAAATACGCTCGTGCGCTTTATTATTGACGACATACTGGCATCGCTCGGGTCAGCAAAATATTTCCTTAAGCTAGATTTAAAATGCGGTTACTGGCAGGTTAAACTCCGTGAAGATGACAGAAAGAAAAATACATTCACTTGCAGCCGGGGATCGTTTCATTTCAATGTGATGCCGTTCGGACTCGCAAACGCACCCCCACCCCTCGGCGCTTTTCAGGAAATGATGTCAATTCTGTTAAGGGAAATTCTCTTTGACATTTTGATGTCATTTTAATATTCTCTAATACGATGGAGGACTACATGAAGCATATAGTTAAAGTCTTGGGTAGTTTGCGGAAGAATTATTTTAAATTGAAACCCTCTAAGTGTGAGTTCTTTAAAAAAGAAACTCAATATCTGGGTTTCAAGGTTATCGAGATGGGATACAGCCAAATTTTGATAACGTCAATGCTATAAAGTCAGTTTCGACTCCAACCACACTTAGGCAGGTAAGAACCTTCATTAAAATGACCTCATACTATCGCCGCTTTATTAGAAATCTTTTCGATATTGCCGAGCCACTGATTAATCTAACGAGGAAGTATGCGCGTTCCAATCGGATGATGCATGTCAGGCCTGTTCTGTTAATGAAGCTCACATAGATCGTGATACTTGCTTAATCCAACGCAAATAACGGGCGCCTCCGATCAATCGATTGGGGCATCTTTGTCGTAGCTGGTTTATGATCAGAAAAGGGAAGACAGATGTAGAAAAACAAGTTTATTTTCTAGGTGGCTTATGGCATACGCTAATCCCTTAGAAAATGAAACCACTACTGGCATAGCGCAACATTCACTGTATGCACAGATCATAGACCACTAGAGCATTTAAACAATTTACCCAATCAAAATAAGAGCATACGGACATGGGCTTTGAGCATGGCTGTCTAAAATTCCAGCATACAGTACCTAAGGAGTAAAGATAATGTTTGTGTAGATGTCTTGTCATGTGTCGGAGTTGCAAGTAGGGAAAACGTCGAACCTCCGGTAGATTTATACGATAGGAATTGCCTAACTAGTGCGATAAATTCAAATCTTCCCGAACCGAAAGTTTTTGCATCGTACACAAATAACTACGACTAATCACTGGCGTGCGGACGACCCACGTTGTAGAGAACGGACGTAATTCGCGAGCAAGAATCCAATAAAGACATTTTAGGCCTAAAGAGAAGAACCAAGAATGGTAGGGCTACAAAAACAGAACAAAAGAAGTACATAGTGATCGACGAGATAATGTAGTACTTGTCTCAGCCCGACGACGAACCTCTAGTCAGGCTATATGTGCCGTCTCACCTTAGAAAAAGTGTGCTGGTGCAATACCCTGAAGACAATGGCCATATGGGCGTGAAGAAGACATTTCAAGCAATATAAGAGAAGTATTTCTGACTCTGTATTGCTTAACCCTTTCAACACTGCATTCCTAAACAATTTTAAGCCTTCTACCTAACTTCCTGAGTCAAAATTCGCAAATGATCGGCATGTAATATTTCAGGGTAATTACAAGTGTTTAACCATCGTTCAATCGATAGCTGAGCAGTAAGTTATTTTTATCTACCACTGTCCAATCGGTAGCTGAGCAGTAAATATTTTTTCTCTACCACTGTTCAATCGATGGCTAAGCAGTAAGTCAATTTCCTCTACTACTGTTCAATCGGTAGCTGAGAAGTAAGTCTTTGTCTACCACTGTTCAATCGGTAGCTGAGCAGTAAGTATGTCATACTTTTCTACCACTGTTCAATCGATAGCTGAGCTCTTTGTCTACCACTGTTCAATCGGTAGCTGAGCAGTAAGTTACTTTTCTCTACCACTGTTCAATCGATAGCTGAGCAGTAAGTTACTTTTCTCTACCACTGTTCAATCGATAACTGAGCAGTAAGTCATTTTTCTCTACCACTGTTCAATCGATAGTTGAGCAGTATGTCATTTTTCTCTACCACTGTTCAATCGGTAGCTGAACAGTAAATATTTTTCTCTACCACTGTTCAATCGATAGCTGAGCAGTAAGTTACTTTTCTCTACCACTGTTCAATCGATAGCTGAGCAGTAAATTACTTTTCTCTACCACTGTTCAATCGATAGCTGAGCAGTAAGTCATTTTTCTCTACCACTGTTCAATCGATAGCTGAGCAGTAAGTCATTTTTCTCTACCACTGTTCAATCGATAGTTGTGCAGTAAGTCATTTTTCTCTACCGCTGTTCAATCAGTAGCTGAGCAGTAAATATTTTTCCCTACCACTGTTCAATCGATAGCTGAGGAGTAAGACAATTTTCTCTACTACTGTTCAATCGGTAGCTGAGAAGTATGTCTTTCTCTACCACTGTTCAATCGATAGCTGAGCAGTAAGTCATTTTTCTCTACCACTGTTCAATCGATAGTTGAGCAGTAAGTCATTTTTCTCTACCGCTGTTCAATCGGTAGCTGAGCAGTAAATATTTTTTCTCTACCATTGTTGAATCGATAGCTGAGCAGTAGGTTACTTTTCTCTACCACTGTTCAATCGATAGCTGAGCAGTAAGTCATTTTTCTCTACCACTGTTCAATCGATAGCTGAGCAGTAAGTTACTTTTCTCTACCACTGTTCAATCGATAGCTGAGCAGTAAATTACTTTTCTCTAACACTGTTCAATCGATAGCTGAGCAGTAAGTCATTTTCTCTACCACTGTTCAATCGATAGCTGAGCAGGAAGTCATTTTTCTCTACCACTGTTCAATCGATAGTTGAGCAGTATGTCATTTTTTCTACCACTGTTCAATCGGTAGCTGAGCAGTAAATATTTTTACTCTACCACTGTTCAATCGATAGCTGAGCAGTAAGTCATTTTTCTCTACCACTGTTCAATCGATAGCTGAGCAGTAAGTTACTTTTCTCTACCACTGTTCAATCGATAGTTGAGCAGTAAGTCATTTTTCTCTACCACTGTTCAATCGGTAGCTGAGCAGTAAATATTTTTCTCTACCACTGGTAAAAATGTGGTCAGGGCTCAAAGGTTTAAGAGGTAAATAAATTTGTAATAAAGATATTCCGTGCCAGGAATTAGGAATTTGAGAAAGCACGCAGGAGTGAGATTTGCCTCCCTTTCCATGTCGGTAAGCTTTCTGTAGAAATCTCCGGACCCTATCCAAAGACTCATTCGGGTAACCAATACATAGTTACATTTATAGATATTAGATATGTACAGTGGTTGGACGGAGGCTTTTGCCGTCCCTAACAAGAAAGCAAAAGTAGGGGTACATCTTTTAATTGATGAAATGTTTCCCAGATCTAGGGCACCACTTCAGTTTTTAACTAACAACGGTCTGGCGAATATCAACAAAATCAGAAAAAATATGTTTGAGGACCTAAATGTGTTTCATGTGACCACTTCGTTTTACCACCCCCAGGATAATGGCAAGGTTTAGAGGTTTCATAAAACGATGCACGATGTTCTAATCAATTAATGGAGTGCCGTATCATGACGGTGAATAAAAGCGTTTCGATCGTAGATGCTACGGTTGGCATGGAGGGAATAACAAGCGGTCCATCGACTTACATGGACGATTCTTCAGTGAACAGACCGTCGGAATCTACTAATGTGGAAGAGTTTTCGGATAGATCACCTAGTAACGAAGTAAGCGACGATATCCGGGTAGGACGGACGTCTATTGGAACAGGGGAAGTTGATACAACCTACGGGACCCATTAATGAACGGATTGTTGGCACGTTCTTAACTAATGAAGGAGCAATTAAAAAGACTTGTTGACTTACTAGCTGATATGCTGTAGGCTAATATAGAAAATGAATCCAGTAGAAAGAATAATGTGTTATACTAGCTTCCTACTCAAAGTGTAGAGTTGCACTCCTTGTAGAGCACATTAAGTTAATTTTTGGTTTAGAGTGTATAATTGAGTGGGGGGAATTATAGGTGATATGACAAGCTGCGTACTTATCATCTACAGACTGAATCAGGTCCTATGATAATTTTTTTTTGGTCAGACTTGGAATGACATGGGATGCACATAATCGGGGCTTCTTGTTTTCGAACATAGTATGTTTTAAATTAAGAGGTAACGTGTGTAATATTAAACTCGAGCAGAAACATGCATGGCGTTGGTCGAATGTCATTTACACAATGTCAATTTGAAAATTGATGCGTGATTAGCGCCATTAATCGGATGGTCATGCATCGGCGTGTCTACCAGTATGATACAGCCTGGGGAAAAACGGACATTCTGAACGAAATATTAAGGAATTTTTTTGGTGTGTGATTTTATTCATGCACGAAGAAAAGAAGAAAAAATACGGAATATTTGTATACATGTGTAATAACTGAAATCACTAAAGAAAAAAATATATATATAATAAATAGTGTAACAAAATGTATAAATAATGTTCCTCCAGAAAAAAAAACAACAACAACAAAAAAAAGAAAAGAAAAAGCAAAACAAAAAAAAACTGCTGATTGAGGACATTGTGCAGAGGACATAACAGATATGGTCATTATCAGCTTTGCCAGTTTTGCACCAATTTTTTCACCCACACCCCCTTTTGGTATATCGTGCATCGATCGAAGTCAGAGTGAGTGGAGAGAGATTCAGTGACAATATTCATAAGTGAATATTTTGGAAAACAGGATAGTGAGGAATGTTGGATATCGCTTGAAGAAAGACCTTTGACCTTACTTCCACTGCATCAGTGTGTGAGCGGAAATCGGAACTGGTATTGGCATAAACAGAAAATTCATCCGGTGGCTAAAATAAACGTGACGCACAGGTGTCCAGAGCTTTGAAAAAACAGTGCACACGGATGACCTTAGAAGAAGGACATGCTTGCTTGAGTGATCGCATGCAGGAAGAGGTGTGGTCACAGGAAGTTGCGTAGACGACATACCGAAAGAAGAAGTAGCCAAATGAAATTGCGTAGGTGTTCAAATATTATAAAATCGGTCCAATTTTGGGTCAGTCCAGAGAGGCTTGCTAGAGGTTCACCGAAGATTTGTCTCTATTAATTCCTGTGTGTCCAATCCAAAGATAATTTATATATTTTTATATATCAGTATTCTTCGCTTTATTTGATCCCAGAAGCCATATAGTACGACAGCAAAAAGACAAAAACCAAAGGGCAGGAAGTTGGGGAGAACCATGATCATATACTTCACATAAAGAAGGTAGGCACTGTAATTCATTTTTAATAAATATATTCACACGCATTTAAACAAATTGTTATCATTTTGATTGAAAATTAATTATAATGTTTCTACCTCCATTTTTCAAAGAATCAGTCATGCGAATTATATTAAAAAATTATATTGAATTAATTGAATTATATTAAAAAAAAACAGGATTAAATGGCCAAAGAACCAGTTGCTAACAATCAGAAACAAACAACTTAAACTTTTCGACGTTTAAGGAAGAAAGAAGGCTTGGATAATTTAACACACACAAAACACATCGAACACAAGAGAAGTAGAAGCTTGTAATTTGAATGCGGAAAAATATAAGGCATTCAAAAAACCTTGTGAAATTTCTCTATTATTAGTTTAATACTTAACATATTCTTCTTTGAAGTAAGTAAAGTCGGTGAGATTTAGCAAACTCTGTTTAACTATGCAAGCTCTAGTGAGTTTTGTTCGCCCCAGTGAACAGAGGTGGGAAGAACATATAGCAGCTAGTGAAATACATTGCAATCAAATCCAAATTTCTATCGTCATCATCTCATTTACGTCAAATAATAACAACCATATAGAAAAAAGGAGAGAAATATAATAAAATATAATATACAAAAAACCTTAAATTCAATATATCTAACTCATCTTCATAATTATAAAATACATCCGATGTGTGTGTGTGTGTGTGTGTGTGTGTGTGATTTACATAAGAATACATCTGTAAATATATGTTGTGAGACCGTAACATACCTACAACATGGACTCTTCCAAGACTATATAAAGTATGCGATATAATACTCTAAGAGGAGGAAAGAGAGAGAGTATTCTAATGCCGTAGTATCAGCCGCGTACGACTACCAATATTGGACACTAGAACATAGTAAGCTCCGCTTACACTTACACTATCTTTGTAACCTTTTTGTTTAATATATCTTTCTTACCTCTAATCCGTGTTCCGTGTTTTCCTTCCCTGGTCCCAACTTAGGGCCCACATCAGTCGCGACGAAGAATTCGAGAAACGCACTCACGCCGAAATCTCAATACCTTATCAGTCCCACATCAGTGGCGACGAAGAATTCGAGAAAAGCAGTCCCGTCGAAAACCTCAATACCTTACCAGTCCCACATCAGTGGCGACAGAAAGACTCGAGAATTTCGTTCTCACCATATCAATAGCGAAAAATACACACAAAATCCACGCGATCCCACAGCAGTGTTGAACGTGAAATTAAGCTGATATTACTACATCAGCGATTTAAACGAAACACTGAGCGTCTACAATTAAAAAATATATATATTCCGATACCAAAAATCAGTGACGAACTAGCGATTCGACAGTTACGGAATATTAAAGTCTGTCCAAATAACATAACGAGAACGATTTCTTATACACCCACACAGAAAAAAAAACAGTTTGTTCATAAAACAAACTGAAAACACAAGAGCCGAAGTACTACTTACGACTCTAATTTTCGAAAAATCTATCTAAAAAATTTTTTAGGTAACTGAGTTGAATCTCGTGCATAAAATTATTCTCCACTCAAATTCACAGAGGCGAGTTTTCTCTTTTTTGTACCTCTATAAAAAATACATAATAAGTGTGGTGAAAATTTATACAATTACGTTAAAATTAACGGAACCACGGAATCTCGAAAAAGCTAAACACATAATTAGTTTAGTTTAACTAATTGTCTGTCCATATTTTTTTTTTTTTTACAAAAAAAAAAATATCTATCAAGAATTGTTTGTGTACCTCCCCTTGGTACACGGGTTTCAAAGCAACAAAAAATCGCTGTCATTTTTGTTTGTCTAAATATGGAAGATTTTCAAAAAGTAATCATCCAAATGCTAAACGTACATTTGGATCAGCAACAAAAATCAGAAGAAAGACAACAACAACTATTTCTGGAATTACATAAACAACAAATAGAATTCCAACAAATTACGCTTCAGAATGTTGAACTACAACAGAAACAACTTAAAGAATTACTCGTAAATGCATGAAAAGGCTCAAACTCTGAAAAAAATTCAATATTCTCCCAAAGTACAATCTACGATTCAATGGAAACCTTTGGATACGTACCAGAGAACGACAAAACGTTCGAGGCTTTTTACAGGCGCTACGAAGATATTTTCAACGTAGACTGTGAACAATGGCCCAGTAAAAAAAGGTACGTCTACTACTGAGAAAACTGGAAATTACAGAACATAGTAGGTTCGTAGACTTCGTACTACCCAAGAAAACCACAGACTTGGATTTTTCAGAGACTATTAAGCTCCTATCGGAACTATTCGGGCCGAACACAACCTTGTTCCACAAACGTTGGAAATGCCTGAACACAGTCAAAGACAACCAGCAAGATTTTCTAACGTTTGCAGCATCGCTAAACAATCTCTGTAATGATTTTAAACTAGCCGAACTGACTGCCGATGATTTCAAGTGCTTAATTTTCGCACGAGGTCTAGTATCAGCAGAAGACGCCGAAGTCAGACGACGGGTACTGACCAAGCTTGAGAACGAACAAGGATTGACTCTCCAAAAACTGGCAGAGGACTGTCAAAGTGCAATATCTGTAAAGTGTGACTCAAACACTATCGAGGAATCAGGTGTGGCTCAGATTAATAAAATCAGAAGCAAGTCTACCTCCTATTCCCCTCAAAAAGACAAACGGCAAATCTCATGTCCTAAATTCCGCAGTAACCAAAACCCATATAGGTTAAAGAAACCGCCCGGACCATGTCACTATTGTGGTAAATGGCATTGGATGAAATTCTGTCCAGTTAAGAACAAAAAATATTGCAAAAATTGCAATAAAAGTGGGCATACTTTGACTTCGTGCTGGTACGCCAACAGAACGAGAAAACCCCAAAATGAAATTAGGCAAACTCAATCTGACAATATTGTCGATAGGAATTTAAGGAAATATGTAACTGTGGATATTTTCAATAATTCCATTAAATTCCAGCTTGACTCGGGTTCCGGTCTTTCAACCATTAACTGGCGTACTTGGCGAAAATTAAACAAGCCGACCTTATTAAAAACGGAGAAAACAGCAAAATCCGTAACTGGCGAAAAGATTAACATTTTAGGCGAGATAATACTTACAGTAACACTAAATAGAGTTACCAAAAAGCTCAAAGCCTACGTATTGAAAACTTCAGATAACTTACTTGGAACAGATTGGATAGAAAAGTTCAATTGGGATTGCCCAATGAGTACATTTTGTCGCAAGATACAAAGTACAACGTCCAATTTGGTAAATCTCAAAAAGGAACTCAAACAACAATTTCCCCACGTTTTTTCTGGCGGCCTTGGGAAATGTACTAAAATGAAAGCTAAGTTCAAGGTGAAGGACGGTGCACGACCGGTATTCAAAAAGAAACGGAATGTCCCTTTCGCTGCTCTAGAGCAAATCAACAAAGAGTTAGATAGACTCATTCCAAAAAATACAGAAGTCTTTGAAGACTCCATCATTGCTACTCTAAGGACAAATTGTGAAATCAAAAACATGATTGAGAGTACCATAAGAGAGCTCCTAGTTATTTTGGCCGACATAAAAAGGGAGTCTCGAGAGAATGAATTCATTCAATCCATAAAAAGCAAAATTCGAATAAAGACCCCAATGTGCCTGAAGTTTTCTCCCTCTGCGATGATGTCCTACTATACAATGACCGCGTAGTGATTCCAAACAGCCTACAAAGAAAAATTCTCAGGGATTTTCACATGGGACATCCGGGGAAGAACCGTACGAAAAGCCTCATGCGCTGCTATGTTTATTGGCCAAACATGGAAAAGGACATAGCAGACATGATAGAATCATCAAAGGATGCGCGCTTGCAGCAAAAGCTCCAACCACGACGTGCATACCATGGCCAAACACAGACCATCCATGGCAAAGAATTCATGTCGATTTTGCAGGGCCTATAGACAACTACCTCATTGTTGTGGATAGCCACTCAAAATGGCCTGAGGTCCTACAATGCAAAAGACCAACCACAAACTGCACGATCGGATTTCTACACGAGCTATTCGCGCGTTTTGGCGTGGTAGATTGTGTAGTTACAGATAATGGCCCTCAATTCACATCAAGTGAAGTTAGAGACTTCTGCAAGTCATATCAGGTGGACCATATTACAAAGCCTCAGTACTATCATAGGTCGAATGGCCAGGCCGAAAGGTTCGCGGACACTCTAAAAAGGGCTTTAAAAATGCACTAGGCACACCGACAGATAGAGCATTGCAACAGTTTCTGCAGGTGTATCCGATAACCCCTAATCCGAACACGCCTATGGGAAGCTCGCCTGCAGAAACAATGTTCGCAAGGAAAATCAAGACTGTCTTCGACAAACTTATTCCACGGCAAGCAAAGTTAAAAAAACCGTATTGCCTCATAAGAAATATTTCAATCCTGGCGATAAAGTTTTTTCAAGGCTTACAAAAACAACATAACATTCTGGGAAGTTGGCACCATAAAACAAAGAATTGGCGAACTGGTCTATATTGTCCATGGACCGAAAAACACTCACAAACGCCACTGGAACCAGCTCAGAAAATGCCGTTTGAGGGAATCGGAGGAATCACTACAAAATAGCTGTGAAGAGCCGATCGACGTAATTTTCGATCACTTCGATCTCGACACGCCCCAAGTCTCTCCTGAAGTGCCACGCTCAGGAAGGAAAAGGAAATTTACTCAACCACTCGACGTAAATCCCAAGAGAAAAAAGTATTAACAGTTTTATGTTTTTTTCTCTCCTTTAAAAAAAAAAAAAAAAAAAAAAAGAAAACTCTTGGAAGGGGGGTGTTGTGAGACTGTAATATACCTACAACATGGACTCTTCCAGGACTATATAAAGTATGCGATATAATACTCTAAGAGAAGAGGAGGAAAGCGAGAGAGAGAGAGATAGAGAGAGAGAGAGAGAGAATATTCTAATACCGTAGTATCAGCCGCGTACGACTACCAATATTGTACACTAGCACATAGTAAGCTCCGCTTACACTTACACTATCTTTGTAAACTTTTTGTTTAATATATCTTACCTCTAATCCGTGTTCGGTGTTTTCTTTTTGTGGTCCCAACTTAGGGCCCACATCAATATACATATCCATACAAACACACGAGTAAACACATATATACAATACATGCACATAACCATACACATATATAAATACGTGTATATATATATATATATATATATATATATGTACAAACACATGTACACATATACATAGATATACATAGACATACCCATACATAAACACGCACTATATATATATATATATATATATATATATATATATATATCCTATTATAACCACATTGTTTGTGTATGATACACCTAATTTACATAAGTGGAGTACCGACCATATAAATATGGGTTGGTACCGGAAGACGAGGGAAGATTAAGAGATCGAATCCAGAGACTCTGCCCGACTGCGACTTAGTCAACCCATTCTGCAGGAACAGTCTTTCCAAGAATATACCAAAACTACCTGTAAATATTGTGTATCTTTTTTCATTGTTTCAATACATTTTGTTACGTACATTTTGTGTTGTATTATTATTATTCCATGCTTATTCAAGCTTCAACAATGGCGACGAGGTATAAAGAACTTTACGTTACGGAAAAAAAAAGAAGAATTAATAATTGATAGCCTTCAACAATTGGGACAAGTGGAAGAACCCAGGCTGAAAAAAAAAAATCATTAATTAAAAGTCGAACATCTAATGGAACGGAAAAGTATTCTGAAGTTTGGACAGTTAAAACTAGTTAAAGGACGACTAAGCTTAAAGGAACGTTCACTCAGAAAAATCTGGAAGGTGGCGTAAACAAATAACGGCGAAAAAAAATGCTGGCCGAAAAAAAAAAAAAAAAATGCTAGCCGACTAAAAAAAAAAAATGCTGGCCGACTAAAAAAAAAAAAAAAGCTGGCCGACTAAAAAAAACATGCATGGAATTAAAAGGAGCACAAATACCACGTGTCGACTTTGAAAGGTAAGCGAACTTGTAAAAAAAAAAAAAAAAAAATTGTTTATTTTTTTTTGTTTGGTTGCTCAACAATATTTTATAAAGCAAGACATAAAATTAAAAAAGGCGTAAGTTGTTTCAATTTTTTTTTGTCTGCTTATAGTATATTCGTGGATAAACAATTTAAAAGTATATTCTTTGTTGCATGAACACTATCAGCTAAAAATGGAGGAATTATCCAAAGTCATAGCTGAATTGTTTAAAGCCCAGCAGTTGAGTCAAGCTGAATTATTCAAATCCCAGCAGTTGAGTCTGCAACAACAAAGTGAACAGGTTGCCTTATTAAGAGAACAACAATTAGCACAGCAGAATTATCAAGAAAGGCAAGAGGAGTTGAGTCAGCAACGTCAAAGGGAACAGGAAGAAATGTATGTCAAGGTTTTGGAAATTCAAAAGTTAACATTGGAGAAATTAAACAACAATCAGGCAAATGAAAGTAACTCTTCATATTCTAATAACATCATATTTAATTCGTTGGAAACTTTCAACTATGTGCCAGACGAAGGAAAAACGTTTGAAGCGTACTTTAAACGATATGAAGATATTTTCCACGCAGACTGTGAAAACTGGTCGAATTCAAGAAAAGTCAGTCTATTACTAAGAAAGCTAGGTACAGCAGAACATAGCAAATTTGTAGATTTTATTCTACCGAGAAGAACAAATGAATTGGAATTCTCGGAAACAGTGAAATTGCTAAAGGAGTTGTTTGGAGCAAATATGTCGCTTTGGCATAAGCGATGGTTATGCATGAATGTCGCTAAATCCGACGATCAGGATTACTTAACTTATGCATCTATAGTGAATAGACATTGTGACAATTTCAGATTGGCAGAGATTACGGTTGAAGAATTCAAGTGTTTAATTTTTGCTCAAGGTCTGGTATCCAGTAAAAGTGCCGAAATAAGACGTAGAGTTTTGTCTAAACTCGAATCTGAACAAAACCTTACCCTGCAAAAGTTAGCAGAGGAGTGTCAGCGGGCCGTAAGTTTAAAGAAAGAGTCTCAAAAAATTGAAGAAGCTGGTATTGCTTATATTAAAAAAGTGAAGAAACAGTCAAATTACCCATCAGAAAAAAATTGGATTAAAAATTCGGCGTATTTTAAAATAAAAAAAAAAATTAAATGAAAAGAATGAGGAAGAAAAAAAAAATGGTTCCGCCATTTAATTGTAGACGGTGCAACGAAAGACATTGGGAGGTAAATTGCCCATATAGAAATAAAAAAATGTTTCGTGTGCCACAAGAATGGTCACAAAGGGTCGTGTTGTAAAACGAAAAAAGTCAATAGCCGAATTAGTCAAACAAATTCAAATATCAAATCAGATAGAGATTTGAGGAAATATGTGACGACTGAAATATTTAAAAAGAATATCAAATTTCAACTCGATTCGGGTTCAGATTTAACAATAATGAACTATAAAACATGGAAAATTTTAAAAGGCCTACAATAATGAAGTCAACGAAACGCGCTCGAACAGTGTCTGGAAAGGAAATTAAATTCGAAGGCGAGGTTGTACTTCCCATGAAATTGAACAGGATAGTTAAAAAAATAAAAGTTTTCATTCTGAAAATGGAGAAAACTTGATGGGTACAGATTTTATTGAAACATTCGAATTGTGGGATAAACCGTTAAACTCTTTCTGCAGAAAAGTAGAAAGTAATACGCAAACAAGACAGGACATTATTGAGGAATAAAAAAAAGTTTCCGGAAACTTTCACACCTGGTCTTGGAAGATGTAACAAGTTTGAAGCCAAATTCGAATTAAAGGAAAATACTATGCCAATTTTTAAAAAAGAAACGTAATGTGCCTTTCGCAAGTGTAGAGAAAATTAACGAAGAACTTGATAGGTTGGAAAAAATGGGAATTATTTCGAAAGTAGAATCTAATTCATGGGCTGCGCCGATTTGTGCATAAAAAAGAAATCAAACCAAGTCAGAGTCTGCGTTGATTTTTCGACAGGGTTGAACTCGGTAATTAAGGACTACCATTACCCGTTACCGAGTCCGGAGGAGATTTTAACAAGCTAAATGGTGGAGTTATATTTTCAAAATTGACTTATCAGATGCCTATCTCCAAATTCCCGTCGAAGAGGAATGTTCGAAGTTACTAGGGATAAACACGCATAGAGGGTTATTCAAGTACAACAGGCTTCCTTTTGGTATTAAAGTGGCACCTGCCATTTTTCAACAAGCTATGGACGTCATGCTGAATGATTTAGACTTTGCGTGCGCTTACTTAGACGACATCATAGTAAGGAGCGAATCGGTCGACGAACATCGAGAGCATCTCAATCAAGTATTTAAAAAAATTCAGGACTTTTGATTTAAAGTCAAAGAGTCAAAGTGCGAATTTGGTTTGAGGAAATTAAGTATTTAGGGCACATAATCAACAAAAATGGCAGATGTCCAGATCCGGAAAGGTCCATTGCGATTAGAGACATGCCGACGCCCACTAATGTGGCGATGCTAAAAGTTTTCTAGGGCTTGCAAATTATTATCAAGCGTTCATTAAAGGAATGTACAATTTAAGAGCTCCGTTGAATGAACTGCTAAAAAAAGACAAGGCATGGGAATGGACGGTAGAATGTCAGAAAGCCTTTGATGAAATAAAGAAAATGCTTACGTCCGACCTCTTTTTAACCCATTACAATCCAAAACTGGATATTGTAGTGGCAAGTGACGCTAGTTCATACGGGATAGGAGCGTGTATTCAACACATAATGCCAGATGGTTCTAGAAAACCAATTGCACACGCTTCGAGAACTTTGCTCCCAGGAGAAAGAAGTTACTCTCAGATAGAAAAAGAGGCACTGAGTATCATTTTGCCATACAAAAAAAATTTCACAGGGACATCCACGTCAGACATTTTATCCTTGAAACGGATCATAAACCACTGATCACCATTTTGGTTCAAAGAAAGGGTTACCCGTTTATACAGCAAATCGTCTGTTAAGATGGGGAACCATTCTTCTCAATTATGATTTTCACATAAAGCACCTATCATCCAAAAAAGATAATTCATGCGGATAGTCTATCAAGACTAGTACCGAGGCAAGAAGAAAGATTCGAAGAATCAATTATTGCAAATATCAGAGCAGATTATGAGGTGAAAAGCATGGTAAACAACATTGTAAGAGAGCTACCGGTTACGCTAAATGAAATTAAAAAAAGAAGCTGAAAGCGATGATTTCATTTAGAAATTAAAAGCAAAATGGTAGCGAATGACCAAAAAGTGCAGGAGATTTATTCAATAGGTGACGGAGTTTTATTATATGGTGAGAGAGTAGTAATACCAAAAAAGTTGCAGAAAAGAATACTTCGGGACTTTCATATGGGTCACCTGGTATTAATAGAACAAAAAGCTTAATGCGAAGCTTTGTGTATTGGAAAGGAATGGATGTGGATATCGAAAACATGGTTCATCGATGTAAGGGGTGTGCGTTAGCAGCTAAGGCACCACCTATAGTATACAAACCATGGCCCAAGACGGATCATCCGTGGACAAGATTACACATTGATTTCGCTGGTCCAGTAGAAGATTTTTACTACTTAATAGTGGTAGATAGTTTTACAAAATGGCCGGAAGTACTACGCTGTAAAAAGCCTACGTCCAATACCACAACAACTTTTTTGCATGAACTATTTGCACGGTTCGGTGTGCCAGAGTGTATTGTGAGTGACAATGGTACACAATTCACTTCTGAAGAATTTAAGGAATTTTGTGAGTTATATCAAATTAACCACATAACGACGCCTCCGTATCATCCGAGGTCTAATGGACTCGCAGAAAGATTTGTCGATACTTTAAAGCGTGCTCTGAAGAAAGCCTCAGGAGTTCCAACGGAAAAGGCGCTTCAGCAATTCTTACAAGTATACAGAATCACGCCAAACCAGAGAACACACTCAAACATGGCATCAGCTGAACTAATGTTCGCTAGGAAAGTTAAGTCAGTGTTTGACAAGCTTTTGCCAGGAAAAAATACAGTAAAAAATGCCATGTATACAGCGAGAAAAAGATACACTCCCGGAGAGAAGGTGTTTTTCAAGTGCTATAAAAACAACGTTGAGTTCTGGGAACGAGGCATAGTGGACAAGAGAATCGGTGACCTGATTTACATAATTAAAGGGCCGAAGAATACTTATAAAAGGCACCAAAACCAACCAAAAAAGATTACGGTATAGAGCAAGAAGAGTGTATACCGGATGAGGACGAAGATCCCATTGATATAATGTATGATATGTTTCAGGTAGAACCTCCACAGAATACACCTGAACCAAGAAGATCCGGTAGGAAACGGAAGTTGACGGACCCATTGAACGTGAATCCAAAACGGAAAAAATATTAAAATTAGGCAAATGGATCTACAAAGAAATAGCCATAATCATCAACCCATATAGGAAGCCAATTTGAAATCCAAAAGGGATTCCAAGGCTTGGGAGGAGGGTGTTGTGTATGATACACCTAATTTACATAAGTGGAGTACCGACCATATAAATATGGGTTGGTACCGGAAGACGAGGGAAGATTAAGAGATCGAATCCAGAGACTCTGCCCGACTGCGACTTAGTCAACCCATTCTGCAGGAACAGTCTTCCCAAGAATATACCAAAACTACCTGTAAATATTGTGTACCTTTTTTTCATTGTTTCAATACATTTTGTTACGTACATTTTGTGTTGTATTATTATTATTCCATGCTTATTCAAGCTTCAACACACATATATACAGATACGGACACAATAAACACATACATCCATAAATAATACACTCACACATACTTAAACATCATATATACACATACATACACACACGCGCACATACACATATACACATATATAATCATACACAGATACATATGTATATATATGCACACATTCCCATATCCACACACACATACATATATGCATACATACACCCACATACACACGCATACATAAATACACAATATATATACATATACATAAATCAAAGCATGTGACTTTCAATAAATACGGCAAAATAACTGTATGAAGGCAAAAAAAAAACTATAAGATAATTTAAATCTATTTTCATAGCGACATTTAAATATGATCTCACTCCTTTCGTTCAATAGCTATCTAGTATTTTCATATTTAATTATTTTAATTTTTTCTTCTAGGCACAAATTACAACTATTTCTGAAGCTGTTGGGGTTTTGGGATTTACCTATAATCTTCCATTCTATCTGTAGGGTGAAGTTTCTATCCTTCATTTTCCAGAAATATTTAGAAGGAACTGTCTAGCGTTTTAGATAAGGGTCAGCGAAAGTATGCTTGTAATTGTAGAGCCTTTGCTTCCAGATCCCAGCGGAAATTCCGATGTATATTTTTTTATTATTTACATTTTCTTTAGGGAATATGGTTGCGTTTTATATACCATTTTCAGATTTGCATAAACCTCCAACTGGGCAGGTGTTTTTGGTTCTACAATTACGAGAGGGTTTTCTATCTGGTTGGTTATTGTTATAAAATTTGTTTAATATTTTATTATTAGGTTAATTAATAATATTATAGATGTTATATGTGTAGGAGTAGCTAATTTGTAAGGTTTTTCTATTAAAAATTTTATTGAGTGAGTTATTTCGGTTAAAATGTTTGTCAATCAATTTCAGAAAGTATTAACCAATATCTATATAAGATAGCTGGCAGAAAGGAGGGTTAAACAATATAGCCTTTCTCTTTCTATCCCCGGTTCTGTTTGTTGTAGCATCTTTTAAAGGTTCCAGGTAAAACAATCTTTGTTCAAAGCCACTTATTTTATTATTAGAACATAACATATTGATTTTAATATTTACAATAGTAGGAATTTGTATAATTATTAGACTGGGGTGATTAGATTTAACGCTAGTATAGATTGGAGGTTCATTATCCTTGTGAAGTTCTCAATTGACGTGACTTCTGTTATTTGGTACAGTTCCTTGTAAGTCTGTGGCACCAGGCCATAACGTTCAAAGAGGGTGATCTTTGCCAAAGCTCTCAGACTTCACTCAATTAACCCCTTTTACGCATTGATTTGAGAAGGCAGTTGTATACAACTGACTGATAATTCGCTACTGGTTTAGTTCCATGCTGGACATCTACATGAAAGTCTCGATTTTACGAGTCTACTCCAGAGCATGTCTCGAGTTTTCGGGTTGATGTTCGTAGCAATTTGCGGTGTTGGGCGTAACTACTTTTGGCGCAGCATATTCTATCATTTTTTTACTATATTAAATTTGATATAACGATCCATACGCCGACATCCTGATTTTTTTTATAATGGATTCAGGTTATGTACTATAAGTAAAAATATACTAGTAGTGTAACGTATATATATATATATATATATATATATATATATGAAATGGACAAAGTCAGACGATTATTTTAAGACATATCTATGTTTGTAAGTAAATGCTCTTAGGCTCGATCGGTTAAGAGCACGCCAGGCTAAATGATTGTTCCGTATAGGATATAGGTTCGATTCCTGTCAGAGGACGAATATTTTCTATGAAGATTTCTCGGACATTCAGGCCGGTAAATGTTATAAATACTGTTTATTATAAAACAGAGCATTTACTTAAATATATGTATCTATAAAAAGAATATATACATATATATATATATATATATGATATGTCCCATTGAATAATTTAGACAAGTTTTGTCTACTTATTTTCACTAAGATCCTCTCATATTCACGGATAAGCCTCTTAGTATCCTTATTAAAGTGAAAGAGAAAATTACCGCGTTGATATATATTCATGTATTCCGAGTACTTTTGACATTAGCACAATGTCATCATCAGGGTGTTGCTTTCATCCGAAGATTAATTTTTTTACCACTTAATTAAAAAACGTTAAGATTATGTACTGTACGATTTAATTTTTATGAAGCAAGCGTCAGAGAAAGTTACTAAGTTATCAAATGACTAAATGTTTATATATATATATATATATATATATATATATATATATATATATATATATATATACCCTATTTCAAAAAAAAAGCTTCGCTTAGCGAGATTACAAACAGAAATCCGTTTTTTTCTATTAATTCCATCTCCAAACAGCATTCTCCCCAGCCTCAGCAACTACTGTTGGTGAGTCTCCACCGTTTCCCTGTTTATTTCTCGCATCCGCTGATGAAGGACACAGGCGTATCCGAAAATTCCGAACTTGGAACCTTATTCTCCGTGCTTCATTTCCCTCATGTGGTTAATATTAATAAATGTTTTTCGTGCTGATCACACCAGTACCCTTTCGTTTACCTTTGTTTTATTATCCAACTTATCTATTTTATAAACTATATGAAGCAAACGTGTACTCTTCCTTCTGTATATATATATATATATATATATATATATATATATATATATATGCTCCAATTTATTTTACTGAAGAGCTTTTCATTAACGCAGGTGGGTGTTGTTTATAGCATTAGCTTATCACTCAACAGTGCTCAATTGAAACATTTTCATAAGCTAAATATATATATATATATATATATATATATATATGTGTGTGTGTGTGTGAAGGTTATTTCAAAAATTGATATCATTTTGTAATCTTATAAATTGAAAAAGTCTCGTTCAAATGATCTCGGTTTGTAACAGTTTGTGTAGAAACATAAAATTCTAAGTGTAATATTTGATGTTTTTTTCTTTTCAGGAATATAATTGTCATTCGCTGGAAAAGAAATGGCTTTCTGTGTGTTATATTATATTCGAACACAGTCGGATAAAAATTGATGAGAATCCGCTTAAAATTCACCATCTGCAGTGCAGATTCTGACATGACACAAACATTTCACAAAACGATATGAGCAAAAGCTGGATTTCCGACTTGACATATTGAAAACTTCATCGTACAATAAGCTAGGATAAGTTCTTAGCCACCTTTGATTACTGCAATTTTGGCTTGTTTAGTAACGTCTCTCTTTTTTTCAGACAATACAGACAGCTATTCTCCTCTATGAACAATAGTTGACTTATATCTTGCAATGAAATTTCGTGGAAGTAAGGAAATTAGTGAATTTCAACAAGGGCAAATACTAGGATCGCATCAGTGTGGCAAGTCAAATGGAGAAATTGATAGGTTTTCCAGGTTAATAATATTGTCAAGAAATTTAATGAAGAAGGCCATTGCCATGTGGAACAATGTCCAGGAAGACTAAGCATCGTGACTGAGCGAACGAAAAGAGCACTGAATAGGGAAGTCCTAAGAAACCGTCATCGGAGCGTTAGGGGAGTCGACAACAGCATGGAAATGTCGCCATATGCGGTGAGAAAGACTGAAAGAGCTAGGCTATTAAAGAAGAGTTGCAAGAAAAAGCACTTGATTTAAGAGGTTAACAGGAACCTTCATATGGAGTGGGCGAGAGAATTCGAGAGAAAAGATTATGAATTTTTGCAGTCTGAAATTTGGTCAGATGAATTAAATTCTGCCAATATGCTAATTCGAGATTGGTTTATAATTGGAGAAATCATAATGAGACTTGGAACACTGAATGTCTGCAGGCGACCATGAAACATGGAGGGGTTGGCGTAATGGTGTGGGGCGCTGTCTGGTTTGGAGGGAAATCTGAGCTGATTCTTGTTGACAAGTGGTTGAATGGTCCAAAATACTGTCAAAGGACTACTCCCACTATTTGAAACCAATCAGACTAACAAGAATGTCTACCTTTCTCAAGAAGATGGAGCGCCATGTCATAGGAGCAAAGTAGCAAAGACCTGGAAGGAATCGCAAAGAATCAAGTCAGTGTCTTGTGTAGCCCAAAACCCTGACATGAATCCAATAGAGCACGTTTGGGAACACCTTGACCGAAAACTTCGAGAGCGTGCAACCAAAATAACGTCAGTGGCAGCTCTTAAAGAAACATTGATAAAGGTGTTGCAAAATATGGCTCAGAAAATTGTTGATAAAAATCGAATACAAGCATTGAAACTAGCAAATGAGGCCTACCCTATACTAGTTCCATATACTGTTTGTTTATGTTGAATAATGATTACGTAATTAAATTTTGAAATTGGATGTAGTTTATTTCTCCCGGTTAAAAACATTTCTTACGCCATTGTATATGAAATCCACATACTTCTGAATTTCGTATTCAATTTTGACGAATAAATCTCATTTGGCTTAACAATAAATCTATTTAGTTTAACTTGCCTGGGCTATGTAGTTATTCAGATATTTACATCTCAAATATTAACGAATTTTTTAATATCCGCGTGTTGTTTTGAAAAAATTTTTCATTCATTACATCCAAATATTTATGCCAACAGAAAATATTTTATAAACTTAAAACTTTTGTCTATGATTTTGACTTGAACTTATGTCAAGTTTGTGTGTTTTTGTTGATGTGTGTATGTAGGAAGGTGTTTGTTTGATTTTTTAGCAGCATGTCAACCTCTATGGGTTATTTAATTTTGAAATCTAAATATTTTGAACACAATTTTATGGCTTCAACTAAATATATTTTGAACACAATTGAATGCATTAAACTACAGATAAAATGATCGTTGTGCGTTTTCCTTTAAAATTGTATTGTTGGTAATCTTACTCTAAACATGTATTGCTGGTAATTTAAAAAAAAATGTATTTCTGGTATTTTTACTGTAAAGATGTATTCTAATACTTTGATAATTTTTTTTTGTTTTTGTTTGAGTGTTCACTATTTGCCTATAGCCGGGACCTTAACGGATGACACCAGCACTGGTCAGGGTATAATTGTGAAGAACAGTAATTAAGAGGTGGTTCCATGTTCCTGAAACCACCAATCTCCCGACCTGAATCCTTGCTGCCGGATGTAGTTTATCGTCATACCCAGGGCTATTTATGTGTGGGGAAGAGAGAGGGTGGGGAGAGAGAGGGGGAGTGGGAGAGAGAAAGAGAGATAGAAAGAATGAAATCAATGAAAGTTTTCTTTGTTTTTGTTTCGGCGTTCACTATTTGCCTATAGCTGAGACCCTAACTGACGCTACCAGCACGGATCAGGGTTGAATTGCAAACAAAAGCAATTGAGAGGTGGTTCCATCTTCCTCAAAGTCTCCAATCCCCTGAGCAGAATCCTTGCTGCCAGGTGTAGTTTATCGCCATACCCAGGGCTATGTATATGTTTGCTTGTTTGTGTGTGTGTGTGTGTGAGAGAGAGAGAGAGAGAAATAGAAAGAATGAAATCAATGAAAGTTTTCTTTGTTTTTGTTTGGGCGTTCACTATTAGCCTATATCTGGGACCCTAACAGACAGATACTCCCAGCACAGGTCAGGGTGGAATTATGAACAACAGCAATTAAGAAGTGTTTCCATGTTCATGAAAACAGCCAATCAACCAGAATCCTTACTGCCAGATGTAGTCTATCGTCATACCCAGCGCTGTGTGTTTGTGGGGGAGAAAGGGAGAGACAGAGAGAGAGAAAGACAGACAGAAAATGAAATCAACCAAATTAAAAAAAGAACTATTTTATCTAAAGATTTATGATGAATATATTTTTAGTGTTGTTTCTTTTTGTTATTTGCAGGCCAATTCATTAAAACATCAAGTCGAGCCGAGATGTTCGTCATCGACACTTTTGAAGCTCTCCAACTTAGGGCGACGCTTTATTGATACGCTCACGGACAACCTAACCCCATATTGAATCTAACTTGAACACCTGAAACAACCATCGTCACATCCGTTTACGTTTCTCCAACATCATCGTATTTCAAGATTAAATGAAGTCACTGATGTGGAACGAGATTTGGAAAAAATCCGTGATTCGTAATTTGTCATAGATCAACAATTGGCCACTATGATTCTCAACAGGACAAATTTATTTTCTGAATCGAATTGGACATTTAATTTTACACCGGGGGCGACAACGTACGATTTTAATAATCCCTTTAACAAGATCCACATCAGAATTACATTCTGCATTCTTTACACGCTGACATTTATTTGTTGTTTTTTCGGTAAGTTTAACTTTTTGATTAAAATTTCATACAGATTCTCTTTTCGGGATCTACTTTTAATTTTCTTTTAAAATTATTCCCCGCTCAAAGCAACGCCATAAAGCTACTAAGATGCAAGTGGTTAGTGATAGTGGAAGACTATGAGAAACAGAAGAACATTATTAAAGAGAGAGAACACTAAAAAAGAAAAATTACAAAGATAGTAACTAACGACTGACATTGTATTTTAATTTTTGAAGGTCAACATAGACTGGAAAGCAGAATGCTGGAAGGGTGTCCCACAAGCGAGAAATGCGAGAAAAGAAACTGTTAGCATAGAACTTACGGTTCATTACATCATTTTAGATGTAAGATGATTTGACCTTACCGCCAAACTAGTATTGCGCTTAAATACAAATGAATACAATATGGTGGCTGTTAATAAAGGAAACATTACAAATGACAATGGTGTTTATCAAATTGTAACTAAAGAGAACAGCTCTTTTTCAAATCCAAAAATCTGGCCAAATGAAAACATATCAGCATTTTGTAGTGCAGATCTCTTCTTCACCATTGTAGTTTGATATAAACAAAAGTAGATAGATAGATAGATAGATAGATAGATAGATAGATGTGAAAAACTGGAACAAATAGATAGATATGAAAAGACTGGGATAGATAGATAGATAGATAGATAGATAGATAGAATGTGAAAGAATATAAGAAAACAAAAAAAACACTATTAAGGAGAGAGAACAATACAGAATAGGAATTAAGAAGACAGAAGATAACGATTGACATTGCATTTAAAATTTTAAAGATCGACCTCGACTGGAAAGCAGAATGTCGGAAGAGAGTTCCACAAGCAAGAAGTGCGAGAGAAGAAAATGTTAGCATAGAACGAATGAACTGTTAGCATCTTGACATTTAAACTGTAAAATGATGAGACCTACCCGCCAATCTAGTACGGCATTTAAATTTATAAAGTCTAGATACTCTAGAGGAAAGTTCTTTAGAACAATTACCGCTCACATTCAGTAACCCCTTGCAACTTAGTGGCTTTATACAAGATTTGTGTTGATACAGTTTATTATTAATTTTGGTCAATATTTGTTTTGTTTTTATTTTATGTGGGTGAGTGACAGCTGAAAAGTAATTTGTATTTGCACTAATAATCTACTCAGTTTTTCTTCTTTGTGTGACTGCTTATTTAACACATTTCAACAGGTACTCTGTTATAGTATTAACTACAACCTATAAGCTATTCTCATAGCTAAAACCTATAAGATATTCTCATAGCTGAAAATAGATTTTGATTGGCAGAATATGTAAAAGTTTAGCAACCATCTATCTATCTATCTATCTCATGTTGTGTGTCTGTGTGTCTGTCGTGGGCGTTGTTACCTCGCACAGGCCGCATTTCTCACCCGATTTCGATGCGGTTTTCAACACAAGTTTTCAAATGGCTGCCGTAAGGACATGACGAAACCAGATTTTTCAGTTCGGAATCAGGTTCCGAAAAAATCGATAATCGAAAAAATCGATAATCGAAAAAATCGATAATCGAAAAAATCGATAATCGAAAAAATTCTGCTTACAGAAGGAATGATCGCATTTCAACCAAATTTGACACCCTCTTAGAGTCTACCATTAGAAGTGTTGTCCAGAAGTTTCATGACCACGGACCCCTAAACAGCGCGGAAAATCGATAAAACCCCCAAACCGATACGCCCAGATTGCGTCTGAACCGCATGTCGGTTTTTAGCGAAAACCGAGCGGATTTGTGAAGAGGCCATTGGGAGTCATCATGTGAAGTTTCAACTCTGAGTACCCACCCAAACAGAGTGCAAATCGACAATCGGTCAACCCTTAAAAATGTTTTTTCCGTTTTTTTAAAGCTGATCGTATTGTGTTTATTTTGTTTAGTTCTTTTTTCGTAACAGATTTAATGTTTGCTATAGAGCTTAGAAAAAGTTGGCAGCGTGATATAGGCAAGAAGTAAGACATGTAACAACATCAGCACGGCAAAGGGCACTCCTCTAAAGGCAAGGAAGGGCAAAAATATTTTAAGTCAAGTGATAGCGATTGCTGTATTAGTCGTACTATTTTTTGAATCAAGCACCATGCTGCTAGTATAATATATGCGAATGTCAGAGTGTCACCGTGTCCCAATTTTTCAACTTGACTGCTAAAGGCCGTAGCCATCATATCATTTTGGAATCAGGCTAACTCTGTGAGCAAATTAAAAACATCCTGGGTCGGATCCAGACCTGCAATCCTGAGATTCCCATGTTTTCATTACTGTGATTGTTTTCAGCGATTATTTAAGGGATTTTTTCCGACAATAACAATTTTTATAACTTGGAAATAAACTTGGGAATCATCGAAATTAATTGCGAAATCCAGTGAAAGTCAGCCATGAAATAAACATAATTGTTAGTACGGAAATTAAGGACCTACGTCATCAAATTGTCCTTAAATTAAATGGCGGCAGAAGAATTATCGTCGAACTTTTAAAAGGTAAAATTAAATGTTAATGCAATACTTAAATGCAGCGATCAATTTCGAGTTCTTCTGTAGTTTATTGTTGCCTATCACATCTACTCCTCCTTACCTATTGCTATGAAGGCCCAATTAAGAGCCCTCCGCAAAAAACTAGCTTAAATACTGCCTAATAGACCGCCTTTTAAGCTAGTTATTTATAGAGTGGAAGTCCGAGTATCATATTTGAACCATCGTTTTTATTGACACTGGTACAGTTTTATCAATATTTGTTTTTTCTGGATGTGGTCGAGTCTGACAGTGGAAATGTCATTTGTATTGACAGTGGTACAATCTAAAAAATTTGTTGTCTAGATGAATGCCTATTTCATCGCATTTGAACAGGTTTTGTTTTATGAACTTGTTTATGTTAGAATATTGACAACTCTCGGTTATCTATAGTTGACAATCTGTTACAAGCTAATCAATTGTTATTTATATCGGAGATGACTGCGTCTAACATTTGAACAGTCGTTTGCATTGGCATTGTCTAATACAAGATTGTCAATACTTAATAACTTTCCTTTCTCGTATAGCAATCCAATTCTCTACTGGTTTATCTGACGTGATGTGTTATTACTCCGTATAGGAATACTTTGTTCTGTACAGGAATGACGTAGTCGTATTCTTGAACAAAGGCTTGTATTGTAGGTACTGTTTAAAGCTTATTCATTTTTAGTTGTCCTGAGGTATTGACTGAGTCTTGCATTTAAACAGATACTTGCGATGATAGATAGCACCTGTTACAAGAACACACCTCTTTTATTTTGTAGAGGCAGGTGTCATCATAAAAGAAGAACAAAAGTTTAAATATCTGGGAAATGTGTTAACAGAGGATGGATAAATGCGACACCGCAGTCCACACGTGAATCCGATTAAAGAAACATGCAAAGTACTAAACAAAGTAATAAAATAAATAAAATTCTCCCCAGAGAAAGTGCAGGCAAATAAAGCTTCGTTCTACAGAAGGGTACTGAGAATTAAATGGTCGGAGTGATTAATTAACGAGGAAGTCTTACAGTAAATGGTAACAAAACAACAATTATACTCAGTATCTTATAAACTTTTTGGAAATTTGATTTATTTGTTTTTTACGGCTTATCAACCTTTAGTGGATGATTTAAAGCCGAGGTATATTTTTAATCATGTCAACGTTTATTTTCAGAGTGAATAGTGTATTAATATTTTTTGGAGATGACATTAATTTTTCCACATCCCATTACAACTAGAAAAGGGTATTTGTGAGTAAGTGAAAAACCGACAGGAGTTCGAACTCAGCTTCCTGATGTCTCGTTCGGAGCCACTACCCTTTATATGACCGCACACCCCCATGGAAATTTATTGCTACTCCACCTTAAAATTTCTACCCTTGTAACCATTTATTCCTGTCTCGACGGTAAGTGTGATCCGTACGATCAGGTCAAATTTGGTGGATCATTTCAAAAAAAGCCCTTCAGTCTGTTGTTAACTGGGGTAAAAAATGGCTTGTTAAGTTTAAGGCCTCAAAAACTAAACTGATCTCTATTATTAACTAGCAGTAGAGCCCGGCGTTGCCTGGGGATGTAACAGTAAGAGATAGATCAAGTATCGTCCATCATAAAGACTGAAAAATAGAATTGACAAAAATTGTTTTCAATCATTATGAGTCTACCGATTGAATAGAATTTTATTATAAACAATTGTCTTGTAAATGGAATTTATAAAGCATTCTGAATGTAAAAATAAAGAAAAAAAGTGTGCAAGGCAATAAGAAACACTACCTGCCAAAAAAAGTGAAGTTTTGTTGAAATCGGTTGAAAAATGTAGGAAATCCGATCCCATATATAAAGGAACACACACACACACAAACAACCAACATGGGTTTTATAAGTATAACTCAATATTAATAAGTATAACTCGATATGAGTTATCCCCCTTTCATTAATGTCTCTTAATCGTGTTTTCAAATTGATTTTGTGCATAAACAATTGCGTTTTTCCAATTTTTGGCGCTGTCAGAACCACTGCAAGGTAATTTTATGTAGTCCTGTGAAGTTTTGTTGAAATCGGTTGAAAAATGTAGGAAATCCGATCGAATATATAAACGTACAGACACACACACACACAATCTGCGTTTTATAATAAGTAAGATCTGAGAGACCCCACTCTAGCTGATACTTACCTCAAGGATGATGATATGTTGCGCCTTCTAGAGCAAAAATTCTCGGCTGACATAAAGTGGAAAGATTATATTGAATCCATTGCTAGGTCTACTGCTAAAAAGGCTGGTTCACTATTTCCTACAAGACATTTTTTCTCTTACATGTTTATGGGTCTACCGTTCGTCCATACTTAGAATATTGCTGACATATAAGCTCCGGTGCTCCTTGAAAAAAAAAACAAAGAATAATCAGCAATATTATTGGTCCTAATCTGGTAGTTTTTCTTCAGTCGCTTCCCTACCATCGTAAAGTTGCTTCAGAGTGTCTTTTCTATAAATACTTTTATGGTAATTGTTCGGATGATCTCTTCGCTATGTTACCTAGACTTTTAGATTTAAATGCAGAATTACACTGGCGACGATGTCTCATAAATTTACAGTTTTGCTGGCTAGATAGAACCGTAATTTATCTGCTATCAGTTTTTTTCTAGCATTTCTTGCCTGTGAAAGTCCTTTGTAGTTCCATGCTTTCCAGCCAAATTTAATCTTAAAAACAATAAATGCAATGCCTGTCTACTTAATCGCTGTCTACTTTAAAAAAATCTCAGTTTAAATTTCATAATTGAACAAAAGATCTGTTGGCTCTGTCCGTTGAAATCTTATATGATTGTTTTACATCTACGTGCCATGCCTCTTCCGGATGTCTCAGTTATCTCCTTTTAAATCAACTCTCCAAGTTTTTGCTTACCACGGCAGTAGCCAGGTGTTACACTCAACTCTTTGGGTCAAGTCACTGAATCCAACAACGCTTTCATCCACTGAGCCATGTGTCCTTGTGGGCAAATAAATTATCCCAGTCTCATATTTGATTAATTAAAAAGATTAGGCGTAAAGACCATTCGCCTGTTATGTTAGGATAACATATGCAGATAGTCATATAGTAACTCCAATTGATCAACCTAATTCGGTGTGCATAAATGTAGCATAAATTTGTAAGCATGAAATAAGTGTATATATTGGATATTGTGTATATTGCATATTGTTATGGTCCAAGTTCCTTGTGCCACGGTGATGGTCCAAGGTTAGAACCAACGAAAGAATAACACGAACACAGGTATGGAATACAAAGATATATTACAAGAGAAATATAATACAAAGAAGTAGAAGTATTAGTAATGACTATCAGTTATGTTAGAATGAACTATGTTGTCTCGACAAGTATCACTATTCCAATGTCCTTACAATATGCTCTCAAAAATCTCTCCTCGTCTTACAATATCCTCACACCTCTTGAGAGGAGCAGTATTATAATGTCAGGAATAGTCCATTATTATTATGGGTAATTTCCCATAACCCATATAAACGAATATATTATTATTAGTAGTATTAGTAGTAGTAGTAGTAGTAGTAATGACAGTTTAGAGAAGACTGCGGTTTAAGGAAAAATAAAGGAAAGAAAAAACATAGTATTTGACAATGTTAAACAATATTTCAATACAATGTCTCTCTTTAGTTTATATTTAAAAAATTCAAGTAAAAAATTATATGAATCTACAAAAAATTATAACTCTTTGAACAAAGGTTACTTGATGTTGTATAAAGACTTATAATTTTGGTAGATTTATATATTAGTATACTTTAAAAATTCTTTAAATATAACTTGAAGAAGACAGACATTCTATTGAAATACTTTTTAATAATGTCAAATACTGTTTTTTTCTTTTTTTTCTTTTCTTAAATTGCGCTCTTCCGTTAACTGTTGAAAGATATTGAAAGAATAATGTCAATAAATTTGTTTATTAATCTGAACCATACTTTAATATAGAGGGTTATTCCACTAGAAAAAAAAAGTTAGTCAATATGATCTATACCCATGCGAATACACTCACACACATACATACATATATATATATATATATATATATATATATATATACGCACTGACAGAGATGAATTTTGTCGAGGAAAGAAAAATGGACGGAAGGTTCCGCTGGAGGTGTGGGATAAAAAAGAGAAATTAAATTATAGGTAATGAAAAAAGGAAATATAACAAAATTAAATTCGACAAAAAAAACAAAAAAAAAAAAAAAAAAACAGAAGGTAGTGAAAAGAGATAAAAAATTTAAAATGAAAGAATTAATGTTATTATTATTATTATTATTATTATTATTATTTCAATTTGACATTAAAATATGAATGAACAATTCCTTGAATTTTTAATGTTAAATTTGATTCTTTTTACATATGAGACTTTTTATTTGTGATACTGGGATTTTGTCCACTTTTCACATAAAAGGCAGCGATTTTTCCCATTGGGATTTTGTGCCGTTAGTGTAAACGTAATGGAAAGCGAGAAGAAAGGACTTTCACTTGTAAGAAGACAGCCATAAGTGCCTCTCAGAGAAAAGTTCAAATTGTGAGGTAGGAATTGAAGAGACCAAAAATTTAAATAGAATGCATGATATTTAATAGAAAGAAGGAAAAGGTGACACCAAACACCGAAGGTCTGTTGAAATAGCAAATCATGCCTTCCAGAAACTAAAAAAAAAGATTAAAAAACAGAAAAAAACTTTATAAGAAAAAATATCAATCTATAGTGTTGTGGTAGGATCCACCTAATTTGGATAGTGGAGTACCGACCATATAAATATGGTTGGTACCGGGAAGAGAGGGAGGAATCAAGAGATTCAACCAGAGACTCTGCCCGACTGCGACTCAGTCAACACATTCTCCAGGAACGGTCTTACCAGGAATATACAAAAGACTATATGTAAATATTGTGTACACTTTTCTTGTTTCAATACATTTTGTTCTAAGTACATTTTGTGTTGCATTATTATTCCATGCGTTAGTCAAGTTTCAACATATAGTGTAGTGAATTGCGGTCAATGTCATCTCAGAAGAAAATGAGACTTGTGGACAACGGATATGGAGTTCTACAGAACGAATAACAAAGACGGAACTTGTGATCAACGAGGAAGTTTAAGGAAAAATTAAACTAAGTGGATACCTTTTCTTGCTATCAGAATGGGTTATTAAAGATTCTAGGAAAGAAGACTTGGAAAATTGACACTCACAAGACATTTCAAAGGAGAGATGGTCAAGAGGAAGCAGAGAGTCATCTATCTAACGACCTTATACAAATACAGGGCAGGACAGCGCTCGGAGGGGATAGTAAAAAGACAAGCATCACTAAGAGCTACAACGGATAGAAAGTTTGGAGAGCCATGATTGCGGACGTCTTTAAAGGACACAGCATATCGAAGATGAAGCAGAAAGTGAAAGCTTATTGGAATAAACAGTCAGGTTGTTTTTATTTTTAAAAAGCGAGGGTAGCACTGAAAAATTTATTCCGGTGTGTAAAAGTTTTGATTGTATATTATTTATCTGTGTAAACGAAAACGAGCAAAAAATCAATGTAAGCTAGCGTTTCAATGAAAACTAATTATCTGATATGTAAAGAAGTTAGACGTAAACCACACATTTAGTATAGGAATCATGCCTCCTCCTGGAAAATAATGCCACTCATTTTTTTTCCTTTTGATATTTTTTGAGGTCACGAAGTTCCAAGTTTTCTGATATATTACTGTCTGCAGGGACAGCGATGTCAATCTTCAAAGATGCATAACACTCTGCAGGAACTACGATGTCTATAAGAAAATACATTCTGTTTTTGTGGTCTTTGATATCTGGGCAATTAGATTTTATTTTTTTGCTTGTGTGTATTGTAAAGACCCATAAAATTGTTATAGGTCCTATCTCTGTAACCAGGTCTGGGTGGTGTTCATACCAATTCCTTTCAGTTTCCTTCCCGTAGAAGTTGCAGATTTTCCAATACAGATATTGGCCAACTCTGTCATGCCGGGTTTTATATTCAGTAGGTGCCAATACCGTGCAACCTCATACAAGTTTAACAACTGTTTCTGGATTTTTATCACAAAACCTGCATTTTGGAATAACACAATATTTAATATGTGTGCTTGATAATTTCTAGTTAACAAGCAATCGTCCTGTGCAGAAAGGATAAAACCTTCCATTTCATCTTTTATCCTTGCACTTGCCACTGATGGGTAATGAGTTTCTCAACATCAGCTTGTTTGATACGGGCAGAGTATTGTGTATGGAGCGGTCTATCGTGCCATTGTTTCTGTATCTGGTCGGTTGCATTTGTCTTTGCTTTCTTTTTATGTATTTTGCAACTTCAGTCGGTGTATTCTGTTTAATTGTATTTCTTCACCCATTTGAACCTTAATTTTGAACTTTTTGGTGTCCTTTATTACGGAATAAAGACGCTTACTATTTTCTTGTTCTTTGACACATATCATCATCCAGTCTTTTGTAGTTTCCAGGAATCTTTGAAGGTCAATTGTAGTTTTGTAGGACAGTCCTAGTTGAACTAATCCTCTGCCTCCTTCGGATCTGGGCACATAAAGACGGTCAACATCAGCTTTGTGATGATGCATGCAGTAGCAAGTGAGAAGTTTTCTCATTTTGGCGTCCATTCGCCTAATGCCAGCTATGGTCCAATTAATGATGTTAATGCTGTATTGCACCACAGGGACAGCCAATGTGTTTATGGCTGATATTCTGTTTTTTGAATTCAGCTCGATATTTAGTACCAGACGCACACGCCTGTAGTACTCCTTTCTTACCTTCTTCATTTGGGTATGTTGATCTTCTTCGCTAATTCCAAGGTACATCTTATTCCAGGTCCCTAATCTTTGTCACAAAGTATAAATCTATTGAGTGTGTTTCTATTATTCTCCCTCTCTTGAATGTTACTTTTGCAAATTTATCTAATCCGAAGTTCATGCCTATTTCTTCAGTGAAACATTTTACAATATTGAGGAGGCCCTTCAACTCATTGTCGTATTTGGCAAAGACTTTGAGATCCTCCATGTAGAGTAGGTGATTGAATATTTTTTGTCTAGTTTGTAACCATAGCTACTGTTGTTTAGTTCATGTTTCAGGGAGATTAAGGACAAACAAAACAGAAGAGGTGACAAGGAGCCTCCTTGAAAGATTCCGCGTCGGATATTCAGGCGATTCGATATGGCAGTGCCTCTCGTGTGATTTAGGCATAATCTGGTGTTCCACATTCCCATGCTGTGCTTAAGGGAATTTACTATCACAGGGGAAACTTTGTACATTTCCAAAGTCTTAAGGATCTAAGATTTTGGCACAATATCAATCCTCGCTGCGCTAAGAATTCTACATCGTCTCCTGCAATTTTCCAGGATCATTTTGTTTATCAGTAGTTGATCTTTGCAGCCATATGAACTAGTCCTGCATCCCTTCTGTTCCAGTTGAAGAACGTTATTTGTTTCGAAAGAAAATAAGTACGGTTTGTTAGGTTAGATATGATCAACTTATACGTGTTGGATAGACATGTTATTGGCCTATAATTTTTCGGATCATCCATTTCTCTCGTGTTTGGCATGAGATATATAATACCTTTAGTGATCCATTCGAGGATTTCATTAGGATTACTTACAAGCGTTGATAGAGATTTTGCAAGGATTTTATGGATTGATGAGAGATGATAGAGCCAGAAATTGAGCACCTTGTCATTTCCTAGGGAAATTCTGGGGATTTAGTTAGAGCTTACCTAACATTATTTGTGGTTATATTTTCCCACTCTTGCAGAGGTGTATCCAGCTTTCGTTCTTCTTGAAGTTAAATCCATTCTGCATTGGGGTTATATTCCTTTGGGCTGCTCCAAATATTCTCCCAAAATGTCTGCACATTGTCAATAGATGGTGGCTTTTCGACATGTATAGGTGCATTTACAATTTCCCTGTAAAATCTCTTAAGGTCCGTTTGGAATATTTTATTTTGGCGATAGCGCCTACTGCGTTTTTCGTATCATCTTGTTCTCCGAGACTTTAACTGAGGTATCCGTTTTAGCATTTCCTTCATTGATGGAATTTCAATTAGGGATTTAATTTTATATTCCTGATTGACCTTGCACATGCGTGTTGAGATATATGTGTTTCTAGTGAGGCTCATCTAATATAGAAAGCTCACATCTGATTTCTTTTATTTCTCGCATCAGTTTTGCCTATCAAGCTGACTCGTTATGTCTGAATTTTCTTTTCACTCTCTTGACCCCAAGCTTCCCAATAGCTGCTAAAGCTGTTGCGTATAAGACGTTGTTAACTTCTGTGATATTTTACACTGGTTTATCTATTAACAGTGTTTCCATAGCAGCGTTGTATATTTGAACAATTTGATTATTGGACTTCGTCATATGAATTTTTGAAAGCTCGTCTCTGTCTGAGAATTGTGTGAGCGTTACTCTGCTGAGTACTTGGATGACTTGATTTTTTGCTTTGATAATTTCACCTCAGTGGTTTAAAAAAATTCTAACTTAATCTGGTTGGTGTCATATTCAGTGACATCGTCTGGATAACTGCAGGTTATATCACGGGTAGATTCTTCTATTTTATTTCCCGGGAGGTTATTTCGTATTTCATTTGTTTTAATTTTTACCACATTCTCTGTCATATTACTTATTTCTACTTTCATCTCTTTACAGTTTGAGTGATGGGTTATAGTATTCTGCATTATCTCTATTTTTATCTTATCTATTTGCGCATATGAGAGGGGTTTTTTTGTTTCGCACAATGTCCCCGTCTGAGGTTATCACTTCCTACCATAATTCTCCATATTTGGTATATCTGATTTGTGGTGTTATTTGCTGGATTTTCGAGTGGAATGAAGAATGATGTCATGACTTGTTGATACTTTTCGTGAAACCATTTCGTTCGTTTTCTTTTTATTAGTTGATTTGGCATTTAGTCACTTGGTCCAAGGTTGGAAGTAATCCGGGTTTAGTGACCAAGTGTCTCTTCGTTTTTGAAAGGGTTTGTTCAAGTGACAGATTTTTCGGATCCAGACTGGCTCAGCTCTGAGGTACGCGGCCCTTGTTGACCCTGGAGACGACCAATCCGGTATGGAAATTTATTTGTATTCATTGAAATTCGTGTAATTTTGAGTTTTAATTTTGACCGCCAAGGGGTAATTATGTTCAAGTTACCAGGTCTAGGACGATATTCGAAGAAGACCTTAGAGAACATCTAACCAAAGAGATTGGTATGGATGGGGAATATATTCATATATTCACGGTTAAAGAGTTCATAATTTAGTATTGTATTCAGTGGGGTGGTATATGCGTATAGACATGGCACTGACTATACTAAGTTTTAACTTAGTATAAGTCGAAGTGCCCACTGCCAGGTGGAATATCATACTTTAATATTGAGGGTTATTCCACTAGAAAAAAAAAAAGTTAGTCAATATGATCCCTACCAATGCGAATACACACACACACACACACACACACACACACACATATATATATATATATATATATATATATATATATATATATATATATATATATACACGCATTGAAAGAGATACATTATACTGAGGAAAGAAAAATGGACGGAAGGTTCCGCTGCGGGTGTGGGATAAAAAAGAGAAATTAAAATATAGCTAACGAAAAGAAAAAATATAAAAAAATTAGACAACCCCCCCAAAAAAACAACCCCCCACACACACACACAGAAGGGAGAGGAAAAAGAAAAAAATTAAAATAAAAGAATTAAAGTTGTTGTTATTATTATTACTATTATTATTATTATTATTATTATTCACATTGTTTAACTTTTCCAATTCGAAGAGATAAAATTGTGAGAATTATATCTGGTAATATGAAGAAAGAAAAAATATAGTTTTTGAAATTGTTTTTTTTTTGTTATCGTCGCTAACTTCAAATAAAAATTGATAAAACTGTCTCGGTTATCATGAAATATTTGAAATTAAATCTTTCTCGAAGAGATTTTCTCAAGTAAATAAAATAATTTGATTTCGTACTTTCCAACACTTTTCCACTGAATTCATAACATCATTATTCACATATCAAAATATCCCAGATAAAAATGGACTTAACTCCACCATTTTTGTTCTACTATTAGATTGCCCGGTGCTAACCTCTCGGTGTACCTTCTAGGTCTATCAATTTCCGCTGATATGAATTGGAACAATTCTATCGAATTAATTGCTACATCTGCTATTAGAAAAGTTGGTTAACTATGCCATGCTGAGTAGTTGTTCGAGACAGAATCTATCGTAGATTTTTATAAATCTATCATTAGACGGTTCATTGGATTTTGTTACCACATCTGATTTGGTGTTTTTGTCATGTACCGAGAGATTCTCGATGAAATCCAATGAAGAATCTGCAATGCTATCAGTCATTATCTAGCATCTCGAATTCAGTCACTTTTGAATCAGCGAAATGAACCTTTCCTGTGTCTGTAAATATTTCCAAGGCAATTGTTCAAAAAATCTTTTTTTATGCACCTTGTCTTTACAAATTTACGCGTTTTATTAGATTCGAAGTTAAATCTCATCTAATTATTGTTGAAATTGATAGATATAATTGCAAGTTCTATTCTAATAGATCCTATTCTCACATTTCTCACCTGTGGAACTTTCTTTCGGGTTCTTGCTTCCAGTCAGCTACCACCTTCAAAAATTTAAACGCAAATGTAATCTAATATTTTATTTTTAATTCTGCTTTTTTATTGTCATTCTCCCGCTTCTTTCCACTTTCAGTAATCTTAATATTTTTATTGCATGGTTTGGGATAAAATGATTAAAAAAATGTTTAAAGAATTCTCCAAAACGTGCAGGTAATATGAACTTGCCACATTTCGAAGATATATTGGCAGAAGATGAATCATCAATTCTAGAAAGATATTAAAAATGTGCATTTGGTTAAATTAATGATGCTCATTAAAAAAAAATAATAGAAAACTGTTTTTACGACTTTATGCATATTGTTAAGTGAGGAAAGAATTTCTGAACTTTTTTGATCAATACGTGCTTTTTCAACCAACACAGTTCACAACGATGACATAATATTGTGATAATTTTGAAAAGGGTCCGTTAATTTTAGAGTCAGTTAAATCCTTTTTTTTTTCAACCTTTTTTTCGTAGCAACCAGTTTTTGGCAGAAAATACGTTTTATTTACAAAAGCCGAATGTAGTAGAAAATATAAATCCTGACTAATGGCTACACTGCACCTGGTGTATATTGTCAAGTTGAACTCCTGAGCCTCGGTTCAGCTTCAGGCGGAAGTCTCCTGCAATAAATTACGTTTCTTTGTGAGTACAGAATTTGCTGCAAATAATCCTACCTCAAACAAACTAGATGGCGAGAAAAACAAATAAGAATAGAAAAAACATTTCTAAAAGTGCATGAGATGGAGGGGACTTTACCTTCAGCCCTCCATTCAATTGTTCCTTTTCAATCCTCCCCACCAATGTTTGTTCTCTTTTAGTTTAAGGGCATCTACAGCAATAATGGAATCAATGTCTTGCTCTCTTAAGACATCAAAATACACCATGTTCATAATCCTTGGGCCAATTTCAGGCCCATTTTAAAATTTTCTCAGGCCCACTTGTGGACCTCGGGACAAAAGGCGAGAATCAATGATTTAAATTACTGCAGTCGTTTTCTTTTTTAAGAATTATTTTACTCCATATTAATTTTGAGGAGGAGCGGTTAATTTAGGGGCCATTTAAATCAGTGTTTCTCAACCTTTACTTCTTTGTTGCCCATTTTTAGCTTTCAAAACATCCCAGACCTATGTAAGCACACATAGAAATTAAATATAACAGGAAACACGTTTTGATTATATGTTTACAGCGATGACGTTAACACGTCACATATCCTTCAAACAAAATATAGCGTTTCAAGAACATTCTGTTTTTCCTGGAATTTATTTTTTCTGTGATATTACGTCAAATGCAATCTAAATTGCGTATTCAGAAACAAAAGACCGATTCTTGCTTTACTGATTTGATTGTAAGGTTTGTGAAATAGATCAATAAGCTGGGAACGCCTGACTAGGCAAGTAGTAATTTATAAAGCAAACTAACACCCTGATTCTGCCCATACAATACAAAGGTGACTATTGTCAAGCAGCAACATTTCGGTTGAATTTCATCATTGAGAAAATTCCGTCAATATGACATGCAAATGAATCAATTAATCGATACATTACTACCCAGTAACAGATTGACTAGTTCTCACCATTTGTAATAAAGAATCCACTTTCAATGCAAACAAAAAGACGTTTTCTTTATCAGCAAATTATGTTTATATGGTCATGATAAAGATGCCTTTCATCTAATCGTTATTTCCTTCATTGCTGACCGTAATAACAGTATTGAATCTGTAGTGACAATCTTGTCTGAAATTAAGTTTTTCTACCATTGATCAAGTCAACTGTTTAAATATTGATTAACAAAATGTCAAATTAATGTTGGACAAAGTTTTACGATGTAACGAGTGGAGGGGAATATATTAGTTCTAAATTACTACTTGCTTACTACTAAAAATACATTTATGGTGAAAATACTTACGTCACCATGTCGATCCTTGGAAATATTTTTGAAAGAATTACATTAGCAATTCTAGTTCAATGCGTGTTTTTCTGTTTAATGCTTTGTTTTAGAGAATGCGATACCTTTTACTTGGGATAGCCTTTTTTAGAACCCATTTTTCCTATTCTAATTTTTTTTCTAAAATTGCTATATCATTTACTTAACTAATTCACTTCAATCTTTTTAAACGTTGTCCCACTTAGTTTAGACTGTGGAGTCCTACAAATATTCTTTTTCATCTTTCATCTCTTTTGCTCAGTCAATGTGTTCTTGGACATTCCTGCAAATACAGAAGTAATATCTGTCTTTTCTACTCTCCAACGTCAACCATATGCCTTAGTATATCAAGTATATACTAATGTATATAGTGAACTTTATAATTTCACCTTAACACGACACGAGGCCTAAGGCCTAACAGTTCTCCTTACGCTGAGACTGGTCATTACCTAGATGCGTGATCGCTTGGGGATACGAAGTGCTGCAAAGTTTCGATGTGCGACTGGTGTAATGGATGACGGCTCGGAATTGGAAATCGGAGAGCTGAGTTCAAATTTCTGCCGCGTTCGTTTTATTTGCTTATGAGCAAATATCTATGGACGAGCATCAATATTAATAAAAAAAACTAAAAAAAACATGATCGCCCAAGCATTGAGTCATTGATGTAGGGTTGTGTTTCTCACACTTTTTTTTTAATTAAGATCTCACTTATATAATAATTAAAACTGTAGGACGCAGTTTCAATTTTAATAAGGAAAAATTAGTCCTGAAATTTGAAAATAGGAAAATAATAAATAAGTCTACATTTATAAGCATCTATTTTTCAAACATTACATTGTATATTAAAGTATGCTTATGTGAAAACGTTATGTTTGACGTGCTTTGGCAACTTTTTTTAATGGTAAGCATTATATGTGATAAACATTCTCTCATTGCCACATCAATACATTTAATATTTCATCTGTTTTTGCATTTCGTGTTGGTGAGGGCAGAGCATTCAAATCCACAGAGATACGATGTGGAAAATTGCAATAAATCATTCAATGCTTTACTAGCTCCTGAAGGATGATATTCTTGACTGGGATTCACAAATTGATCAATGGATACCTTTTTATGCTTGAGTTGTAAGTCACCATGAGCAACGCCATTTCTTCTGTTAAAGTTTGTATTTTAATATAAAAGTAATTCATAAATTACTCTTCTGTTATCTTGGGCCACACCCGGTTACCATTTAGGACGGATTAGATTCTAGTTGTGTACATGGAATTTTAATAACGAGGAATTAGTCATAGAATTTGAAAATAGGAAAATAATGAAGAAGTCTCCTAGAATAATCACTTATTTTTATGGCATTACATTGTATATTTAAATATGCTTGTGCGAAACCTGTGCTTGGTGTGTTTCGGCATGAAAGGGCAGAGCATTCAAATTCACATGTGGAAAATTGCAATAAATCATTCAATGCTTTACTAGCTCCTGAAGGATGTTATTCTTGACTTGGATTCACAAATTGATTAATGGATATCTCTTTATGCTTGTTGTGATCCACGATCAGCAAATACAATGACTAGCTGCTCGTCTTCTGTTAAAGATATTTTTTATAAATATAAAAGAAATATTTCATAAATTACTCTCCTGTTAACTTGGGGCTATATTTCAGGGCGCATTAGTGTACCCAAGCACGTTAGTGTACGCGAGCGCACCGGTTGAGAAACGCTGACCAAGAGATCAGATCTGTTGCCAAGAGGAAGCCTGTTCTTCTAGTTGAACTCAGTTCCACGTGACAACAACAGTGACACAGTTCAAATCTAGAAACGGTGAAGGAAAGTGAAAACGTGGACCGGAATTTCTCGACCATTTTAAATTCAGGACACGCTTGTAGAATAACTAAAACTCTGCGACGTTAATTAAAATTTTAATAAAGAATAATTCGTCGTGAAATCTGAAAATATGAAAGTTTGTTTTAGCGTTACAGATGAAGATTAGCGGCACAGTTTTCATTTAAAGGGATTTATGAAGAATCTACCTGTTCTTTTAGAGGCTGATAATGACTGATTTAAATCCCTTGAGTAAGTTGGCTGGGAAAGCATTACCTATTACTTTTTAAAGATCAAGGAATTTGGAATCAAGTTTAAAATATCAAATGACAAAGACGCGACTTAGATATCTGTTTGATTCCTATACATTTTTAATAATAATTTTTTTTTTTTTAATATAAAAGTTATCACCCATTATTCTCCATGATCTGGAGAAAACCTACACGGGACAATGGGCCTTCACAAGCTGAGAACTACAACTAACACTACGGAAACAATGAACTCTAAAAACATTTCATCTAAAACATTGAACAAATAAATCAAATCGTAATTAGGACAAGGTATATATATATATATATGTCCCTTGTCCTAATATATATATATATATATATATATATATATATATATATATATATATATATATATATATATATATATAGAAAACTGGACGCCAGGGTTTCAATTCTCGGTAGTGGTTGCGCACTGCTGATGAGTCCCAAATATAGGACGAAATGGCTGTCCAGTGCTTTCTGCATTCTGTTGAGGTTTCTATCAGACTCGATGAACTAATTAAATATAATATATATATATATATATGTATACAAGGTAACCAAAAAAGTTCTGTCCGTTTTTAAAACAGAAAACGCTTCACTTATATTTAGTCTTCGAGGTAATCGCCATCGGCATCCAGCACCTTCTGCCAACGTGTCTCCAGCTGTTCAATGCCCTTGCGGTAGAACTTGGGGGGTTTTGACGCAAAGAAGTTCGTGAGGGCTTGCGCAAGTCTGCTTCATTGATGAAGGATTTCTCACGAAGATGATTATCCAGGGAGTGGAAGTGGTGGTAATCGGATGGCGCAAGGTCAGGTGAATAAGGTGGATGGCACAAAGTCTCCTACCCATTTCATTTACATTTGTTTATTATGTACGTGAGAGATTCATGAAATTCGGTCTCTGAAATTTATTGGAGTTTTAGCCCTCGAGACGATTTTCCATTTTACTTGTGGGGTTAAGTTGCTCTCCAACAAATCCCAATACTGTTTTGACATTGGTGTTTGGTGTTTTTTTAGATCTATTTGTGAAGGACTGGCGATGGTTATAAAAACGTTGCTTCCAATTTCCCGCCGATATTCCTATATATATCTTTTTCTGTTTAATATCTTCCTTAGGGAAAATTGTAGCTTCGTATATCACACTTTCTGCCATGCATATTGCTTCTACTGGACAAACGGATTCTGCCCTGCAATTACAGGTAGATGTTTTCTTTTGGTTTGCATTAGGATCTTCTTGTAGTTGATTATTATGAAATTCTCTCACAATTCTGCTATTGTGAGAGCTAATAATTTTTCTACATTGCTCATGCAAGAATAACTAATTTTTGAAATTCATAGTTCACTTTTACTAAAGTGTTTGTCTATTAGTTTTAGGAAGTATTTACCTATATTAATACTCGAAAGTCTACAGAAAGGCGGATTGAACCATATAATCTTCCTTTTCCTATTTTTGCACTTAGTGGATGTGTTATTAATTGATTTATCTATACAATTTAGTGTTTGTTTAAATTTACTTTTTAATAGGGCTTGATTATGTGGCACCATTTAACGAGGCAGAAAAAGAAAAGAAAGAAAAGAAGAGAAGGAGAGGCTAAGGACCGAATCGTGGATGATAAGCAGAACACACACACGGCTAAGAGGCAATGGATAAGGGATATTTTGATAAGTAACAAATGGCGAAAGGGTGTCATTACAATGACAGGGAAATTCTGAGTAAAAAGAAAGGGAAAGAAAGAAAGAATCAGATATGTTTTGGCGACGGCTGTGTTATCTAAGGATATGAAAACAAACTATTGGTACGGGAAGGCATCTTATTATCAACTACAGACCGACTGGCCAGAGAAAAATTCAAATGAAAATTTTATTTCGATAAATGACGAAAAACAGGCAACTAAAAGGACTTTGGACAGATATGAAAAAATTAAAAGCTACCCACGAGTGTCCGCTGACCGATTTCCTTCGACGGAACATCCTTGGCCTGCGATAATAAAATTAAGTTATCAGAAATATGTACGAAGGGAAATGAATGGGAATTTAGAAATGTCTTTTCTGGGCGACATTGGCCGTGTTAAGACCACCCATTCGGATAATTAGCGATAAAATACCTGACGAAAACCACGTGTAGAACAAGAGTTATGACCGCCATTGTTCATATTGTCCCGTTTGCGGCTAGAGAAATGATAACGGCGATTAAGAGGAAGAAAAGGAAAAGAAGGGATAATTTTTTTTAGTTAAGCAAGATATATTTTTTTTACTGAAACAAAGCCGCGGATTCGTCCACGCACGACTAAGACATCATTGGTCAAGTGCTGATTACGTGACGCACGAAGGAAGCTGTCGCCGCCCATCCAGAGTGTAGGTATGAGAAGCTGCTACGAAGAAGTGGGGAGGGCAGTTCATGCCCTCTGAAGTATGGTGAGAAGGTGGGAGTGAGGAAAGGTTCCCAAAAATGGAAAAAAGTGGAAATTCGTAACCAGAGAGGTGGATATGTATTTAGAATTATCGAGGAAACCCCGACGCCGACAGACCCACCCCGGTTTTGGTCGGCGTCCATATAAGCGAAGCCACAACGAGCAGAAATCAGTTCCAGTGAGTTCAGTTCCAGAAAAGTTTGAGCTGAGTCTCCAGTTGAAGCCGCCTCGCAGATAGCTGACCAAGATTCACGCAAATTCCGGACTCCTCTTCAACCCAAGAATAATTATTTTGAAGAGTGACTTAGATCCAGACCACCACAATAAGTTTTTTTTTTCGACTTTCGTCCAAAGACACACCGAAACACCAATTTCTTAGAGAGCAAACAACTTGAAGCGTTAAAACTTGCCTAACGGAAAACGACACGTCACAATCCATAGAACGGGTCGGGAGATAGATGCAGTCCTATGTATCGAACAACTAGACATAAAGTTTGTTACCTTTTTCTTTGATACTTTGAACTTTTGAGTTTTCATTTTCTTTTATGCATATTTGTGTGGTATCACCCCCGTTGAACTCGGTTTGCATTACGGCCCCAACCACTGTTTGATCTCGTCTGGCTAAGATCAATTCACAACATGGGTAGGCAGACTGGGGATCAATGCAGTTACCTTGGTAACCAGGCGTTGGAAGCGAGTTGGGAACGACGAGGCTGATATCAAATCTAACCAGATTCCCGCCCGAATCACCAAAAGGTTAGAACGTCACATTTGGGTGCCGCGACCGATTCCAAGCCAGTTGGTCGTCACAGGACGAGACAACACGACTGACGCGACAGGCGGACGTCACGTTTGGAGCAGCGACACCCGAAAGGAGCAGCGAGGAGCGAACAGCTGGCGCCGCGCCGAGAACGTCACAATTGGTGCTGTTTAGGGACGTCACAGTTGGTGTCGTGGTAGACCAGAATAGAACGCCACAGTTGGCGCTGCGACCAGGGGACGACGTCACAATTATATGTCGATTTATTTTGGTTAAAAATTGTTTTATTAGAAGCCAGTTTGTTTATTCTTGTATTTACTGTATTTGAAATTTGTTTTATAATTGCTTTAGGGTGGTTTGATTTGATATTTATGTATATGGGCGATTGGTTTTACTTTTCGAAGGGTTTATAATTTTTATTGTCGTGATCAAATGCAACGTCTAGAAAATTTACTATTTTTAGGTTGGATGATATTTCGATTTTAAATCCTAGATATTTGAAGGCCTTAATTATTTTCTTCTGTAGTTGGGATCTTAGAGGACCATTGGTATTAGGTATAACAATAAGTCCATCATCCCTATAAAGCCCTACTTTTGGGGGGTTAAGGAATCTGCTCAGGATATCTAAAACGTATATACCTATTAAGTCTACTATTTGAGCTGAATCTAATGCTCCCATTGGGACATCGAAATTGTCTCTGTTTCTTTTTTTTAATCCAAGTAGTGTCATTAAGTCTTAGTATAGACTGTCTAGAGTCCATTATGATTTTTATATCTTCATCAGTAATTTTAGTATAATTTTTAGAAAAATATAAGCTATTTTCTAATAAATCTTTAGAAATGGAGGGAGAGAAGTCGATAATATCTAATTGGATAAAAGTGGCATTATTTTTAGATTTTATATTTTGGAACCAGTTAATGGCGTTAGACGAATCTTTCCAAAGGTTTAAGGTGTATATTTCTAATATAGATGTGTTTATTCTTTTTAGGGTGTTTTTAGAAATTATACCAACTCTGATTTGGAGGGATTTATTAATCTGGAATGTAGATTATTTTGAAAGTTAGGTTTATGGTCTTTAAATAGTAGGTGTGCGTCTTTAAATGAGTACTACCCCTTCTATCAGCAAAATTATATTTAAATGCGAATTTAGCAGTTTCTCTATGTATGGGGAGTTATTATCTTTTTATAAGAGTTAGATACTTTATTCAGAAACAGATGGTTGTATTCAAATGGATTAATCTTGTAGATATTTTTGGATTTATCAGTTCTGATCCATAGTTTTTTTTGAGCTTTTGATACTTGTAATATCCTTTTTAAGTTTGGATTGGAATGGTTTGTATTTTTTTCTGAAAAATTTTATTGATTAAATTAACTAAGTCGTGCTCAAAGGGTTCCAATAATTTGCTGCTGGGTGGAGTATTTTGGGATTACAAATGAAAAGCGTTATTAAGGTTAGTAGGTTTGATTTGGGGATTAAATTGGAAGTAAATTTTCCACCTCATTCTTTTGATGAGGTCAATAAATTTTTTCCGTCAAAGACATCGTGAAAGGTTCAACAGAAGGGTAAGGAATGTTTTTGAGTGAGTAATCCGGTGTAAATTTATCCATTTTATGTTGGAAGTATGGATCCTTACCGTAATCCGATGGGAGGTGATCCAATGAGAGCTCAAATTATAAAATAAGTTGAGCTAATAGTTATATATATATATATATATATATATATATATATATATATATATAAAAGTGAACATAGAAGTCAACACTTAGGGGCGACTAGATGCAATTCTCGGCTACTTATATATATATACGGGTCAGTGGTGCATTGTGGGTAGTCTCTTTTGGCAGTTATTTTACCGGAAGTCGTTTATTTGTTTATTTATTTATTTGGGTTAAATCATTTTGCTTGTTTTTATTTATTTTTATTTTGTTTATATATGCATACGTATACATATATATATATACATATATATATATATATATATATATATATATATATATATATATATATATATATATATATTAATAGTAATACTCTGTTTGTAAAAAAACTGTGATAGCTCAACTCCAGATATGTCAACAAACAAATATATATATATATATATATATATATATATATATATATATATATGCACACACACACACACACACACACACACACACACACATATATATATATATATGTGTGTATATATATATTGATATTAGTACTCGTTTGGAAAAACCTCGTAGCTCAACTTGCAGATATGTAAGGACAAATGTATATATATATATATATATATATATATATATATATATATATATATATATACATACATACATATAGATATATATATATATATATATATATATATATATGTATATACATATATATATATATATATATTCATATATATATATGTATATATATATATATATATATATATATATATATATATATATATTAATAGTAGTATTCGTTTGAAAACCTCGGATAGCTCAACTTGTTGATATATACATATATATATATATATATACTTAACTATATAAACTGCGTCTAGAGATTATATGCAAGTTATGAATTGATATAAAGAGTTGCGTCTTTATTGTTAAAAGTCCTATTATGATGTTTAGATTCTACTCAATATTATTAACTTAGATATATAATGATAGAGAAAACCATTGTTTTTGGTTGGAAAAAATTTTACTAAGTTAACAAAACAGACTAATTTGTCTGTCAGTAGTTTACTTGCAACTATTTATTTTGATACTTTTACATTATTATACCTTGTAAAACTAATGTAAAAAAATAATATGAAAAGATTTTAGAACAAATTAGTCAATTTCGTAAAGGAAAAACATAAAATTTTAAAAAATAAAAGATATATTAACAAAAAATAATAAGAACCTCCTAAAATTTATTGCACAAATGCTCCTTTCTTTTCAATAACTCTTAGCAGCCTATTGTCAACATCTGATGTTAGATTTGCAATTTTAGCGGCTGGTAAGTGTTTGCAGCAACTTTAACTTCCTCCCAGAGGTCACACTTGCTGTTGAATTGCCTTCCATTAGAATAAATATCTCTCTTGAGGATGCTCCACAGGTTCTCAATGAGATTCAAGTCACAGCTATTTGAAGGCCAGTCCATAAGAGAATCTTCAACAAATCCTTTTTCTTTCAACCAGGATTTAGTAAACTTTGATGCATGACTTGGTGCGTTATCTTGCATAAAGATCATAGATCTACGCTTGGCTAAAGACTGGTTATCAAGCCATTCAAAGAAAGATTGCTCTAGAAAATCACAGTAACTTTTGGAATTCATTTTAACCCCTTCTTTCAGTTTAAATGGACCCACGAGGTCATTACCAATAATCCCAGCCCATATCATGATCCCACCGCTGCCTTGTGGGCGTTTAAAAATTTTTCTTGAGTCATGTTGCTTGCAAACCCATCCTCGAGCCCATCCATCGGGCCCATCGATGGTGATCATTTATTCGTCTGTAAAAAGCACTTTACTGAAATCAGTTTTCATGTATTTTTTTGCTCACTGCAATCTTCTTTCCTTATGTTTTTTTGGTAAAATAGGTTTCTTTATTTGATTTTTTACATCAGCAAACTTCCTTAATGCTTTACACCTTGTTTCCCTTGACACCATAGGAGCTCCAGCGGCCTCAAATATGAACGCACTTGACGCATTTGGGTTTCTTATTAATTCTCTTCGGATATGTGATAGATCTCGCTTTGTTAAATTCCTGAATTCAGCCTGAGACTTTTTTTTCCTTGGTTGAATTCCCATTTGACATATTTTCTTGATTGTTCGATGATCCCTTTTCAAATCCTTAGAAATTTGAAGTGAAGACTTTCCTTTGCTAATTTCTTTGATTATATAGTTCTTTTCATTCATAGTTAGTTCTTTTTTACGAGCCATATTACTAAATTATAGTTCTTACAAATAATTTCTTGACACTGCAAATTGCTATAATTACTGAAAAAATACTAAATATCAATCTGAAATTGAAAATTGGGACTTAATTGCTTTCATGCTTACTCGCTATACATAATAGTACACATTAATTCATTGGATAACACATATCTATGGATTTTACATAAGATATTTGACAATACCTCTTTTGCATATAATCACTAGACGCAGTTTACATATATATATATATATATATATATATATATATATATATATATATATATATATATGGATATTATGAAACGGACAAAGTCCGGCAATTATTTAAAGACATTTTATGTTCACACATTCTTTCTGTGAAAATTTCTCGGACTTTCAGGTCGGTAAATGTTTAATACTGTTTATTATAAACGCAGCAAGCATTTACTTAAATATTTCTATCTATAAAAAGAATGTATAAACATAAAAAATGTCTAAAAAATACGTATATATATATATATATATATATATATATATATATATATATATATATATATATATATATATATATATATATATATATATATATATATATATATATATATATATATGTATACACACACACAAACACACATATACATATATATATATATATATATATACATATATAATTGTACTTGTTTGGATAACCTCAGATAGCTCAACTTGCATATATGTCAGGACAAATCGGTACCCGAGAAAAAAATTGGAAATAAAAGAAGAAAGAAATAAAAACATCAGAAGAAGACGAAACAAATGACTAAGTGCTTTAATTCCTTAGACCAAAGGAGAAAAAAACAACAAAGAAGGACTAAAACGTAGAATGCTCAGTACGCTTAGTCGAGCGATCAACTAGAATAAATCCTAAGGAGTCTGTCCAACCTACCTAGGTTTTCCCTAAACGGATCTTCATGGCACACTGGCCAGTTCACCCTGAAGATCCGATTAGGTGAAACCTAGGTAGGTTTGCCTGGCTCCTTATGATTTATTCTAGTATATATATATATATATATATATATATATATATATAAGAAGGATTAAAATTCCACAGTTCCTAAAAGAGCTAACGATTTGTTTTTAAATTCCTAATAAATCATTTTTATCACAAGGTATCTACCATCAACTAAAGAAGTACAATTGCAATGCTGAATCATGAAAGCTTTTTCTGTAACAATGTAAAATTGATCTTTTATGATATATATATATATATATATATATATATATATATATATATATATATATAGCGAGATAGATAGATAGATAGATAGATAGATAGATAGATAGATAGATAGATAGATGTGCAAACAAGTTTGGTAAAAAAAAATAAACGACATGGTCTGTCTGTGTATAAACAGTCCGAAGGTCATATTTTGTTATTTTTGTTCAACTATTTTCGACTTTGGCAGTCATTATCAAGAACCAATACGTTTTCTGTGTGGTAGTTAATATTCCTTTGTCTTCATCATGGCATTGTTTGGGAAGGTGGCCGTTTGATGTGGCCAAGCGTGACGTCATATGTGATGCTTATAGAGAACGAGGCCGCACAAAATGAATGAGATTTATTTATTTATTTTATATAATAATGAATTAATTTTTTTATTTCTAAAGAATTAATGGATATTATTATTTAATTTGACATATTTTTATTACTTGAAACGTTATTTTATTCTCAAAACTCATATCTACTCACTAACGTATACACACACACACACACAGACGTATATATATATATATATATATATAACTTTAAGGAAAAGGATCATATTTATTATTAAAATAGATACAAATGTATTTCGTTTAATAAATAAAAATTTAGGCACCTTTCGGCCGACACTTCGACAGAAACAGAATCGTCGGTAAAATAAAAGAGATGCTGATAAGAAAAATTATCAACAATCGTTGCATATTAATAATAATAGACTCCAAGATGTCTAAATGGGATCTCGTCCTAGCCCTGTGTATGCCAGAAAAAAAAGACCAGGACAATAGTTCGTCCTGTAATCAACAGAATTTAATAGGTGCTCAATAATCGCAGACTCATGTGTTTGCGAACACCTGAAGGCAATAGGATCGTGTCTTCGCACCTTGCTCGGAATATGCTGAGCGATCCTTAACTCTAACTGTTGGATGGTCTTGACCACATATACGATGTCACATCAACATTTATATTGATATATAACTAAAATTTGTCGACTGCTAGGCGGAGAGGTGGGGGGGAAAGCTTTTTTGTAGTAAAAATACTTCGATCAGTAACAGCATTAAAACACCGTTTAATTGAATTAGCAATTCTGTCTGCATATGTTTGACTCCCAGGATCGATCCACTGGAGTCTCATATAAACAGGATATTTAGAAGGACCATATCTCTTATTGATCTCTTGTTCAATCGTAGCTGTCAACACACATTCAGGGTAACTATTCATCAATAAAAGCTGTTTAATTTTCTTCATCTTGACGTCGAATCTGTATTCAGGGAAAATTAAGGAGGACACTGAATCAATTTTTATTTCCCCAGATATATATATGGGAAAATATGTATATATGATAGAAATTATTAGGAGGATTTGAAAATCATAATTAAGTAATTCATTGAGTCAGAAAGAAATCTCAACAGAATGCAGAAAGCACTGAACAGCCGTTTCGTACTATATTTGGGACACATCAGCAGTGCGCTTCCACTACTGAGAATTGAAACCCTGACAGTTAAGTTATCATGCAAACGTCATACCAACTGTTCCACCGGGTCTTGGTGATGAAGAGGCAGCAAATCAGACTCAATAGAGCGCCGCTCGCTCACATATTTCGTGGTGGAACTCAACTGAGATTCTCTCTAACCATAGGACTGTGCCTCCTGGATCCACGACTACTATCACCAAGCCGCTCAAACTTGAGCATTAGAAGCTGGTTCAAGCAATGATACACAAATGATAGAAATTATTAGTTTGTATTTTATAATACAATACTAATATGTAAATATTACATGCATTATTATTGGATCCAGTTAAGTAAAACATCACTTTTCTCAAAATCATATTTACTTTGAATAGAGCTGTACTTTTCGACTACAGTAAATGGCTATATAGTTTGGTTAACGGCGTAGTCAAGGCCAACATTGTATTTTATATCTCGTGTATGACATGACCCTCTTAAAATTAGCTTCAGAATTAGGTCTTAAAAAGTCGTATGACACAAGAGTATATATGGTAATTAAATAATCAAGATGTTGACGTTCTACACTACGTCAGAGAAAAGCTTAGGAAGGAAACTCCCATCAATATTGGAAAGAGCGATAACAGCTACTGGACTTGAGAAGAGAAAATAATGACATAATCAAGATGTTGATGTTCCACACTACTTCAGAGAAAATGTTAGGAAGGAAACACCCATCAATACTGGAAAGAGCGATAACAGCTACTGGGCTTGAGAAGAGAAAATAATGGCATAATCAAGAAGTTGACGTTCCACACTGCTTCAAAGAAAAGGTTAGGAAGGAAACTCCCATCAATACTGGAAAGAGTGATAACAGCTACTGGACTTGAGAAGAGAAACTAATGACATAATCAAGATGTTGACGTTCCACACTACTTCAAAGAAAAGATTAGGAAGGAAACTCCCATCAATACTGGAAAGAGCGATAACAGCTACTGGGCTTGAGAAGAGAAAATAATGACATAATCAAGATGTTGGCGTTCCACACTACTTTAAACAAAAGGTTAGGAAGGAAACTCCCATCCATACTGCAAAGAGCGATAACAGCTACTGGGTTTGAGAAGAGAAAATAATGACAGAATCAAGATGTTGACCTTTCACACTACTTCAAAGAAAAGGTTAGGAAGGAAACTCCCATCAGTGGACGCCCAGTATTTACTTAGAATCCAAGAGATCCTTATAAGACGGCTAATATCACTATTACCATTAAACTATCTGTACTTACCATAAAAAGGAGAAAGTGGTATTTTCACCTATTCAGAATATTCTTTTTCAAGTGTCGCTAATTATTCTTTATACATGCGTCCGTACCACACGCTACTTTTCCTGATTCGAGGTTAAAATAAAAAGTCATTGAATATACTTTTCATAGTTTTATTAAAAAATAGAAACAAAAATAAAATGATCACTTCAAAACAACCGAATCTTAAAGATTAGGCGTGCATGAGCGATCAAGAGTCGAATAAACTTCAAAAACTCAGTCTGTTGAAAAAGACGACGTCATAAGTACCTGCTTCAACCTATAATGAAGTCTTTTCGTTTGACTAGGATGATTTCATTGTATTTTAATTAAAGCTTGCAAAAAAAAAAAAATATGCGGGAAGAAAAACTGCTCTAACGAACAAATGTAAATATGGCATCTCTTCAAACGGCTTCCAGTTAGTTCTGTCTGTTGTTGATAACAAAAACAAAATAAAAAGAAAACATTCAAAGAGTTTCAAGAAAACATAGAAAAAAATACCTGAAGACAACAGTACTGTTTTTAAATAAATAAAAAAAAAAGGATAAATCAATTTTCACTATGTCGGAAATATGCTGTTGAATCAGTTATAGATTTTTGTCTCAACCGGCAACTGTTAACAACTCAACAAATTGGCAACAACAAGTGAACTTGTGATATTTAATTATTTAAATTGAAATATCATACTAATTGAAACAGAACCAACGAAACAAAATATAAATTGTATATTGAAGTATTTTTACGGTCAAACATATAGAACTTCAGAACAATCATAATCATCTTATGATAAAGGGTATTTATCAATTGCTTCTTTATATCAAATTGAAAAAAAATTCAATAAATGTAACTTAGTTAATAAAGGGAATGAAGAAGAGGTGGCGACAGCCTTAGACAAAAGATGAGACTTGAAAACACAGAATTCTGGTACTTCCGGTGAATTCTAAGAAAATCAAAAACAGAAATATATTCAATTTTTCTCGCCTTGTATCATTCATCCATGTATGGAATATTATTGCCACATCTGGTCTGGTGTTTATATATATATATATATATATATATATATATATATATATATATATATGAAAATTCTCAGAGTTAACCTGTAGAAAAGACAATATTTATAAATATAATGACAATAGAAAACTATAGTTATTGCTGACGTGTTTCGTCAAAAGTCTACACTAGACGAAACGCGTCAGCAATAACTACAGTTTTCCTATTGTTTAAAAGGAAATAATGGGTTCACTTCGACATCCCAACCACGTGAAGAATGCCGGAGCGTAGAACGGACGAAACGTTGTAATAAATATGGTGACTAAGATGAGGACAATATTTCGAATGATGTAAATAGTATATATTATATTTTGTCTCATATATATATATATATATATATATATATATATATATATATATATATATATATATAGTCATCGACAAACAGATTGTTTCGCTGTATCACAGCTCTTCTGTGTGGCTAGACATCCGATTGCTTCAACCCAACCGATATAACATCAGTCAGAGTACCTACCACTAGGCTATCGTCGCACGGCAGAGAAGAAGGTTAATTTTAACCTTTTTTATACGAAATATGCCAGTAGCCATGAGAGCTCAATTAAGTTGAAGAGCGACGTTTTAATAGAAGCAGGAGTCACTGTTTTTAAAATTACCATTTTCTCAAGAGAGTTTAAACGGAATTCTCGAGAGCATATATATATTCTTGATAAAATCCAAAGAAGAACCTTCAATGTTATTCGTCATGACATGACATTTTGGTTTCAATCACTTTCCCACGACCATAAATTAGCTTCCCAGGGATCCTTCTGCAAACATTTTCAAGGCAATCGTTCTGATGAGCTTTTCTCTTTGGTAATTGGACATCATGAATTTAAGCATCGTACTAGATTGGGGGATACGTTCCATCATTTTACTGTTGAAATTTGCTAATTTTAACGGTAATTTCTATACTAACAGTATCTTCTATGAAGCCTATGACTTTTAGAACTCTTTTCCGGTTACTTCACTTCAGGTCAACTAGGATCTTCAAAAATCTAAAAGCAACGTCAATCGTCGTCTTATGTCCCATTGAATCCTGTTCTTTTTTATTTCCCTTTTCCTCAGAGACGTTTCATCGGTTTTCTTACTCTATTTCCTTTCTTCTTCGGTAACGCCTTGCATCTTAGTGGCTTTATCGCCTTGCGCGGCTGAAAACGATTAAAAACGCATCACCTTTTTTAATTTTTGATTTTTTTCAAAATTTATGTTCTCATACCTGTTTCACATGTTGGTTCCTTACGATCATCGAAGTTAAGCAACGTCGAACTTGGCCAATATCTACATGGGTTATTCCACTTGGGAATAACATGTGCAGTAAAGTTAGATGTGAATTGTTAATCGGAAAGCCGGGTTCCAATTCCAGATGGCTTTGTTATATTCACTTACGCGCAAATACTATTGGGAAAGGTATGAGACTACCTCCTCTCCCCTAGATATAGATTAATTAGTAAGACTTGTATCACTAAATCATTATAATCTCCGCCCCCGCAAAAAAATAAAAAATAAAAATAAAAATAGAAAAAATGGTACAGTCTAAAAATATTATCCGGTTTTAAAGAACTTGCAAGTGTTTGATAAGTCATATAAAGTGAATCAATCAATCAAGTATTGATTGGCTACACAAACGTGTTTTTTTTAGATTTATTTACATACTCTAAGAACCGTGATACCTGGCGTCTCACCACCAGCCATGCTGTCTACTTCAGGGCCGCTCTCAGGGACAAGAATCAGAGGAGGAAGTGCTGCTATGCCATTGAGTCCGGGTCGGACTTTAGCCTGCAACTACTGAAGGCGGTTTACGCCGGTTCCGCATTGGACTTCTCAATTACAAACATGCCCGCAAGCGACGTTTACAGACTCCCTCTTGATCTTCGTTTTGCGAAGCCAAGCCATGATGATGATGATGACGTACTCTGGAATTTAAATGAACAGAAACTACCGTGGCCACTAAATGAGGGATCACTTTATATTAATTTGTAATGTAGGTTTAATCTTTCATTCGATATCTACATTATAGTTTCTTGTTTGTTTATCAAATTCTGATTAGGTATGAATACACCACTTCCGACACCCCCACTCGAGTTCTGAATAAAGTTGATGCCGTTAAACGAAACCATGCAAGAAAAATAATAATAATAATAATGATAAGCCGTTAAAAAACGAAACAAAGAAACAAAAGATGTTTTAATAATAATAATGGGAATAATAATAATAAAGAAAACTTTAAAACGAAAACAAAAAATGAAAATAAACAAATGTTAACAAAATGGGAAAATACAAAACTTGAAAAAACAAAAATGGAATAAAGATAAACCGCTAAAAACGAAACAAACAGATGATGGAATAAAATAAAAAAATAATAATAATAATAATAATAATAATAATAATAATAATAATAATAATCAATTGTTACGAAACAAAAAGATGTTTTCCATGGGAATAATAATGAAGATAAAACGCTAAGAACGAAACAAACAAATGTTTTATATGGCAAAAATAATAATAATGATAAACCGTTAAAAACAAAACAATTTTTTTTTACATGGGAAAAATAATGATAATAAACCTTTAAAAATGAAACAAACAAATGTTTTATATGTGAATAATAATAATAATGATAAACCGTTAAAAACTAAAAAACACAAATGTTTTACATGGGAATAATACTAATTGATATGGCTTGTCCAGCGGATTGTAACATAGCAACCAAGGAATTTGAAAACTATCAAAATTGAAATAGAAAAATGAAAATTAATAATACCAGATTTGGAATTTTTGGAACAAAACAAACATTGGTTATTTGTACCAAGGAGAAATGTCGTCAATCCATAACAACACACCACGACCTGCCTTAGGGGAGTGTGTCCATAGCAGAAATCGAATGATGATGATGATAATAATAATAATAATAATAATGATCAGTTAAATACGAAACAAACCCCGTATTTTGCATGGGAAAATAATAAGATTCCCTAAAAACGAAACAAACAAATGTAATAATAATAATAATAATAATTTAATATTCTCTGTTACATGGAAATTATAATTTAATGAGTCTAAAAACGAAACAAAGAGATGGGGAATAATAATAATAATAACAATAATAATAATAATAATAATAATAATAATGTCAAAGCAAAAAAAAAGGCAGTCTCACAGACATGAAGTCCACCTTGAAAAGAAAAATAGAAAAGAAATTTGAACACCTTTGAATTATCAGTTGAAACTAGCCAGTAAGAAGAAATGCGAGTCGAAAGGTCATCAGGAATGTGAAGTCCTATCAACTAAAGAAAAAATAAAGCAAACAATACAACTGAAGGCTCAAAGAATAAGACGCTACGAGAAAAGATCAAGATTCTATAGACAGAACAAGATCTTTCAAACCGATGCAAAGAAATTTTCAGGAAATAGGTAAACAAAAGAATTGAAGTGACAGTCCCCCTAAAATTCGTTCTTTGCCCTAAAGAACACAACGAAGAGGCAGATTGATTCCGGCAAGAGTTAGAACGAATGAAAAATAAACCAGAACAGACATGGGCAGGAATCACAGAAGAAGATCTATTCCGTCATAATGGAAATCTCCAGGAATAGATAAAAAATATATTATTTAAATACAGCACACAAAAAACTCTGCCAAAGTCAAGAAATGGTTAAACTAAAACAATGACAACAAAAATAGTGACACAAATATTGGACCAAAATGAATACAAACGTTAAATCTATTTTAACAAAACAAACATATGGAAAGAAAGAATGGATGGATGTTATATGAATAAATTTGATCCTGGAAAATTCCCGTGGGAAAAAAAACTTAGTATTGCCTGGATAGATTATCGTAAAGCATTCGATAGTGCACATTCCTGGATAACAGGTGGCTTCAATTTCATCAAACAAAATATTAACTTTTTAAAATCTCTGGCAGAAATAAACCCATGAATATTTATTTTTTCTTTAATATATTGATTAACCAGTTTGTCTTAGTAAACCATCGATTATAATGGATATAAAATAAGGAACCAATGAGTATGCAAACTGTAAAAATTTTTTATAAAGACAGAAGATTTTATAGTTTTGGAGAATATTTTATGAACAATAAAAGATTTGAACAAGGAGAATTTTACTAGGGTGTAAATGCCAGTAATTTTAACTCAGAACAGAGGTTTGGGGCTTGACATAGACAAATTTCTAAAACGTCTAGTATAAATCATTCAAACAAACAGCGTAAAGAAGGTGAATAACCCAATGACAACAACGTTTTGAAACAACAAAAAATGTTAGAAACAACATGAAAAAGAAAGATACTAATAAAAAATGAATAACAAAAAATTTATTTAAGTTTTACAAGAACCAACTTGGACAAGGATAAAGTTAACAGATGAACTGGCAAGACAAACCTCTGCATGGGAATGAAACGTTGATGAAAATGTCCTGAAACTGAGGTTTTAGATAACATCTACTTAAATTATTGTTTCGTTACAAAGAAAAAAAAATACTAGTTTTTGTTTTTATTAAAACAATGATTAAATCGACATACACATAATGAAAAGCAACATGATAACACCACAGATGAGGACAATGGTCTGAGTAAAAATAATTGAATCCTGAAACCCCAGCTTAAGAGAAATATTTTAATACAGCACACACACTTCTTTGTCTCCCAGAAAAAAAAAAAAAAAAAATTCAGAAATGTAATATAACAAAAATAATTAGGCTTTAACCAAATAGCAGAAATCGAATGATGATGATGAATAATATTAATAAGGGTTTGGGGTTACATACGAAACAAAAGAGGGAAACATAGATAAAACGGTAAAAACGAACAAAAAAGATACTTGGGAAAATTTGAAAAAAAAAAATGAGTGAAAGGAGTAAAATAAAAAAAAATAAGTAAATAAAATGGAATGTTTCTAAGAAACGAAAATAATTGACTCTCCAATCACTAATTCCTAGTCGATATCCACTGGGACATTGTGGGTGTGAAGCAGCCCGCAAAATGAAACCAAACGAACTATGCGATAATTGTCTCTGATGGCCACAGCCAGATGCAGAAACGTTTCTGCATTCGTCCGGTTTCAATATCCACCACATCGCCGAATTTTTAATACTTCTGTCGGAAATTTTTCTGCTGATGGGTGTTCACACAAAATTTAATATCCACTTAGTAATCACATTAACGAACATCCAGATTATTGATGAACAATGCTTGCATTTTACATGTCAGAAATTTTAACTGAGGTTGGGGGTGTTAATATCCACAGGTGAATAAATCAATGACCAAACATCCTGAAAATGAATAATAAAATTGTTTGATGGACAAGGAGTTATTGAACGGGAATGAAACGTGCTGAAAATGTCCACTGAGGTTTTCGTTACTTAAATTATTGTTTCGTTACAAAGAAAAAAAATTAGTTTTTGTTTTTATTAAAACAATGATTAAAACATCTACATGATATCAGATGAGGACTCGTAAAATTCCGAATTATTGATGCCTCCCTGCAGGAAATTAGGGTCCGGTTTCGATATTGGCGACATCACTCCAAACATCTGAATTAATACACGAACATGCGAATTTGATGGCCCAGAAATTTCTTTGGTTTGTAATATCCACATACAATCACCGAAAACATCCGAATTGTTGATCCTTCTAACGCCGAAAATTTCGGCAGGTTCTAATATCCGAACTCCGAAGATCGCCGGAATTTCGTCCGATTTATTGATCACTAAACATCTTCTGCCAGAAATTTCTTTGGGTTGATTCCAATATTCCAAAATCCGAATTGTTGATCCTTCTGCCGAAAATTTCGGCAGGTTACAATATCCACTAGATCGCTGAACATCCGAATTATTGATGCCTCCATCTGAAATTTCATCCAGGTTCGATAACCACTACGTCACAAAACATTCGAATTGTTGATCATTATACCGGAAAGTTCGTTAGGTTACAATATCCATTACATCACCTAACATCCGAATTATTGATTCTTCTGTCGGAAATTTCGTTAGGTTACAATATCCACTACATCAACCGATCATCCGAATTATTGATGCCTCTGCCGGAAATTTCATCCGGTTTCGATATCCACTATACCGAAAATCAGAATTGTTGATCGCTCTGCCGGAAATTTCATTAGGTTACAATATCCACTATATCACCCGAACATCCGAATTATTGACGCCTCTGTCGGAAATTTCGTCCGGTTTCAATATCCACTATATCACCCTAACATCCGAATTGTTGATCATTCTGCCAGAACGTTTGTCAGCTTCGATGCAAAGAAACATTTAATATAGATTTTAGACTCTTTATAATGATTTTCTAAGCGTAGCTTAGATGTGGCACAAAGCCGAAAATATGGGGCACCCATTGAGGATCGAACTCACTACTCAGTCGTAATTGTACTAGCAAGACAAGTCTGCTAACCATTACGCCACCTCGAGATACCATTTTAACCTCTTTATAGATTAATAAATGTTTCCCCCGTAAAAAAATGCAATGATCTGAAAAGATAATAGCCAGCTGAAGCAAAGCCAGGAGCGTAAGGAGGATGAGATAAAACACCCATATTTAATACCATGATGTATCCTTGTGTAACTTGATCTGTATGTGGCCTTGCATTATCGTGTAAGAGAAAGGAGGGTTAAGGTCTTCATGATACACCCCTCAATATTCCACCAAAGTGAGATAAAATACGCCACCCCATATATATATATATATATATATATATATATATATATATATATATATATATATATAATGAAATGGACAAAGTCCGACAATTATTTTAAGACATTTTCTGTTTATACATTTTTTTTATGGATACAAATATTTAAGTATATGCTCTGTTTATAATAAACAGTATTAACAACATTTACCGGCCTGAATGTCCGAGAAATAGTCATAGAAAATATGCGACCGAGCTAACCGAAAACGCTCCTCTGTGGCGAAATCGGTAAAAGCACGTCAGGCTATATGTCGGTTCCGTATAGGGTACAGGTTAGATTCCTGTCGGGGGACGCATATTTTCTCTGACAATTTCTCGGACATTCAGATTGGTAAATATTGTTAATACGTTTTATTATAAACAGAGCATTTACTTAAATATTTGTATCTATAAAAAAGAATGTATAAGCATAATAAATGTCAAATATATATATGCTGCTAACATGTCTGGAACGCCTTATCTGGAATTCTACGAAGCTCGATTGCCTTGAGTGACAGTTGGGCCTCAAACTAACAAGTGGAACCCCTACATACGATCTGTCGCTGAAGATGCAGGTAAAATGGCCAGTTCCGTGTACCACCCCAGTAAGTACCTGACTCCTTATGTTATCCGCTACCTTTACAAGATCTAGATAAGATCGAAAATGGAGTACTGTTGTCATATTTGGGCAGGAGATGCCTAATCCTCATTTTCAAGTCTCGTTGGCGTTCAAAAGCGCCTACGAGTCCTTGTGGGTGACGAATAATTTTCTAAGCTCTCTCTCACAGGTGGGATGGGGAGAGCCTCTCAATACTCAGTCTTCCATGGAAAATACTCGGATGAACTACATTCCTTTGTTACGCTTGTCCTTAATTCCATTGCTAGGACCCGCCATCCCACTTACATTGTAGTAAACCATCCACATTCCCCCTCCGTATTCAATTGGTGAGAAATAAGAAGGATGTGTCCACGCTCACAACCATCTTAACCTATTGAAGACTAGAGTTAACTGTTATCTTCTCCTCCTATCCGTACAAACTATCCCTTAACGTAAAACTCTATCTCGCGTGGCCCACGGTCATTGTACAAGGTGAATCTTACTTTAAAAAAATATTCCGCTATTGCTTTTCTCATAATATCCTTTCGTGGCTCAAATAACTTCCCCTTTAGTGTAGTTTTCAGATTGGGAAAGAATAGGGAATCTTTTGAACAAGTGGTGCATTGTGCTTGACCAGAACAGCTTGGATTATGCGGACGGAATTTTGCTGACACTCTCTGTGTGCAAAAAATATCAGTTGGAATTGAGTGCACTGATCCTGTGCTTATTCAAACTTTGTAAGAAATCTCCTGGATTACTACACAACGGTCTTCCTATGAGTATTCGTCAAACATTCCCAGTCGGCTTCTCGTGTTTCTAACTGTGTATGGCCTGCCTGAGCGTAACTCGCTCACCACTGTGGTACGACCATGTCTAAAACACTTTCTTGATCTGAGTTTTGCCTACGGAATCATTGCCAAAGACCTGCTGAATCTACTGAGCGGTTTGAACTTCAGGATCACCAAGATTTTGACCAAATTTCATCCAATATAATTTTTTGATGTGTTCAGTCATCTTGCATGATATCAAAAATGCGACGAATACGTATACAAGTCTGTACTACAGGCGTAACACGTGAGAACAGACGCTGTATTCCAGCACGAAAATCTTCATGTATGCGTAAGAAGAGTGACGTCATCTCACACTTAAAGAATCTTTCCCACGTTGCATTATTTTTGGCGGGAAAAAATGAAGTCGGATAGTTTTCGGATGCACCTATATTTTAGAATATAATATTTAATGTACTTTAATGAATTTACTACTGTACAATTTTAGGAGACACAGGAGGTACGTAGGAGTAATGAATAGCGGTGGAGTAATGGATAGCGGCTCAGATTGAGGAATCGGAGAGCCGAGTTCGAATTCCAGTCGAATCCATTACATTCACTTACGTGCTAATACCCTTGGGAAAGGTATGAATCCTCTTCTTCCCCCTCCATCTATGGTAAATAACAGGACAGACTGGGTTCTATAACCTTGGATGGCAACTGGCCTGCAGCAGAAAAAAACAGCAAACGTCTGCCTCGTCAGTCATGTATCGAAAGCTATATGATTGGCTAAGCGTATAGCACATAACTGTCCGACAATTTTAGAAGTTCGTAAAAAATGGAGATTACTCTACAGATTTCATTGGAAAACATAGGTAAACAAATAAACATTTATTTAAACACATCTGGGCACTTCCACTTGGTTTCCGTGTCGTTATTTGCCCGCTACACAACTGGCCGGTGCTCAGTTTCTTTATACAAACATCTTGTGTCAGACACGGATACTAACATTTTTTTTTCATTTTTTTATATATATTGGCATTGTAATTCCGCTGGGGCTATGGTTCCTATTTTGGCCCCTATAAAGCAGTATACATATTGTTCTTTCTCTTGTTATTATTTTCATTAAGTCCGGGATCAATAATGAGCACTTTTAACATCTTTTGTTTTATTTTTATTTTTTAATCAAATTCACCCACAGCAATACAGTAAAGCCCTTAATACACAAGTTTTTACTGAGTGTGAAAGAGAAATCAGAAAACATTATGAATGAGCCGGAACAGTAAAAGAGTAATCAGGAAGAGATTAGATAACAATTGGCATTGCATTTAAATTTTTGTTGGTCAGAAAGCATGAAGCTGGAAGAGGTTTCCACAAGCGAGAGAAGAAACTGTTAGCATAGAACTTACGGTTACATCGTGACAGTTCCACTGTAAATTGATAGTCTAGTAATGCGCTTAGATTCATAAAGTCTTTATTACGCTTACGTTCAGAAATGTAGCACAAGGCTAAAATGGGGAATGAGGGGAAAAGGATAGTCTTCTTCTGCCTTAACATTAAACTTAGCTAGTCACAATTGCTGACCCAAACATACCATAATATACCTTACACTAGTAAAACAACGGATTCTTACCCACCATTTTTACAACAGCCACCATAATGTCAGATGTCTCTATGAAAATACTAACTAGTCCCCTTATGTACAATTCATGTCTGTGGGAGTAGGGGAATAAAATAACGAAGAGTAATATTTATTCTGTACAATACAGAAATGTGGCACAAGGCCAAAAGCGGGATTGGGGAAAGGATGGTCTTCTTCTGTCTTAACTATAACTTAGCTAGCCGCAAACACTGACCCAATCGTACGAAACAATATTCCTTACACCAAAACATATATATATATATATATATATATATATATATGATATATGAAAATATCTGGAAAAACAAACAAAAATCCTTAGAATGTGATTATGTTGTTTTAATTAGGAATGAAATGTCGACGTCTGACGTTTCGGTTTAATAACCTTCTTCAGGACAATATTCATTAAAAATACAATACAATTAACATAATCAGTATAAATCGACGAAAACGATGGACATAAAAAAAAACAAGTCTTATCCAAAACAGATGATAGAACATTTTTGAATGATTAGCTTTCCGTTTGAGCGTGGTCACGTTGTCGTCAAATGGGCGACGCTTTAAAAACATATTCTTAAAATTTTATAAAATTTGATTCCGATGGAAAGCAGTTCGTTGTAGTAATAAGCGGAGACTAGTAAATTCTTGTATCTTCGGATAAGCATGCAGTCCTCCATATAATAAAATGAAATCAGGTTTGTATTTCCAGTGGACAGTATGTTAGCAAATATAAATGGATATAAATCCGACAGAATGAAGAAAATATCTGGAAAAACAAACAAAAATCCTTAGAATGTGATTATGTTGTTTTAATTATGAATGAAATGTCGACGTCTGACGTTTCGGTTTAATAACCTTCTTCAGGACAATATTCATTAAAAATTTAATACAATTAACATAATCAGTATAAATCGACGAAAACGATGGACATAAAAAAACAAGTCTTATCCAAAACAGATGATAGAAAATTTTTGAATGATTAGCTTTCCGTTTGAGCGTGGTCACGTTGTCGTCAAATGGTTGTACTACAACGAACTGCTTTCCATCTGAATCAAATTTTATAAAATTTTAAGAATACGTTTTTAAAGCGTCGCCCATTCTAATGCATGGAATAATAAGGCAACACAAAATGTACTTAGAACAAAATGTATTGAAACAAGAAAAGTGTACACAATATTTACATATAGTCATTTGTATATTCCTGGTAAGACCGTTCCTGGAGAATGTGTTGACTGAGTCGCAGTCGGGCAGAGTCTCTAGTTGAATCTCTTGATTCCTCCCTCTCTTCCCGGTACCAACCATATTTATATGGTCGGTACTCCACTATGCAAATTAGGTGGATCCTACCACAACAATAATAAATAAGAATGATAACCAAAGTTCGTTGTCAATAAATATATACAATTATATGTGAAGAAATATACTCATAAGGTGTGCTATATTTATGAGATAAAGTGCTCAATATCAGAGATAGAGCGTGTGTAAATATAAAAGTAAACATTGAAGTCAACACTTAGAGGCGACAGGCTGCTGTTTCAAGCTAGAGCCAATCGTTACGGCTCACGATTGCGTCTAGCATGAAACAGACTGTCGCCTCTAAGTGTTGACTTCAATGTTTACTTTTATATTTAAAAATTATATATATATATATATATATATATATATACAATAAATAATTATTTTTTTGATTTCTCATTGTTATTTGATTGGTCATTCCAGCTTATGTAACAGCGTTTCCCCTAGCGAGGGATGTTTGCTTGATTTGAACCTTTTAAAAGCCTTTATTATACAGTTAACACGATTAGTTGATAAGACACCAGAAGTGTTGAAACAAAATGTTTATTTTTGTAGTGATTTTATAATATATTTATGTTACAATTTTTGAATAAATCATTACACACACACACACACACACACACACATATATATATATATATATATATATATATATATATATTTCGGTAATCTTTCCCCTTAAATCTATCTATGTATCTATGTATGCATATGCTACAAACAAAAGCGCTGACATAGAATAACAGTAAAGTCAATAAAGTCAGTTGCTAAAAAACCGTTTAAAATGAAATATATCTTAATTTCAGATGTGGAGACTTAGATAAAATGTCTGTCTTTATATGCATGAAATCAAAAGTAAATTTATACATTGAAAGAGAAAGAGAGACAGCAAGCGATAAACCCATTACACTTTGACTTATCAAATGGTGTAAGATCCTATCCTTTTTGCAATCTTTTATTATTTTCATAGAATTCCCCCTTTCTAATACTGTAAAAATTGAATATTTTAGAAAATTGTTTTGTATATTTTTTCCATTCACTGTATCTAATACAAAAACTATCAAACTTACTTGGATTTATTCTTGAAATAGCAAAACTTTGAAATCAGTTTGTTAGCAAAAACAGCGGAAATTAAGTATTTTTGTACATTTTTCAAACGATGTTTAAAACTAAATACTCAAACTTTGCTAAAAGCTATGAATCTAATTTTAAATTACTAATCACATCAAACTCCAGCGGTCGCATCGCGTGCAATGTCGATTTTCTGAAAAAAATCAACCTGCCTTATTGAGACGTCCTTTTTCTCCGCAGCCTACATTGCAACGCGTGGGCAGACACTTCTTGTCTCTACTGCGTGTTAAATAGCAACTGGCCAGTGGCTTCGTCTCAACCAAAGAGAAATAAACGTTCTTTGCATCCCTAGAAATCTATCATCATTGAAATAGGAGTAGATAGTTGCATTTATCAACCCATTCACCTGCTTCCTCGGTTCTTGAATATTCGTAGAGGCTTATCCCTTGTATTCTATTTAGGATCGGTTTCCGGTTCCTTCTAAAGTCTACTTCAACTCTATACTTCTAATGTCTCCGCCTAAACTCTGAAATTTTATTTACTATTTACTTATTTTTCCTCAATAGTAGATAGGTTCGCCTATCGCCCTGTTCATACTCTTCCCCGGTTTTTTGAAAAGGAGTAGTTACCTATTCCTTGTTTCTTGTTTAGCATTTGGTTTCCAGGTTCTTTTAAAGTTTTTATATTATTGTTGTGGTACGATACACCTAATTTACATAAGTGGAGTACCGACCATATAAATATGGGTTGGTACCGGGAAGACAGGAGAAAGGAAGAGAGATCCAATCGAGAGACTCTGCCCGACTGCAATTTAGTCAACCCATTCTGCAGGAACAGTCTTCCCAAGAATATACCAAAACTAACTGTAAATATTGTGTACATTTTCCTTGTTTCAATACATTTTGTTTACGTACATTTTGTGTTGTATTATTATTATTCCATGCTTATCCAAGTTTCAACAATTATTTTATTTTAATTCACAGCTAGTAGTCCATTGCATTAATATTAAGCAGGCAGTACCTTTTCTTCTGGAGGTGTCTGGGTTTATTACACAATGCCTGAGGCGTTCCCTAAAGGTAAAGTGCAGTGGGTGCTTGAAAATTTTTTCCAAAGTGTTGTTGTTAAACCCACTTTAAACTGACCGTGTGTTACATTCGCTAGCGACGTAGGCGCAACTAAAAACACATTTCTCCATTTTTTTTCTCTGCTGACCTAATTGCAAAATTCGTCTAGTACAAAATTCGACAAATATTGTTTAGAGCTTCCTAGTACAGGAATTTCTGGAGAACCATACTCTCGTACGTACTGAAGAAACATAGAAGAAGATAACGCACATATTTCCATTGCTAAAAAAAAAAAAGAGATGTTAATTTGAACCCGGTCAATGACAATCGCTTGTGGGAGATTTTTTTTTTTAAGAGATATTCTTTCTCTCACTCTTCTCTCTTTGATGTTTTCTTCTTTCCCAAAGGTAAGCGTCACCTGAAGTCATGCCAATAACAAATAACTTTGTAAAAGAAAAAGAAAGCTCATATACTTGAGCTAAAGAGATTTAAAACGCTAAATATTCTTCTGCTACAGACATTTATTTTAAATCTCGATTTTGTGTCACATTCAATAGAAATGTGGGCGGACTGTTAAATCCACATGGGAAGGACAGTTAGCATTCAAATTATAAAACGACATTTCTTTCTTGGTCTCTGTTTGTCTATAAAGTTGTCTTTCGCGATGTAATGATGTAATATAAAAAAAAACGGTAGAAGCGAATGAAGCTTAATGTAACTCTTCTGTTTCAGTGCTTATTCGTTATTTTTTTACTCCAGCTTCCATGTTTTCTACATCGTTATTTTCCAAGATGCCCTACTTCTATCTTAGAGTAAGGGAACTACAGCAAGGTATGCCTATAAATCCACACTGAATATATTTTAGAGACGCGAAATTGGAATTACGTTGAAAAATTCATCTCTATTTCGAAAAGGATATATTTCCAGAGCAGCAAGTAGACATTTACTTGACCCCCACCCACCGAGTCAGGTTATGAAACAAGGTCAGTTTTTAACGTGGATACCCGAGTGTTTTCACTTGGGATGCTGGTCCAAGCTGGTCTTAGTTGGTCATAGCTTGTCGAAGCTAGTCAGAGTTGGTCTAAGCTAGTCATAGCTAGTCTTGGCTTGTCATAGCTGGTCTAAGCTGGTTAAAGCCTGTCCAAGTTAGTTGTAGTGATACCTCTAGCACAGGAACAGATCCCTTTGCCAGGTAAGTATTCCAGAGCAGCAAGTAACGACCGTGATTATCGTCAAGTAACTTGCTTCCTAAGAAATAAACATTGTAATATTAATTTGGGATTCAACTTCAAATACATTAAATCAATAGCTTCATCTGTCGCAAGGAAACTTGATTCTCTGTGTCGTGCCAGAAAGTTTTTTCTCGTCTGAATCCATCCTTCAAATCTATAAATCAACCATGCGTCCTTGCATGGAATATTGCTGTCATAAATGATCTGGTGCCCACGCTGTTTGTCTCGAGGTCCACGACAAACTCCAGAGACGGATATACAATGTGCTAGATCTTGATCTGACATCTAGTCTAGAGTCGCTTTCTCACAAACCTGCTGTAGCTGCCCTCTGTCTCTTCTACAAATATAGACAGATATTACATACCAATTTGAGAAAAATAGATGTCAGTTAGCTGTTATCCTCTCTCCAAGTTCTCCACTGCCTTAACCGGGTATTGAACTAATACTGTTTGGGTCCTGTCACTGGATCTAACCAACGGTTTTATCCCCTCTGCCATGTGTCCTCAAGGATACATGGCAGAGGGGATAAAAGCTTTCAATACCCGGTTAAGGTATAACTGATAACTGTCATCTATTAAACATGACACGTGGGACTAGAACAGTCTACCCCAGTGAGCGAAATAAAAGGTTCAGTTCGACATTCCAAGCACCTGAAGAAGGCCGGAGCGTGCAACGGCCGAAACTTTGTAATAAATATGTTGACAAAGATGAGGACAATAGTCCGAATAATGTAAATAATGTACTTAATACCTCATCTCAGAAATATAGAAAAATACTGAAGAAGGCCGGGGCGTACAACGGCCGAAACGTTGTAATAAATATGGCAACAAAGGTGAGGACAATAGTCCGAATAATATAAATAATGTACATAATACCTCCTCTCAGAAATATAGACAAAAATCTAAAGAAGGCCGGAGCGTACAACAGCCGAAATTTTGTAATAAATATGGTGACAAAGATGAGGACAATAGTCCGAATAATGTAAGTAATGTACTTAATACCTCATCTCAGAAATATAGACAAATACTGAAGAAGGCCGGAGCGTACAACGGCCGAAACGTTGTAATAAATATGGCGACAAAGATGAGGACAATAGTCCGAATAATGTAAATAGTGTAAAAGTAATTGTCTTAAATTTTCTAACCGTCTGAGAAAAAAACTGGTAATTTTTTTCACGGTTTCACCCACTAACACCTACTCACCCCAAAAAAGAAAACATCAACTAAAGATATAAATTAGGAAGAACAAAAAAACATCAACAGGAAGGTTATATATTTGACGATTAAAAAATAAAAGAATTTTTGAACTGGTCAACACAACAGGAGCTGAATATATTTCGAAATTCGGAAAGTTGCTTATTTTTTGCCGCTGTCTCTTATAATTGGTCTCAACAGCCAAAGCGATGCATCGAAACAAAAAAAGGTAATTAATGGTATTCACCAGATACCGAAAATCATCACTGTATACAAAATACTGTGAATAAATTTACCAGAATAAAAAGAAAGCCAAATTAATACCACTAATCCTCCAGCATGGATCTCACCAGAGGTGTCGACAGAACGTCTCCAAATATCTGCAACAACAGAAGCCTAGGCGGTAATTCTACAGATGCAGTTGAACCAATCAACAGTGCATTCATGTTCACATGCAAGCATGAACCTAGACTGAGAAAATTGAAAATACCGTTCAAAAGCACAACCTCTGAAGACTGAAAATTTTACCAAGAAACATCGATGTCGGGATCAAATTGATATTTGAAAAGTAATCTTTTCATATAATATCATTAACGCTTTATTTTTAATATTATTTTAATATTTTTAATATTGAGTACTATATATATATATATATATATATATATATATATATATATATATATATATATATATGTGTGTGTAGAGCTTTTAAATAAATCATATCAAATTATATCACCCAATCACGCTACTTTTGCTTCAAATTTTTGGTATACTCGCATTTTTCCCCAAAACTGCCTCAGGATACCAAAAGGTTGAAACCAAGGTAGCGTGATTGGCTGATCTCCTAATTTTTTAACACACGCACACACACACACACACACACACACACACACACACACATATATATATATATATATATATATATATATGTACACACACACGCACGCATATATGTACACACACAAGTTTCATTAAAACAACTGGCAAGATAGTACGATTAGACTTTCTGTTAAATTTTTCTTGCATTCGTATTCTGGGAATAAAGTGTGTAAAAATTGTTCAAATGTTCTCTATATGCGAGCGCTTTCGGCTATTCATTATCAAGGATGCGTTCTAAAAATTTTATTTAACCAACCAGTCCCGTTTAAACGCACATGGAAATATGCCAACTCAGTCTGCAACATAGTCGTAGAAAATATCTCGATAATAGTCTCATCCATAGGTAAAAAAAAAAACGGCTAAAAATAATGAATGCATTAATAATATAAATGAAAACGCCATCACTGAATAATATCAGCTATGAACATGGCCGCCATAAAATATGTAAAATATGTAAAAATTTCAGATAAAGTATTTCAGTAAGAGGGCAATATAAAGAAAGACAAAACAAAAACATTTCTTATCCACCGCATTTCGTCCTGCGATGGATATTATCAAGGAAAATGTATTTTATTAAGTAATATATATATATATATATATATATATATATATGCACCCACCCACACACACACAAATATATATATATATATATATATATATATATATATAGCAGGACAGACTGGGTTCAATAGTCTTGGATGGCAACTGGTCTAGGAGAAGGACAACTATTAATTCAAAACCTGCGGATGGTCGTTTGGGGACCTTGTGGCACGTAGTGCACCAGGTCTCTGTATCCGGCACTTAAAAACGTGGGATTAGTTCTGAAAAAAGCCTTCAACACTATAATCAAATCATATGTACTGGTGTCTGGCTGTCAGTTCCTAGGAACTGAGCTGCTTGACCCTCATGCACCGAATACGACGAGAGAATCCAACATATTTATATACACAATGTGTGATTAATGACAGAAAAAAAATCTTAGCCTTGATAAACTGCATGATGATAATAGATAAAAAGTAAAACTTAAAAACGGGCTAGCTAACCGGTTTCAAACCTCGCTGAACAGAGCTAGATCGAGCTTAATAAATAGAATTATCACCAAAAAGAGATGGACAATATATATTGGGGCACGGAGAAAAAAATATTGCTTAGATGGAAATTAGTTGGAGGCCCAGTACGAAGTCCTGTTTACACAGAGAGGGCTCCAAAGTAAACAGGACATCGTAATGAGCAATATTTTTTTTTCTCCTATGGTATTCATTATCGATAGTATAAACCTAATCCTGGACAACAACAATTTTGAATTTGCCAACAAAAATTATATCCAAACCCTAGGTACCGTGATGGTAACGAAAATGGCACCAACATATGCCACTCTAACGTTAGTTTATCTAAAGAAAAAACCTCTCTCAAACGATAGAACAATTATATGGAAAAACCCACTTCACTAAATCTTGGAAGCGATGCTTGGATGAGTGTTTCTTCTTCTCGAAATCCTCCTGGAGCGATATTAACCAATTACACAATCTACTCCAAAACTCCAAAACATACACCCGAAGATCAAATTCATCCAAGAACATAATTTTAACGAGCTGCCATTCTTAGATATGCTCATCAGAAATAGAAATGACAACGTTATCACAGATATCTACCAAAAACCTACAGACACCCAACAATATATTACTTTCAAGAGACATCACCCCAAAACTAATAATTTGGCACGCTCAAATCACCGTGCTGATAACAAATATGGCGCCTGTTTGGTTACATTGCGCAGATCAGTAAGAAATTTCAGTGATTGCGCAAGTCAGTGTTGCCAAAATTGTGTGAAAAGTTTGTGTGATATGATTATACGGTTTTTGAAATATTAGAAAAAATGTTATCTTGATAATAATTTGGCACGCAGTATATATATATATATATATATATATATATATATATATATATATATATATATATGCTATTTCCTTTTAGTAAATTTTGGGAATACATATATGTGTTTATGGAACTCTCTTCCGACTTCTGCTTTCCGGTGAAATTTGATCTTCAAAAAAAAAAAAAAACCTTATTTTCTGTTTTCTATAATTCTTGTTCTTTTATCGTCCTCTCCACTTAATACTAGATTTTCTTATATTCTATAAAACTCAGTAACCGCCTTTTGCTTAGAGTGAAAGGATTAAATATGTTTAAAGAAAGGTCCGATTAAAAAATATTTCGTTTTAGATATTTTTCTTGACAAGCAAAGGATTACATTTAATATGCAGTAAATTTTAAAGGCTGACGGCATTAACGTCTGCTTTCGTACAATGCTTATTTGTGAAAAGAAAAAGAAGGAAAGGAGACAGGGAAAAGAGAAAAAGAAACGCCTCCTCCTACAGAATAGAAGACAAAAATATTGTCTGATTTTGTTACATCCGGTTTCGGCCCCGCCTTCTTTCGCACGAAAATTAAATTAATCTTCTCCTTTATTCTCATGGCGAAAGTTAAAGAAATTCAGAAATATACGAAGCAAATTTTCGTAGATGGTTTATTTCCTGATCGCCAGCTGAATTTATGAAAATTGAGGGTGAAAAGCAGTACCATTCTTTAGACAGAAAATAAAACTGCCGAACAACAGATCGAATTCGTCAACAAAAGAAACTTTCTACGCAGATTTGAAAAGCAAATGAGATCCAGCTAGACAACGATTCTTTCCATCCACCTGCACAAAGAGGATCTTCAACAAGAGAAAAATATTTGTTCAAAGAAAATATATTCAGTTGATTTAGAACATTAATTAAAATTTCCTTTCATTTAACTTATCAGCTCTTCCATAGCCAATTAATGAAATAATTTTGGTATTATATGGACAAATATTGAAGCGTATGTAACGACCTTTTTTGTAAAGAATTAGAATAGGGCGATACAGTGTCAATGTTTGCATAAGAGTTGGCAGTTCTATGGATGTGGGGTCTGCAAGTCATTTTTCTGTTATTTCCAAATCCTTGTATAGCATAGGAGGCATGGTGGAGTAATGGAAAGCGGCCCGGATATAGGAATCGTGGAGCCGAGTTCGAATTGCAGTCAAAACTATTACATTCATTGACGTGCTAATACCCTTGGTATGAGCACCGAATGGAACCTCTTCTTCTCCAGCTACGGGTAAATAGCAGGACAGACCGGGTTCCCTCTTGGATGGCAACTGGTCTACCTTTATCTCATCTGTATTATTTTTCCTCCCCATCAACCTTGTCTCTGACTATCCCACATTGTTACAAAGATAGATTCTCTCTTTTATTGTCAAAAACCACAAGACATTTTCCTTGCACGCAGTTTTCTCTTTCATCCTAAGCTGAAGAAGCTGAACCCAACACACGTCACCACGGTGAAATGCGTCGCCTATAAACCTTTTAAATTTCTCTCATAATCACTTTGTTATACATCCTTCAAACATGCATCGGTTGTTAATTGGGGCAAGAATTGGCTGGTCAACTTTAACGCCTCAAAAACTAAACTATTCTCTATTAATCACCATAGAGATCATTCCCTGCCCCCCATTAGAATGTCTGATGCTCAACTTCTTAAAAGCAACTCTCTGCATCTCACGTTGACTGCTGACCTGAGATGGAACAAATACATTGAGTCAATTGCTTCGTCCAGCCCAAGGAAAGTTGGTTCTTTGTGCCGCGCCAGGAGATTTTTCTCCCCGGAATCGATACTTCAAATATACAAATCAACCATTCGTCCTTGCATGGAGTATTGCTGCCATATATGGTCTGGAGCACCTTCTGTTTACCTCGGAGTTCTTGACAAGATCCAGAGACGGATATGTAATATAATTGGCCCTGATCTGGTATCTCGTCTGCAGTCACTCTCTCACAGACGCGCCGTCGCCTCTCTCTGTCTTTTTTTTACAAATACTCTCATGGCAATTGCTTCGATGAGCTGCTTTCACTGGTTCCCAGACTTGATGAATTCAAGCGCCCTACGAGGCTGGCATCCCGCTCTCACCCTTTAACTGTAGAAACTTTTAAATGTAGCCGTCTCTTCTACTCCAATAGCTTCATGTGTCACACCTCTCGCCTGTGGAACACCCTTCCCTATTACTCTTTCCCTGGGAGCTATAATCTCCAACTATTCAAATGTAATGTCAATCGACATATCCAGTTACCTTGATCTATCCACTACCCTTCTCCTCATCCTTTTTTCTATCATTCCTATCTGCTCTCGTTCCAAATCTTTTGCAATCCCCCTGCATCCTAGAGGCTTCCCGCCTTCCTCGGTGCGTAATGCTCAATATATATATATATATATATATATATATATATATATATATATATATATATATATATAAAAATGACAGTTTTTGTGACACGTTTCATCCGCTTGATTGAAAGAGCAAATAATCCACTAAGACGAAAATGTCTGAAAAATGCCTGTCGTTATTGATCTAGCGAGACAAGCTTGCTAACCATTACACCGCTTCGAGGTGCCCAACACATACTTATATATTTGTATAAGAAATTATTCCAAGAGGATAGAAGCCAGGTAGAACTCAATGTCCAAGACAGAGTAAGGCTATAATAAAAAGGCTTAAACACTAATATTCCATGGTCATAATTTATTCCATTGGAATCGGAAATAAGATTCAATTTTTATTATATACATACATATATACAGTGTATCACAAAAGTGAGTACACCCCTCAGATTTCTTCAAATATTTAAGTATATCTCTTCATGGGACAACACTGACAAAATGACACTTTGACACAATGAAAAGTAGCCTGTCTGCAGCATATATAACAGAGTTAATTTATTTTTCCCTCAAAATAACTCAAAAGCTAAATCCCTGGCAACAAAAGTGAGTACACCCCTTAGGAAAAGTTGTCAATATTAACATACAAAATGTCAACTGTCAATATTTTGTGTGGCCACCATCATTATCCAAAACTGCCTTTACTCTCCTGGGCATGGAGTTTACCAGAGCTTCACAGGTAGTCACTGGAATGCTCTTCCACTCTTCAATGACGACGTGACGGAGCTGGCGGATATTTGAGACTCTGCGCACCTCCACCTTCTGCTTGAGGATAGCCCAAAGATGTTCTATTGGATTCAAGTCTGGAGACATGCTTGGCCAGTCCATCACCTTTACCCTCAGCCTCTTCAGTAAAGCAGTGGTTGTCTTGGATGCGTGTTTGGGGTTATTGTCATGCTGGAACACTGCTCTGCGATCCAGTTTCTGGAGGGAGGGGATCATGCTCTGCTGCAGTATTTCACAGTACATGTTGGAGTTCATGTTTCCCTCAATGAAATGTAATTCTCCAATACCTGCAGCACTCATACAGCCCCAGACCATGACATTCCCACCACCATGCTTGACTGTAGGCATGGCACACTTATCTTTGTACTCCTCACCTGGTCGCCGCCACACATGCTTAAGGCCATCAGAACCAAACAAATTAAATTTCGTCTCATCAGACCATAGGACATGGTTCCAGTAATCTATGGGCTTTGTTGACATGTCTTCAGCAAACTGTTTGCGGGCTTTCTTGTGTATTGCCTTCAGAAGAGGCTTCCTCCTGGGGTGACAGCCATGCACACCAATTTGATGTAGTGTGCAGCGTATGGCCTGAACACTAACAGGCTGAATCCCAATCTCTTTAATCTCTGCAGCAATGCTAACAGCACTCCTACGCCGATCTTTCAAAGAAAGCATTTGGATGTGACGCTCAGCACGTGTACTCAGCTTCTTTGGACGACCTACCCGAGGCCTGTTCTGAGTGGACCCTGCTCTTTTAAAATGCTGGATGATCTTAGCCACTGTGCTGCAGCTCAGTTTCAGGGTGTTGGCAATCTTCTTGTAGCCTTGGCCATCTTTATGTAGTGCAACAATACGTTTTTTAAGATCCTCAGAGAGTTCTTTGCCATGTGGTGCCATGTTGGAACTTTCAGTGACCGGTAAGAGAGAGAGTGTTAGAGCTGCACTACAAATTTGAATACATCTGCTCCCCATGAACACATGGGCATAGTTACACTAATGAGTCACATGACATTTTGGAGGGAAAATGAAAAGCAGTACTCAATTTAGACATTTAGGGGTGTAGTTTCTTAGGGGTGTCTCACTTTTTAGGGGCGTAGTTTTTTAGGGGTGTACTCACTTTTGTTGCCAGGGATTTAGCTTTTAATGGCTATATTTTGAGTTATTTTGAGGGGAAAAGAAATTAACTCTGTTATATATGCTGCAGACAGACTACTTTTCATTGTGTCAAAAGGTAATTTTTTCAGTGCTGCCCCATAAAGAGATATACTTAAATATTTGAAAAAATGTGAGGGGTTTACTCACTTTTGTGATACACTGTATATATTTATATATATATATATATATATATATATATATATATATATGTGTGTGTGTGTGTGTGTGTGTGTGTGTGTGTGTGTGTGTGTGTGTGTGTGTGTGTGTGCTTTAAATCTGGAGCGGCTTGGTGATAGTAGTGGGGGCACACCACAGTCCCATGGGTAATAAGAAATTCGGATGAGTTCCACTAGGAATATGTGATCGATCGGCGCTATATCGAGTCTAATTCGCTACATCTCCGTCACCTAGGTCCGTTTGTATATTTGATATGACGTTTGCCTAATAACGTAGCTCTCCGTATTTCAATTCTCGGTAGTGGATGCGCACTGCTGATGAGTCCCCAAAATAGATTGAAATGGCCGCCCAGTGCTTTCTTCATTCTGTTGAGGTTTCTATCAGACTCGATGAATTAATTAAATATAATATATATATATATATATATATATATATATATATATATATATATATATATATATATATATAAGGTAACCCAAAAAGTTCTGTCCGTTTTTAAAAGAAAAAACAGAAAACTCTTCACAGTATGTGTAACTTATATTTAGTCTTCGAGGTATCCAGCACCTGCTGCCAACGTGTCTCCAGCTGTTCAATGCCCTTGCGGTAGAACTTCTAGACTTTGGGCGGAAAGATTAAAAAGTTTTGTTACGTGTTTCATTATTTACATTACATCTTTGTCGCCATATTTATTACACTGTTTCGCCTTCGCTGGTTGGAATGTCGAACTGAACTGGGGTAGGCTGTTCTAGTTCCACGTGCCATGTTTAATGGATGTCAGTTATCTCCTGTTAATTCCTCTTCTCCACTGCCTTAACCGGGTCTCGAACTCACACTCTTTGGGTTCTGTCACTGGATCTATCTAACGCCTTTATCCACTTTGCCTTGTTTCCTTGAGGACATAAAGCTTAGTGTATTAATTTCTGGGTATTGTAAACCTAATGTCTTCAGCAACTATATTTTTACCAGTGCTCATATTGCATTTTTTTGCTGTTATCATTACATGTTTTTATCAGAGCTCATATTGCAATTTTTGTTGTTATAATCGCCTTTCTCTGGCACTCCTTATTACTGGTTCCCATATTGTATTCATTATTATGCTTTGTCGGCTTAGGAGATTCTTTTGGCCTATCATATGTGCTGTTTCCTTAAGTTTACGAATTTTTCAATGGTGTTCTTTGTCTATGATCTCAACCTGATCCCACAGAGGGCTGTGATCTCCCTTTTCTCACTATATGTGGTCAGCCACGCCTGATTTTTCCACTTCCCTGTTCTTGAAGCTTTACCTTAAGGTTTCTTCTGCTAGGATTCAATCGGATTATGTTTATGTACGTTGATGTAACTACGCATGCGTACAAACGAAAAACGCTGGGATTCTTTAAATTTAGAATTTTTTATGCGTTTTGGCAAAAAATCTAGCCGATATCGTCCAGATTGTTATTCTTTTGCTTCCATCATCTTTGTTATTAAATATCTCTCATTTTGATAACAATATCTTCCAAGAATGTTGAAACTTTATAAGAACCTGGACGAAATTTTACTTTCCGTCTTAGTTTTCGCTTTTAATTACAACGGCATGTTTATGTCATAATGGTGGTCAGTCTTCGTTACAGTGAGCAACTAATTTGTTTTATGCGTTTAATAGATACTTTTCGATTCTAGTAGTGATAGAATTAGAGTGTAGATTAATATATTTTTTTTATTCCTTGAGTTTGTCAAGTGCAGCCGATTTTCTTATTTGGAATATTTTATGCGCCTTCTGTTTCGCATTGAATATAAATAGAGGGTCTTGAATGTATTTTCAATATAATTCTCCTCTTCATGCAAATAGTACTGACTGCAAATCTTGAGTAAAGCAGAGTCCGATGATTATTCGGGATTTTATTTTGCTGTTATGATGAGAATAGAAATTTATGAGATCATTTTTATTAGTTCATTTTCGGTGGAAACTAAGTTTTAAGCTCCTGTCAACGCGGTGTAGCATGATATCTAGGAAAAGTAAAATATTTCTTCTATTTCGTATGTAAATTTTATTGTACGTTCGACTTTGTTTAGATTATCTACAACATCAGGTAAATCAGTATCACGGGATATAATTTGTTGAGAGGGACAAAAGTTATCTCCCTTTGAGTAACCCTTTAAAAAGCTAAAAATAAATATATAGATAGTCAAGTGAACTGCCCGAGGGATCGTTAGGCGGGAATGTCAAGCATCCTCTTTGGTCTCTGGCAGTCAGACTAGAAAAAACGTACATATTTAAGCTCATGAGAATCAACATAAGATAAGTACTGAAGATTACCTTTTTTTTCAGATATTAAATCTTTTACAAAATCACATACACACCTTTATATGAACATTTCAGGTATATATATATATATATATATATATATATATATATATATATATATATATATTCAAGTTCTTTTATATGAAGACTTTTGTGGTTATTTTGAAATGTTTTTTTATATGTTTATGTTGTATAGCTGTTCGTTTTGTTAATGAAACCAATGCCACAACAAATTAATTGAGCATCATCAATATATTGGAAATTGTTTAGCAAAAATATTTTGGAAAGGATCAGATTTGTGAAATTCTAAAAGAAATACATGCTATCACTCTAATAAGAGTAATCCAAAGTTTTGTTTATAAAAAAATAATTATTAAATGTGAAACAGTATTGATTGTTGATTAGGCTGTAGATTTATATTATTAAAGCTATTGTTTATTTTATCTGGGATTGCGTGAGATGTTTCTTTAAGCATTTTCCAACTGGGACGTTAGTGTAAAGTGATTTTGTATCTAGATTGGTAATGAGTCTGCCAGATATATTTGTTTCCTTAGTTTTTTTTTTCAGCCAGGTTGCCTGAATTTTATATATATAAATATATATATATATATATATATATATATATATATATATATGATGGACTGATTGTTCCAAGAGTAATTTTTTTATGGTTTTAGCAGTTTTTGTGTGGAGAGGGCTGCTTATTCCTGAAATAATGTGGCGGATTTGGGGTGTCTTTTTTTGTGGGATTCAGGAAGGTCATTAAGTTTGGGTATTCTAAGGTGACACTGTATGTGTCTATAACATGATTTGCCTTTATTTTTATTAGTTCCCTAATAGCCTTGTTAGTTTTTTATCTTTCAGTAATTATTGTTTAGTAGTAAATTGATTTTTTCATCGTATGCGTCTCCATTCAATCCCATTTCCTTTGTCCGCGCGTGAAATGTAGATTTCCTTATTTTTTAGTAAGTTTCCTTAAACGACTCTGTAAACAGAGACCCTTACACGCAATCTCCCATTCTCCCGTTATGTATTAAATATAATTAAAGACTGGGATCTCTCAACCAATCTAGGAGAAGGAAAATATTACTTTCAAAAGTGATAGGCTTTTTATTTCTCCGTTTTATTTTGACAGGTTTAAGCATTCTATTATCAGTTTGAATAGAATGCTTTGAAGAGGCCAGCACCAGTCAGGCCTGCATAACCAAGACGGACCATGACACACCAAACAACCGACAGACTGATGCAACCAGGTTTGACAGATCTCGCGTGTCTCAATTCGCTTTGAGAGACAGAGAGATGGGTATGTGTGGGCTTTTCCGTCACCAAAATCAAATTCCCCCGAATGGCCTCGTCAAACTCTGATTTGTAGCCATCTCCGCCTCCGACATCAGGAGGAAGAAAGTGAATAGGGAGAGAGGACAACGATCCCGATGATCATATGCGAGAGGGTGCTGACAACAACGTTAATATATGCCACGTCTTGTGACGTCCCATTTTCAGTTTCAGTTTTCATCTATGCATACATTTATATGTGTTTGTACTTTTAAAAATGGCCGAGAAGATAATGACTGCGGCGTTTGTCATCGGCTAAAAGCTGACTTTTTAAATACCTCCAGTGTGATATTATCGAGACATTTAAATTTATCGAATGCGTGAAAAAAAAAAAAGAAGAAAAGCAGGAACAGTTGGCCCGGGGCGTTGATAGTTATAAGTGATGTATTTTCCCGACACAAAACCAAACCCTTGAAGGACATGGCAGATTAATGCCGGATTTAGCACAAATTAATAGCTTTGGCAACAGTTTGCGGAAACAGTTTTGTCATTAATACCAGGACCAATAGGAAGGAAAATAAATGCATTCAAACAGAAAGTATACATTTTAAGATTTTTAGAAGGATATGTCGTATCTGAAAAGGATAAATCATTGGTTAATGGTCCTACTAACTATAAATTTCTATGCTGGGTCTACTGATCGATATTTTCAGCAAAACTTACGCGCAGGGTTTTTTCTTCTGTGATCTTCTCTGGGTATTTGATTTAATTTGATACTCATTTCTGTGCTTTATTTTACATTTCCACATGATCAGCCATGTCTGATTTTATATCCCTAACTCATTAATATTAAGTGAGATGAATATCTCGAACAAACGCCGTATACACATTGAACAGGGACATTAAAAGAATGATCAATAACCCGTAAAAGAACTAAAGAAAAACCAAACCAAAGTGCTTAAAATACCAATAGCTTTGCCATGGTAAAGAAGTTTGCAGAAGACTAATAAGAGTTATTTTTAAGTTGCTTGAAGTGAGAAATTAAAACGACTTGCAGCGTGTCTCTAAATAAAAAAAAGAACTGATGATGGCGAGATTTTCGAATAATTTCAACAGCGTTTTAATTCTGGTCATTATTTCTTTTTACATTGAAACGTATTTAAAAGACTTTTATTTTTAAAACCTGTTGAAGATCCCTCCTACAGACAAGGAAAGGTAACCAACAAAATGTCTCTATAAACAATATTTTCAGGATGACATCTCTTTAATAAAATTATTTTTGTCTTTATCTTAAGTCCTCTTGAATTTCACAATCTGGCCATAACTGTATAGATGCGACCATAAGAGAAAGACTGGGATAATTTAATAATAATAATAATAATAATAATAATAAACAAAATAATAATAACAATAATAATAATAATAATAATAATAATAGGTTCTATCGCCAAAATAAAATATTCCGAACTGATCATAAGAAATTTTACAGGGAAATTGGAAAAACACCTATACATGTCGAAAGGCCACCATCGATTGATAATGTACAGACATTTTGGGAAAATATTTGGAGCAGCCCAAAAGAATATAACCCAAATGCAGAATGGATCCGGCGTAAAGAAGAACGAATGCTGGATACACCTCTGCAAGAATGGGAAAATATATCCACAGATGATGTTAAGCAAGCTCTAACGAAATCCCAAAAATGGAAATCCCCAGGAAATGACAAGGTGCCAAATTTCTGGCTTTATCATCTCTCATCTACCCATGAAATTCTTGCAAAAACATTATCAACACTTGTAAATAATCCCAATAAAATCCGGGAATGGATTACTGAAGGTATTACATACCTCATACCAAAAACAACTGAAACAGACGACCCGAAAAATTATAGACCGATAACATGTCTCTCCACAACGTATAAGTTGATCACGTCTGTACTGACGAACCATACTTATTCCTTTTTCGAAACAAACAGAATTCTTCCGCTGGAACCGAAGGGATGCAGAAGAGGTTCATATGGCTGCAAAGATCAACTGCTGATAAATAAAATGATCCTGGGAAATTGCAGGAGACGACGTAGAATCTTAGTGCAGCGTGGATTGATTATCGTAAAGCCTTTGATAGTGTTCCACATTCTTGGATCCTTAAGACTTTGGAAATGTACAAAGTCTCCCATGTAGTATTAAATTTCCTTAAGTACAGCATGGGAATGTGGAACACCAAACTATACCTTAGTCACACCGGGGGCACTGCCATATCCAACCGTCTGAATATCCAATGTGGAATCTTTCAAGGAGACTCTCTGTCACCCCTTCTGTTTTGTTTATCCTTAATCCCTCTTACACATGAACTGAACAACAGTAGCTATGGTTACAAAATAAATAAGACAATATTTAATCACCTACTCTACATGGATGATCTCAAACTCTTTGCCAAAGACGACAATGAGTTGAAAGGCCTCCTCAATATTTTAAAATACTTCAGTGACGACATAGGTATGGACTTCGGATTAGATAAATGTGCAAAAGTAACATTCAAGAAAGGTAGAATTACAGAAACATCCTTAATAGATTTAGATTTTGTCACAAAGATTAGGGAACTGGAGCATGATGAAGCTTATAAGTACCTAGGAATTAGCGAAGGAGATGGCATGCAACACCCCCAAACGAAGGAAAAAATAAGAAAGGAGTACTACAGGCGTGTACGTCTTGTACTAAATACCGAGCTAAACTCAAAAAACAGAATATCAGCCATAAACACATTGGCTGTCCCTGTGGTGCAATAAAGCTTTAATGTCCTTAACTGGACCATAGCTGAAATTAAGCGAATGGACGCCAAAATGAGAAAGCTTGTTGATCGTCTGTATGTACCCATATCCGAAGGAGGCAGAGGATTAGTTCAACTAGAACTGTTCTACAAAACTACAACAATTGGCCTCCAAAGATACTTGGAAACTACAGAAGACTGGATGATGGTATGCGTCAAGGAACATGAACGTAGTAAGCGTCTTTACTCCGTGATAAAAGAAGCCAACAATTTCAAAATGGAGTTCCAAATGGGCGTAGAGATGCAACTACAGCACAATACACCGACTGAAACTGCAAAATACTTTAAAAAAAGACAGCAAAGACGAATGCAACCGACCAGATACAGAAGCGATGGCAAGATAAACCGCTTCATGGCCAATACTCTGCCCGTATCAAACAAGCTGACGTAGACAAAACCCGTACCAATCAGTGGTAACGTAGTGCAGGGTTGAAAGCTGGACCAATGCTTGCTAACTAGGAATTATCAAGCACACATACTAAAATATTGTGTCAGCCCAAAATGCAGATTGTGTGATAAATATCCAGAAACGATTGATCATCTTGTATCAGGTTGCACGATATTGGCACCCAGTGAATATAAAACCCGGCATGACAGAGTGGGCCAATATGTGCACTGGAAAATCTGCAACTTCTACGGGAAGGAAACTGAAAAGAAATGGTATGAACACCACCAAGACCCGGTTACAGAGATAGGACCTGTTACAATTCTATGGGACTACACAATACACACTGACAGAACAATCAAAGCCATCTGCCCAGATATTGTTATTAAAGACCCCAAACAAAAAAGTGCCTTCTTATTGATATGTCAGTCCCTGCTGACTGCAATGTATCTTTGAAGATATTCAAAAAGCTGTCAAAATACAAGGACCTTGAAATAGAAATCTAAAAAATGTGACATATAGGAACATCAACAATCCCTCTTGTAGTTGGAGCCCTAGGACTGGTTGGAAAAGATTGCAGTAGACTAATTGACGGGATTCCTGGAAATCCATGCCTCAAGGAGATACAAAAAATTGTTCTGACAAGTACAGCCCTCACTTTACGAAGAGCTTTATCTATGTAATTTTTTTTTTTTTGTCAGTGGAAAGTGTCATGATGCCATTTCTAACCTTAGGTCCTTGGGCGGGACCCGGAAAGAAATGTGTAAACGCCAGAAATTAAAGATAATAATAATAATAATAATAATAATAATAATAAACAAAATAATTGACGTCAATCTTCCAATATTTTTAAACAGTTAAGACAAGAGCGCGATTTAAGAAAAAGAAAATTAAAAACTCAGTGTTTGACAATATTCAGCAATATTTGAAAAGAATATGTCTTCAATTTTTATATTTTTTTAAAGTATAAAATATATAAATCTAGAAAGATTATAATAAGTCTACAATATTGATTAAATACAGTAATTGTGCCGCAAGGCGGACAAAGGGAAGAGATGGGTCATTGCTCGTCGACACTAACTATATTATACGTAGCTAATCAGATTCAGGATCCATTCATTCGTTACAATTTGCTCATTCACCATAAGAATCTATCCATCACTATCCGCTCCTACATACACGGAAATACCTCACACACACAGAACCTCTACTGAAAAACACCCCATATTTACAATTGTATAAAAATTCTATCAATGATGGTGGGCCTGAAAACAAACTGAAAAATAAAGATGTTATTAAGACCCGTCCATCCCTCAAATATAAGAGTTTCCGCTGTATTCTGTCTTCTGACAAAATCATGAGACCCTCTCTCTAAGAATTAGGGAAGGAAAAAATAATTATGGACATTAGAAAACTCAAAAAACTGACCCAGTCGAGATGAAAAATGCAGGTGAAAACAAACAAGGGATTTGGATATTAGAGAGATGGGGGGGGGCGGACCAGGAACGACACTTACTCACATTAACTAAGTACACAAGAAGAGTATATATTAACCAGAGAAGGGTTCCACAGAAAGCCGCCCCGTTGTGTCTTGGAGGAATTAAAAAAAGAAAATCAAGGCTAATCCTGTTCATGCGAACCAGGCAAGCTCTAGTTACCCACCTTTCGCTGAAATCTGTCAATACCAACCGCTTTCTATCAGTTCTAATCTTCATACTGAGCTGATGCTCAAAGAATCTGATAAGATCCTTATGAGAACAGCGATTACATTGGCACAGTGGATAAAGGCGTTAGTTAGATCCAGTGAGAGGAGCCAAAGAGTGTGAGTTCAATACCCGGTTAAAGCAGTGGAGAACTTTCAGAGGGAAATTAACAGGAGAGAGCTGAAAACTGACATCAATTAAACATGGCACGTGGAACTAGAACAGTCTACCCCGGTGAGCGAAATAAAAGGTTCAGTTCGACATTCCAACGACCTGAAGAAGGCCGGAAAATTATTAAAATGCACCTTTAAGTGCTGAATCTAGATGCGTCGTCAGTGTTGTTTCTCCCATGTCACTAGAAGTTTCGGGTCTAAATAAACAGCAGACTTCTTCGATGGGCGACCTGACCGAATATGATCAGTATTCGGCCCGCACCTAGAACAAAATCTGCCACTAGCTTTAGGACGTGAATTATATAAGTTGCCCCAGCAAACAACAACCAATCAAGACTTCCCTTGGGCTATTCGAAGTTATAAATTAGGTATGCATGGTTGTAGTGATCTTCCGACATGCGGCCAAGAATGGGTGGTTTTTTAGAAGAAAACCTCCCCTTTTAACTTCTATAAAATAACTTACTTGTTTGGTCTTTTTCTTTTTTCTTTTTATTCTTTTCTTTTCTAAACTACACTTAATAAAATAGAAATAAAAATATCTGTCTATATTTCTGAGATGAGGTATTATGTACACTATTTACATTATTCAGACTATTGTTCTCCTCTTTGTCGCCATATTTATCTAGTTCGACATTCCAACGACCCGAAGAAAGCGGAGCGTACAACGGCCGAAACGTTGTAATAAATATGGCGACAAAGATGAAGACAATAGTCCGAATAATGTAAATAATGTACATAATACCTCATCTCAGAAATATAGACAAATACTGAAGAAGGCCAGAGTATACAACGGCCGAAACGTTGTAATAAATATGGCGGCAAAGATGAGGACAATGGTTCGAATATTGTAAATAATGTACATAATACCTCATCTCAGAAATATACGCAGATACGGTAGACATTCTGTTGAAACATTATTTATCATTGTGTTTTTCTTTAATTAAACTGCTCACTTCTTTTAACTGCTATATCATTAATGTTAATAATAATCCAAACAAACCTCCCATCAACGGACTAATAGTGGAGTGTGGTACGTTAAAGCTGATTGTTCGTAGATGGGAAGGGATTATTTTAAAGTTATAAAACCATTATATTACCAACTAGTAGTTATGATTATGATGTAAATACTATAAACATGTATATATGGCATAAATAAATATATATAATTAATATACATATATTAATCATAATAACGAAAATAATAGATTTCCAACAACTACTTTCTCACGCACGCACTAATGTATCGTACTTTATATATGGGTGTAAAACCCTTCTTTGTTTACAATTGAAAAGCCCGCCACCGCCGTCAAGCGGTCACTTTGAGAACTAATATGACTTGTTCCGCTTAGCAGACAAATTTTGACATATATCGCTGACGATTTGGAAGTTTTTTTTCCAGCAGATATTTTTTTTATTTTCCCTGCAGATGTTTCTTCGTTGATGCGGGTCCGTAGATGAGAGGTTTGTCACTAATAATAATAATAATAATAATAATAATAATAATAGTTCAGCAAATTTACTATTTTATCACTTGAGAAAAACTAATTTTATAATTATTACCTATGATATTTGAAATCTTTCTTAGCAATAAATGTTGCATATTATTTTAATCTATTTTGAAAACTATTTCTAGGATATTGGTTGAACTAATAAGCTTGTTTCCACTGTAGTGTTGCTTACTAATATGTGTTTTTATGGAGCTAAATTTGGATAAGTGACACGTTATTCGACGTGATAGCTTCTGTAGTTGTAAGACCAATTTATAGAGTTGTAATACTGCTGATAATATCTCTGAATATTTTCATATTATATTGATCTTTATCAGGAGTGAAATAAGATTAGAATTTTCGATAATATATAGTGAATCGTACGTGCTTATCTTTAATTGATTTATTATCTGTGTTTGTGCGTGATGAAATCTCTTGCCCGTTTCCACGTAATATTTTTCAACAGTTCAGGTTTTAGATCATCCACTAGATTATCCACACAGATGATTTAATTATAATGTCGAAGGCTTCTGTAAAACCAGAAACCTGTAACAGAAGAATGGTGTACGGTGTAACATAAAATATCTAAACAACCCTCCATTAGATTTGCTTCTCCTACACTGGTTGACAGCCAAGACAAAAGAGTTCAGACTTCCTCGCTATTTATTTACCTTTTTATATCGATTCACGCAGGCAAGGCAATAAAGACACGAGGACACAAGAAGTAAACGAGTGTGAAAGGATACGAGATGAAACTAAAATATTAAGAATAAAAGGACAAGAATTGAGATGATAAGATTTGGCATTGCATTTTCAATTTTGATGATCAAAGTTGGATGGAAAGCAAAAAGGCAGAAGAGATTCTACATGTGAAAATTGCTAGAGAAGAAAATTATGAAACTTACGGTTATATCTAGCAATTTCAACTGTAAAATGATGAGACCTAACTGCCTATCTAGTACTGTGCTTAAATACATAAAGTCCAAATCTCCGAGAGGAAAGCTCATCAGAACATATACCACGAAAATATGTATAAAAAATCACACGGAAGTTATGTTACGGCGGTGAGAAAGTGACTGCAGCCGAGATGTCATGTAAGGACTAATAACATTGCAGATCTTTCTTCGGACTTTATCAAGAATCTCTAAATATATAGTAGAATCACCAAACCAGATTAGCAATATTCAATGTATAGCGGAAAGTTAGATTCATAAATAGATTCTGGCGAGAAAAATTGTACGATATATTAAAACAACTTTCCTAGCAGCAGACCTCTAAATTGATGTAATATAATATTTCCACTTCATATAAGTGGAAAAGACGTTGGTCCGATAAGGCGCAATTACTCACTCACCTTGAGGTTTGCACCAGCCGTGCTGATTGAAGACAAAATGAGCTCGTCAAAGACGGTCAAAATAGCGCAGTTTCGTTTTGGAAACATTAGAATTAACAAGCCAATGTAGGTCAACTGTCAACCTCCCAATCAGACTTGCAAGTAAGAAAGGAGTACCTATGTGTATCACCAGTATAAATACCTAGTTGAGCACTGATGACAACGGGAAGGTCGTTGATGAAACTTACGAACAACGTAGGTCCAACGATATAGTCCTGCATTAATGATCTAGAAGAGTGGTCGTTCCAGATAACTTCCATTTTTCGATTTCATAAGATTGAATCAGGCGAAAAATGTCCTGGTAGATATCAGCCAGTACATTGCGGACAATGTGGCTAAAATTTGCTGGATTTTCGTAATGCATGGATCACATGCGTTTCCGTATTAGCAGGAGTACATCCTCTAGCAGGTCTGGAAGTGTGTTCGAAATAAAGTCCCTGTAGTCAGATCCTGGAGAACACATGACCTACCAAACAGTCACCTACAATTTCAGCCCACACATTAATCGTAAACTGATGCTGGTGCCTAGCCTATATTGTATCATGGGGATACTGATCTACCTATAAATGCTGCTTCTGTCAATTTTTTAATTCCATCTCTTCCAAATGTTGCCTCATCGGTAAACAAGACTTGAGAGGCAAGCAACGGATCGGCAGTTTGTGCAATAAACCACCGGCAAAGATTCTCCTATCGTGATTTATTAGAGGGCGAGAGACTCTCCACACGTTTCAAATGATACGGATACAGGAGCAGCTCTTGAAGTACCCTCCATGCGGTACTAGAAAATCCACGACATACTAGGAGCACATGATGTGTGTTGATACCTGACAACCTGTAGAATATCTTCTTTGTATTACGAGCGGATCTTGAATTCTCTCGATTCCTTGTTTGTGGTGCCACGGATTCTGTCTGAGCAACGAGACAATAAACAGCGACAAAGTTTGGCGGTCGTATGTAAAAGTTATATCTGCTTGCTCACGAAATGGATATCTTGCCATTGTTAATCGGAACAGTTCCCAGTTAACTCACTACAGCACACGTTAAACAATGAAAAAAAGACTAGCCGCAAATGTACACAGCGCCAATCTACCGTAAGCATTCTTTAAAATTAATAAAACAATATCAAATGATTTGCGGACATACGTTTATATGCAAATGCATTTTTGATACACCCTGCATATAATTATCAGTCACTTTATGAGATATATTTTTCAGTTTGTATCTGAATTTCAGGGATGAGGAGTTGTGATTATTTAAACGATTTACATATGATCTATTGACCTAATCTTTGTTGTTGTCATAACGTTTCGGCTGTTGTGTTCTCGGGCTTTCAAAGTGGGGGGTATGGATAAGAATTCCGATATGAAGCCTTTATATAATCTACAGAGGTAGAGTATTCTCCTTCCACTCTCCATGTTTGTGGATATCACGTCTAGTTCTTTGTTATGGTTCTGCACATGTATTCTTTGCCCTCTTCCCACTGATTGCAAATACAGACTTCCCAATCTTGAAATTCCATGAGCTCCCAGAATCGATATATTCCTGATGAAGGGCAGAATGCACATCAGCCGAAATGTGATAACAACATATTTTCTAGTGCAGGACAAACTGTTTCCATTAAAACCAACGCAATTATCTTGGTATAGATTGGACGATGTTTTGGAAGAATTTGGTTCCATGAAGTTGTGGCATTAATTTGCTGTAAACCAGATTTCGAATCTCCTTTTCTATCACACTCCAAATATGCATTATGGGATGTTAGACATTTTCATGACGGTCGTCTTCGAGTATAGAATCCAGAGGTTGGCAGTGAATATTTCGGAGACAGTAGGAAAGCGTAGTGCAGGTTCGCAGTGGATATCGCAGCAAAGTAGCAGAGCGTAGTTCTTCCGTCTGTCATGTTCGCCGGACAAACTGCCTCTGGCCCTTCCGGTGGGAAAATAAAGATGGCCGCCTTTATACACGACGGATACAGTGTTGGGCGGCTTCTGATTGGTCAACCTTCTATTGGTCGACTATAAAGGGAAATAAGTCATTTTGACTCGCTCACTAGTTATATATCTAGTATATACCCAAAAAACTGTAACATGGGTTTGAAACGCGGCGACTCAAGAGGACAATTTAAGACAGAAAATACATTCTGAATATTCATGTATCAATAGACCACTATGTTTTTTTTATATATGTAACACGATCTGTTGTCCTTCTAGAAGTAGCCACCATAGAACGGGTGCACTGCCGTAATAAACCGAGGTACGTAGTCATCCATCATACCCTGTTAGGCTACTGAATTCAACCGATAGTTTGTTGTTATCAAGGGTCTTAACGAATGCAAAAAAATATTCCCCATATCATTATCCCACCAGCAACCAGAACGATTGGTACAGCAGTTTCATAAATTCATGTTGTTTACACCAAATTCTTGTTCCATCATCTGAATGTCGCAACAGAAATCAAGACTCATCAGACCAAGATTCTTTATTTTATTCTTCTATTATCCAGCTTTTGCCAATTGTAGCTTCGATTGCTTATCGTTCTCTGACAGGAATGGAATCTGATGCGGTGTTCGGCTGCTGTAATGTATCTGTTGTGAATTTTCGATCTCTTTTGTAGTAAGGTGTCTCTTGTATGTACTCCGTTATACATCTGTTGTAAAGTGGAGTTAGTTGACATATTCTCTTCAGTCCTCTTTCCTTAGCAACGGATATCCGAAAGTGGGCTGAAAAGCTCATAGACTATCTATGCAGGAATTATGCTAGAACCGTGTAATCTTGCATGCATTTAATTTCCACTCTTATTAATAACTGCATTGTTTCTTTTGGGATAAACTGACATCTAACTGTTCAAATGTAACTAGTCTCGACTAGTCTTGAAACTGGACAAAATTCGTGGTGTTATCAAGAATCGTCCAAAAAACGTTTTAATCGCCAAAAACATTAATTCTGACATGGTGGCTACATTAGGGAATGGCGTTCCAGTTTTATCAACAGTGCAAAAGTGGGAAGCTGAATTTAGAAGAAGAAGGGAGAGTCATGAATATGACCCAAGATCTGGACGTCCTCCGATTGTCACCACGAGGAAAACATTGATCAGGTTCACGACATAATAATAGATGACAGTTGACTATAAATCAAATAACCAATGCTATTATCATATCCTATGAGAGTGCTGAGGTTTCTTTTAGAAAAGGTACCACGTCTTCTGACACCTGATTAAAGGAAAATCTAACAGATCCGCTGGTTCTGGTTTCATTTAACGTTTCCAAAACCAGGTTGAGTGCGAAGTTCATCCCTTTGGATCAGAGACAAAGAGACAATCGATGCAATGGAAACACGTCTCTTCACCTGCTCCAAAGAAGGTCATGGTTGTTTTATCTGCAGAGATGTTGATGGCCTTGACATTTGGGATGCAAAAAGAATTGTCAATATTAAATATCTTCAAAATGGTAAGACCCACAATGGAGAGTTATATGCCAACTTGCTGAGGCAGCTATGAAAGTGTATCAAGATAAAATACCCGTGGTCTTGTTTCATGAGGACAATGCTTCGGTACACAAGTCCTTAGCTTCAGTGTTTTCTGTGAGTGGCTGTGGTTTTGAACTGAATGATCATTCCCCCCCCCAGTCTCTTGATTTGAATCTGCCTATCATCTGTTCTCCAACATACAAAAATACTTGTCTGGGAACCAGAACCGTACCGATGATGACATCATATCTGTGTGTTGATGACATTGTATTATCAACAATGGGATGCAAGCCCTGCAACACGGATGAAAGATGTATGTGGACTGCAAGTGAGACTATGTTGACAAAAAAATAAAACTCATTTGATCACATTTCATGAGAGTATCTTGGTCAGACTGTGAACTATTCAGCTGCAACTCGTGGAAATGCTGTGTACGAGATTTCCTACTATTTATGGCCATTCTCTGTAAACTCTGATTATAATGGTGCGGGAAATCTTTGTAGATAGGCAGATTTTGAAAAAAAACCGAAAAAAAACCTCCGTCTGGCTTCAATAACCATGCGGCATTCAAAGTTACTCACATTACCAGTATATTCACGACTAATGCATGAAATGAAATTCAGCAGGTCGCTTTGACAATGTTGAAACTCCTATATCTATTAAATCGCTGCATCATCAAGGGCTGAGTAAAATTTGACATCAAAAGAATCTGTTCACGACTTGCTAATTAAATGTTTTGGGCCATACACAACATTCTCAAGGTTCACCAACCACTATATTCCGAAGATGTCGCCCCTTGAGACGTTTTCTTCTGCAAATATCAAATCCCACTTGAATGGAACAAAATTTGAAGACATCAAGGAAATCCGAAAGAATATGACGAGAGAGAGAGAGAGAGAGAGAGAGAGAGTAAGAGAAATAGGCAGTAAGAGGCAGAATTTATGCAGCTAGGTGGGAAAGTAACGTTTGACCCTAGATTTGGACAGGTTCAAATAACGGTTGAGGCGAGATTTAAAGAGGTTAAGATTGTCGTGATAATGAAAGCATCCTTTTGGTAAAGGGGCAGTTCGTATGAAGAAGCTGTTCGAGTGGTATATCATCAGTAGAATACGAAGGGGTATTAGGGTGGGGATCACTACGATGTGTGTAGCATGGCTGGTCTTCGCTATGAATATTAAAACAGGTTTAGATTAAACCCAAGGAAAGTGGTTCATCTGGACAATTTCTATGGAAATCGATATAGTAGTGAGTGACTTGCAACGTTTCGTTTGTGGGGAAAAAGGTTTTACGGTGGGAAATAAATGATCACCCATAAGGATGCTTTTGGATTGTATCGAGACTGGAACGTTAACAATAATTCTCTCCATATATGGGCAGTACTCCATTTTCGACCTGATCTGGCTCTTGTAATGGTAGAGAGTAGAAATAGTAGTCGGGTTCCTACTTTACCAGCATCTTAACGATGGATCGTATTTAGAATTTTCACTTGTGGTCTTCATGGAGTTTAAGCCACAATAGGCGTTCGAGGTAAGGGGTCTCCCTAAAAGGCTTGTTACAGGAGATTTTATATTTGGAAATATAATAGATTAACAACAAGAAATAATAGTACAACAATTATAGGAATTGTGTAAGTCACAGAAGTCAACACCTTTTCTTAGAATTCTTAAGCATAATCATCCAAAATTTGAAACACAAATATTTTTTTAAATCATTTCACCCCAAGGAAGGCGATAATTGCTTTTCAGTTTTTGAATATTGTTTTGTTTATTGGATTATACCTTACAGTCATCTATGTACCGAGCTGCTAAAAAATTCGGTTACATTATTTTGAATTTGAAAGTTTCCTGGAATATTTATGATTCGTAGCCTAGAGGGAATCTCAAAACATAATAAGATACAATGAGGATAATGTCAGTATTGGAAATAACAGATTTTCTGCTGCAATCCGTTTTTTCATTAATAAGGTGCTTTTCCCTACAAAGTAGGTCGGAGATTTGATCCTGGCTGGAAAGCATATCTATTTACTTGGATTTGTTGAATGCGCAGGCCGATATGTGTAATTCAAACTGTGGCATCTAATTCAAATGCGAAATGCCTACAACAATAACGTTTATAAGTTATATATATATATATATATATATATATATATATATATATATATATATATATATATATATATATATAGATATATATATACGTGTCAAAGATTCAGATAGAGTATATCTCTAAAAGGATAATATAAATAAAGAAAAAGAAATCTTATCTCAACCGATCCATTTCGTTTTACAATTGATGTTATCAAGGCAAATGCAAGGATTTTATTTTGTTACAAGTATTTACATACAAGAGCAAAAATGTAATTGAGTTTTCAAAATTTTAAATTTTAAGAACGCTCCTAAATGTTCATCAGAATAGCCGAAAAGTTAGGTAAGCTATGGAGGACTCGAAAAGACACAATTCTAATAAACGAAAGGGGATAAGTGATGTTCTTAATTTTTTTATGAGTATCTGAAATACGAAAAATATTCTAGTAACTATTTTTGAAAGCACCACTTTCTTATTTCAGATACGTAGATGATTCTTTATTAATATATCCACAAAACGTAATTTTATCGGATTACTTAATAACATCGAACCCACAATAGACTTTATCTTTGAATTTGAGTCTAAGAAAACTTTTCCTGTTTTAGATATCATGCTGCATAGAAATAATAGCGAACTTCTGTTTGACCTTTACAGAAAAAGTTACTGATAATAATAGGCTGGTAAATATTATTTCAACCATTCTAACAAGATAAAATCGTCACTAATTATAGGGTTCTATTTAAGAGCACTAAGAATGTGCAGCCCCTAATACTTACCCAAAGAAGAAATATACATAGATAACACTCTCTCCAATATCCTTATTATTTCAACCATAATGCTAAGAGGAAGACATACAGAATATACGACCGCAAAAAGATAATAATATTATTAATAACAATAAACAAGATAAAAATAGACACATCACTATCTACTAACTCCATAACATCGGAGTTATGCTCTTCTATATAAACACGTTTGACAAGTTAAAATCCTTGCTTTTGCCTTGCTAAAGCTAAAGTCGCTCAGGGGACGAAAAGTTTATATATATATATATATATATATATATATATATATATATATATATATATATATGTGAAGGAAAATATACTGAAAAAAAAAAAAACAAAATCCTAATATGCGATTATGATGTTTTAATGTTTAATGTCAACGTCGGACGTTTCGGTCTAATAGACCATCTTCAGGACATATTCATAAAACATAATTAACATAGACCATATACAATGCAACATGAAAAAGAGACGATGGATATAAAAGCAATACCAATCCTAACAGATAACTGAAATCTTTTATAAGATCAGCGTTCCGTTTAAATATGATCACGTCGTTGTCCACGTGGGTGATGTTGTGAAAACGTATTCCTAAAATTTGAGTATTTTGAATGAAAAAACGAAAAGAATTTTATTTTGATCTAAAATTTACATGTACGTTTGTCGAGCATTAATCTTAGTAGAAAAGGGGAAATATTTACTTACGTATATATATATATATATATATATATATATATATATATATATTTACACATACAGAGGGTAACAGCAAAATTCTCCAAATTGTGATAAGCATAATTGCCCATCCCACAAAATGTTTAATGTTTAAAAACCACGAAAATAATTGAGTTTCTTTTTTCTCGAGTTTTCAGATAAGACGTTTAGCCATCTTGATTGCATTTGTCGTAAAAAATCACTGAAATCCCCTTTAGCTAGAAAGAGAAGAGGTTAAAATCGTTTTGTGTCAGCCCTACTGTCTTCCCAAATGAGCAATGGTGAGAGGCAAATCATTCAGGCCTTCAGTAAGCAACATTCATACTCTGGCTTCCATCTTCAAAGTCCATTCAGGAACCATCAAGAGAACGGTGAATAAGTTTAAAAAAGAGGGAACAGTAGAATGGAAAACTGGATCAGGAGATCACAACAGAAAGAAGAATCATCATTTCAACTTAGAGCTAAAGAGATCAATTAGAAAAGATCCAACTCAATCCATAAGGCGTTTGGCATGTGAGAGAGGAGTTTCAAAGACCAGTGAAATAAGACTTGAAAATGAAATCGTACGTGAAACCTGTGATGCAACTTGTTACTCCAGGACAGAAAGTTAGAAGGTTAGAGAGGGCGAAGATAATTTTGAATAAGTTAGAAAATGATCCTAGGTTTATATATATATATATATATATATATATATATATATATATATAGTGCAATAGTGTGATAAAACCTCAGAGAATTCCAGTAAAGATATTTTTAATCCTTTGTAAGTTACAACGATTCAAATCGTAATCTTGTGTTACACGATTTGGACAATTTTGCTGTTACACTCGGCATATGACTAAATTTATAATTTACTATATATAAATATGGTTGATCCATAATCAGTCACTTTTTCATTTATGTACGATCCAATTTTCTTTCATCGTGTGGCGGCCGTAAGCCAAAAACATTGTCAGTGAAGGGTTTGGAGGGGACAATCCAACACTCACAGAAAGCATCTTTGTGATACCATAAGCTTCAATCTCTCTGAACTGGAGCATATAACGAAGAATAGAATTGGATGCCGACAGGGAGACTCGGGAATCTCAGAAAGCAGTATGAAGGGATGATGACGTGAATAATGATAAGTGAAATATATATTTTGAATGTCATGACCTTCAGGAGATAGACGATTATGGTTAAGATGCCTATATTCTTATGGAAATTACTGGATTAACAATATAGAAAATAGTTTCTATAAAACAATGTGGCGGAATAAAAAGCGATAGAAGCAAAACGAAAATTGTTAATAAAATAATTGAAACAATGACAATATTTCGAAACAATTTAGTCATTAGCAAACATGGTTACCAACAATGAAAAGCCTCGTCAGCCGTCAGTGAAAAGTCAGTTCCTCTCCATTTTCGATGATGAACACTTATCTTCTTCACTTTCATGAACAACTAGTTCCTGTTCTGATATTCTTGCTTCGGTTATCCGAAAGTAACAATTCAAAGTAAGTATCAGTAAAAAAAAGGGGGCTTTTGCGCGTTCACTGAAAATACCCAACCGCCACGCCTATGATTTTCTTGAAAAATAGCAATAAGTTATGAATACCAACATCGTAAGGGGACTTAAATAATAACAGGTTATCCAAAAATAACAATTCAAAGTATGACTGAAAAGGGCTTTTGGGCGTTCATAAAGAATACCCAATCCCCTCCCCTAAGAATTTTGGAGGAAATACCAGTAAGTTATGAATACAAAAACCGTACAACGACTTACGAAATAACAGGCAAATCGTTTATCCGAATGTAACAATTGAAAGTAGAAAAAAGCTTTAACTTCCATTTTTGAAACATGGTTAGAAATGTGTAGCGAAAAAAATCATATTTTAAATCAATTAAATTATAATATTAATGCTCTGTAAATTTACATTGAGCACTATTTTGTAAAAATAAAAATATCTATAAGAACACCTGATTATATATCTTACTGTTCTTTCTTTTATATATATATATATATATATATATATATATATACACACACACACACACACACACACACACATATATATATATATATATATATATATATATATATATATATATAGTTTTAAGATACTATACTTAAGGGATAAAGTACTCAATATCAGAGATAGAGCTTATGTAAATATAAATATAAAAGTGAAAACTGAAGTCAACACTCAGATGCGACAGGTTGTTTCATGCTAGACGCAATCTTCGGCCTATATATATATATATATATATATATATATATATATATATATATACATTCATACATGTTTCATTAAATAATATAGACAAGTGTTGTCTATTTATTTTATGTAAATTCTTTCCATAACGTCTGATAAGCTTAATAACATTATCGTTAAACAAACAAAGAAAATCACAATATTAATCCATATTTTTTAATCCAATCTAAGCTTTCGGCTTACATAAGCCATTATCAAAGATGTCAATTACTGTACAACATATTAAGACAATGATGATAGTCTGTGATTGTTTACTTGGATTATTTCCTAGCAACGATAAACACGTGCATATAAGACGCTAGAAGCGAAAATCGCACCGCAGCTCATGACGTCACACATGACCACGCGAGAGTGAATTCGAGAAGTATTAAGTATGGGCAGCCGTTGGTATAAACTTCTGTTACCAATTATAGACATTTAAGGATATTTGTAGAGTTTTTTTTTTTTTTTTTTTGTTTAGGTTGGGTTTCGGTAATTCTCAAGAAAACTGATGTTATCTCCAGTTCCGGTTCTCATATCTTTTTCTTCTTTTGTGCGTTTACTAAAAATAGGCAACCGCCACCCTAGGATTTGGGGGCGGGGGGAATGCCAATAAGAAAACGGCTATCCGAAAGTAACAATTCAAAATAAATACCCCTGAAAAGAGATTATAGCCCTTAGGAGGGCTAGTGTTAAAATAAATTTACAATAGATGTACAAATAGAATGGTATATAGTTTCACAATAAGCCTATAAATCGTGGAGGGGTTTCCCTGTTGCTTTCTACTTATATATAAGAAGAAGAAAAATATGAGATAGAAACAAGAGTAAAATCGATTAGAAAAGCCACAAAACGAAAAGATTACAACGACAGAAACAACCGGAAACCGTAAAAAGACAAAGCAAAAATCTTAATTAATTTTTAATCTGAGAATCTCAAAACCAGAAAATCCCAGTCACAACGCTTTATTTTCATCACCGTTTCAGTTCGTATTTCAACTTCTAATAAAAACTTACATGTTTTTTTTTAAGAGTAAGATCAGATACAAAATGAATTCCTACTGTCGGACAGGAACCACCCTATATTAACATTGCATTCTCGACGGAGTTAAAAACCCTCATCATCTAGCAACAAATTATTTTCTACCCTACAGCCCTTTTTCAACTACGAAATGTCGCAAGCCTCTAACTGGTCTTTCGCTATTTCCATGAAAATTGTTCAGACCAATTACATTCCTTAGTTCCGCCAGTTCTAGCCTTCAAGGCTAGAATCGGCTATGCCAAGCATACTCTAGGGAACCACTCTAATCCCCTTCGTATTCCCATTGGGGAGACTTAAGTTCCACTTCGGCAGGATCTTGCCACGAACCGCTACTATGTTTAATATCTTTTTTCCAAGTTTTCATATAAGTAGAGGCCAATAGAATTCCAGTAAAATATCTTTAATCATTTCTAAGATACAAGGGTTCAGAGCTTAATCTAACAATTGGACAATTTTGCTGTAGCAACCTCTCTCTCTCTCTCTCTCTCTATATATATATATATATACACACCCGTTATATGTATATATATATACACACACACTCGGTATTTACCTTATCCTTCTATGTGGCATATCCCTTGAAGAGATTGGCGATCATGGATGTCGACAACACCGATCCATTTGTTGACCCTTAGCTGTTTTCTACCTTTGCTAAGGCTCCCATCTCCCATTCAGTCATTACTTCACACATGTTCGTCAGGTGAGTGGCTCTCTGCTTTCATCTATTTCTCTTTAGGGTTAAGTTTTCCAAGCCCACCTTCCTCGTTAAGACTGTTCTCTATGCGTTGCTTAGATATGAAACAAGGTGAAAAATATGGAGCAGCCAGTGAGGATCGAACTCATTACTCAGTAGTAAGCGATGTAGCGGGCCGAGATTGGTAACCATTACACCACGTCGAAGTGTACCCGCTTCCACGTTATACGTCCAAGTAATTTAAGTTCTCTCTTCATGATTCCATGTTGGCATTTTCTTTAAGATTTCCTTCTTCGTTATTCGTTTCGCCCACAGAGTTGTCCGGAGAACCACATTTCTGATGGGCGATGGTCCAACATTCACTGATTTGGCGGAAAATGAATATCACATAGCAAACCGTCACACTTTTCTTTGTTTCTAATTATATTTTTCCGTTTCTCAGCACCTTGATTAACTTTAGGAAGGCACCTTTCGTTAGTGCAATGAATGTTCACCTTGAGCTTTAGCATTATTCATACTCTGTTAAAACACTTCCTACCAATTTTCTGATTATACTGATTGATAATTCTTGCATCGTTGCCAATGAATAACTTTGATAATTTTGTCATGTCGCCAATTCTTGTTCTGTTTCTGAACAAAGGTCTTACACTAAGATACCAAATGATCTATGATTCGCATCTCTCTCTCTCTCTCTCTCTCTCTCTCTCTATCTATCTTGGTATCTCTCTTCTTTTTTTCTCTCTTTCTCAGAAGTTTTCACAAAGGAAAATGTTCTCTTTATCGACGTGCCGCTAATCTACCTTTTTGGTCTGAAGAGTTCTACTGTGTATATATTGCTCTCTGTGGCATTCTTCAAATCTCTTTTTCTTATCTAATGAATTTGTTCGTTTCTGATTTTGAGAAATACGCTATATAGATTGTCTCTTCAAATTCTCTTTCTTTGTTTTTTTTTCCAATAAATTTTGCTTTGCGTATCTAATATCAAGAATTGTTTCCAACTTAAATGTTTTAAGAACTTTTTACATTAATTAGTCCACGCCCACCTTACGCTCTCTTTCAATTCCAAACTTCCAGCAACAATTTATTTTATGGAATATACCATATAGTTCCATCAATTTTCTTGTCTTTCTGTCAAGAGTCATCAATTTCTTCTCTCTATATATAATGATAATATCGGACGTTTTCCTATAAGGAAACATTAGCAATTCATTGACAGAGCAACCACAATTGTTTTCGGTTGAAATTTTTAAAATCCTTCTCTTAAAACAAATTTTCAGGAAGAGAGATTTCTCACGTCCAGTAGCTGTTATCGCCCTTTCCAGTATTGATGGGAGTTTCCTTCCTAACCTTTTCTTTGAAGTAGTGTGGAACGTCAACATCTTGATTATGTCATTATTTTCTCATCTCACGTCCAGTAGCTGTTATCGCTCTTTCCAGTATTAATGGAGGTTTCCCTCCTAAACTTTTATTTGAATGAGTGTGGAATGTCAGCATCTTTATTATGTTACAATTTTCTCTTTGAGTTACATGTGCTATCCATTTTAGTTGTTGCTGCTGTTGGTAGAAATTTAGTGAAATTCTTTCTGTTATCTGTTACACATTTGTGCTGGTGATTCTGTAGCCGCTTTCATAAGGTTCGAAGAATTATGATCTTCTCCAAGACACTCGAGATTACATCTGCTACAGTTTATTCTATGTTTGATTTTTTTCTCCTATATTTAATTAGTTGTAGCTGAACAATACGCCGAGTTATCTGAAGTGCTTACTAATTTACTAATTCTAGGTGCTAAATTTTTATGATGTATTCAGGGTATGTGCCATCATTGTTTACATTCGTATTGCAGATCATAGTTTCTGTTTTGGATAGGTCTATCGTGCTTCTCTTCAAATTCTATACGTTATTTAATGCCGACATTAAATCAATGTTCGAAATTTTTGAACCTTCTACCTTCCTTAAAAGTCGAAACCATTCGAATATTGATTGAACCAGTCCTACTCTATGGATCAGAAACTTGGACATTATCTGTTCATCTTGAAAGACGACCGGATGGAACATATAAAAAAAAACTACTTAGAAAAATCCAGAACATCATTTGGAGATACCATGCAACGCTTAACACAATTTACGTATAACTGAGTCCAACCTCTCTTTTAAACTCAAGCAAAAACGATTGCTGTTTGCCGACCACCGAGCGAACAGGGAAATCGTCTCATCCTTACGCCGATGGCATCGTTCCGGAAGTGCCTTCTCGCGAAAATTAACTTACCCAGACACCATAGAATTAGACTCAGGGTTGGGAATTGGGGATCTGGGGATAGCAATACAGAACTGAGCAGTGCGGAAAGCGATTGTCAATGGAGTTCTGACCAACCACAGGGAGAAAGGATGATGATGATGATGATGATGATGATGATGATGATGAAATTTACTTAAAGTAAAAAAAAAAAAGAAATTTTGGAAACACGTCGAAAGCAATGAAACATTTAATCGGTGTAAAGCATCGAGCTAATATTGAATTTAAAACGGTAGTCTATCATAGAGAAGTTAGACAATGGTGTCACATACATATCAAAGTAGCATAAAAATCTAAAGGAAAGAATATACGAAGATAAAATGGAATTAAGATTAAAAAATAAAACACTCAATGCTCTTTCATCCACAATGCAATCTTGACTTAAAAACTGAGCGTCACATGATTTAAATCTAGATATATATATATAATGGATTATCATAATAGTGGAACAGTCCATATTATTTACGGGGATCGTCTAATATATATATAGTATTTCTGTAGAATTTTTTTCTCCGGATGATGGGCATATTGGCCGAAACTAGTCGAGGAATCAAAATGAAATACTAATAATAAAAACGAAAGAATATTAATCTACAACCCAGTGTGTTTTTTATTGTTCAATATATATATATATATATATATATATATATATATATATATATATATAGATAGATAGATAGATAGATGGATAGATGTAGAAATGATCCAAATAAAGAGATACTTATCAACCATATATATGAGAAATTACGTACACATCTGGGGAGAGGAATACAGGACTGAATAGTGTGGAAAGAGATCGTTAATGGAGTTCCGACCAACCATAGGGAGATCGAAGGATGATGATGATAATGATGATGATGATGATGATGAATGACGAAATCTAAATACTTTCAACACAATTTTATGGCTTCAATTCCAGATATTTTGTACATAATTTTATATTTTCAGGACAATCGTATGCTTGTTTAGATATATATATAGTTTGTTGATGATTAAATGTATTTCTGCATATTTTCCTATAAAAATGTCGTCATTTTCCTATAAAAATGTATTAAAAAAAGGTCATTTTTTAAAAATAAATATACTGGTGGTGTTTTTACCATTCTAACACCCTAACAGGTGCTACAACCTCGGGTCAGGGTCAACCTGGGAACAACAAAAAATAAGAGGTGGTTCTGTGATCCTCAAAAACTCCAATCTCAGGATCACAGGCTTGACTGACGGATGTTGTTTATCCTCAATATCCATGACTCGAAAGTTTTATCTAGAGTCCTGTTTCTTGGAACACTTTGTAGAGGATGTTGATATTCTATGAATGCATTCATCTAGCTTATAATCGAAATAGTCTGCGAATTGATAGCTATTATGGCATACTTGCTCTTGAGATAACTTTTTTTTTTAAATGTTCTCTGTTCATATTACATGTCATCTGAATATCATTATCATTATTGTCGTCTGATTCCAAAACACCTTAATATTTGGACACTCTATCCGCATCGGACTCATTTATTTCCAATGAAATCTTCACTGCGAAACATTTTCCCCTGATTCATGATTAAAACGCTGAACTTCATCAGAATCCATCTTGCACAGTTATAAATTCTATCAATAATCCGTGCAATGAATGTTGCTGTCATATATGCCATGTGGCTTCTGCTGCATATCTCCAGATTCTTGATAAAATTCGAAGAAGAGTCCGTAATGCTGTCGATTCCGACATCTTGATTTCAGTCATTTTTTTTCACCGACATGACATGGGTTCTCTTTGACCTTTCTACAAATATTTTCATGGACACTGGTTTGATGAAGTTCCTTCCGTGGTGCTTTCACTACATGAAATATAACATGCTTCCCATTTCTTATTTCCTTGCCATCTACAATATTCAAATATTAAAATGCAACGTTAATCGCCATTTTCTGTTTTCCTGAACGTGTTCCTTTGTTTCCTTTCCTCACTTCTCATAAAGTTGTTTTCATTCTCTTTTACTCCATGCGCCCAATTGGTTTAATCGCCTTGCCTGGGGCGAAATGATTAATAAAAATAAAAATAAAACAACTCTTAATTAAAAACTCGTTTCTTATATTTTTTACTATAATTACGTACTGTATTCAATAGGGCGTCCATTTTCTTTTGATTTCCCCAAAACTTTCAGAAAAGCAATGAATAATACATGCTGTCTTGTTGGACCAGCTTCTTCTTCCTCTTCTTCTTTTCGTCTTCTTCTTTTTCTAATTGTTCTCCTCCCCTTCTTCTTCTTCTTCTTCTTCTTCTTCTTCTTCTTCTTCTTCTTCTTCTCCTCCTCCTCCCCCTTCTTCTTCCTCTTCTTCTTTTCGTCTTCTTCTTTTTCCACTTGTTCTCCTCCCTTTCTTCTTCTTCTTCTTCTTCTTCTTCTCCCCCTTCTTCTTCCTATTCTTCTTTTCGTCTTCTTCTTTTTCTACTTGTTCTCCTCCTTCTTCTTCTTCTTCTTCTCCTCCTCCCCCTTCTTCTTCCTCTTCTTCTTTTCGTCTTCTTCTTTTCTACTTGTTCTCCTCCCCTTCTTCTTCTTCTCCTCCTCCCCCTTCTTCTTCCTCTTCTTCTTTTCGTCTTCTTCTTTTTCTACTTGTTCTCCTCCCCTTCTTCTTCTTCTTCTTCTTCTCCTCCTCCCCTTCTTCTTCCTCTTCTTCTTTTCGTCTTCTTCTTTTTCTACTTGTTCTCCTCCCCTTCTTCTTCTTCTTCTTCTTCTTCTTCTCCTCCTCCCTCTCCTTCTTCTTCTTTTACTTCTTTCCTTCTACTTCGTTCAATCAACGAATTTAAGCAACGTCAAACCTGCTCAGTACATAGATGGAAAGCAGAAAGGTGTGTATCAGATGATTAAGAAAAAAAAAACAGTTTTATTCTGGAGGCGTTAAAATTAACAAGCCATTCCTTCCCAAACTTTCACACAAATTTTACGTTATTTTTTCGAACAGTTACTAATTTGACGAACCAATCAGAGATTTACTTAGACTGAAACAGATTAAAAAAAAAATTCCTTCCGGAGACACTTCAAAAGAAATTAAACCTTTAAATCGACGTAAAACATCGAGCTAACATTAAATTTAAAACAATAGTCTATCATAGAGAAGGTGGACAATGCCGACACAAATATACCAGGGAAGCAAAAATCTAAAGGAAATAATTTACGAACATAAAAGGGAATTAATATTAAAAAAAAACACTCAATGCTTTTTTATGGAAGAAAATCTTTCAACATTCATATACAACACAATCTTGAGGTGCTGAGTTAAAAACTGACCGTCACATTATTTAAATCTTAATATATATATATATAATGTATTATCCTAAGAGTGGAGTAGTCCATATTATTTAAGGGGATTGTGTAATAAAGGATTTTTCATTAAGACGGATTATATATAATTTTGCTGAAGACGGAACAAAGTCAGTAAATAAACCAGTGTCATTAGTGAAAATTTCTCTATTTCTCTATTGGGTCATGTTATTTATGTTTATATAGATAGATAGATAGATAGATAGATAGATAACTAGACTCGTTTCGAAAAACGCTCGAATTTCTGATTTGCTAATAATCAAATCAATCTAGAGGGAAAAAAAGGTTTTAAAAAAAGAAAGAGCTACAAACATGAACTTCTGTCGACAAAAAATCGCACAGATACAGGTTTGAAGCCCAAAGAAAAAAACTCCGATACGAGTAAACAACTAACTAACAAAAGAGCTCAATACAACCGTAGAGCAGACCTAGATAAACCTTTAGAGCCAGACAAACCTACCTAGGTTTCACCTAAACGGATCGTCAGGGAAAGTAAGACCTTACTTTTCCTGACGATCCGTTTAGGTGAAACCTAGGTAGGTTTGTCTGGCTCACTATGTGTATCTATCTATCTATCTATCTATCTATCTATCTATATATATATATATATATATATATATATATATGTGTGTGTAGAGAGAGAGAAAGAGAGAGAGAGATAGATAGTTACATACATATTGATATAGAAATGATCGAAATAAAGAAATATAATCAATCATACATATTGATTACGTACACATGAAGGTTAGAAAATAGCTAAAAAAAACAATAGTATTGAACAGTTCGTAATTTTTTACATCTGAAGATTGGCAAAAGTATGAAACTCTTTATCGTACTGCAAACGTAATTATACGTGTAATTACATATATATATATATATATATATATATATATATATATATGTGTGTGTGTGTGTGTGTGTGTGTGTGTGTGTGTGTGTCTGTGATTGTATTATATATATATATATATATATATATATATATATATATATATACGGTGGATTAATGGATAGCGAGTCGGATTGTGGAATCGGAGAATTTCAGTCGAATCCATTCCATTCACTTACATGCTAATACCCTGAGAATCCACCACTTCTCCCTTCAGTTATGGGTAAATAGCAGGACAGACTGGGTTCTATAGCCTTGGATGGAAACTGGTCTAGGAGAAGGACAATTCAAAACCTAAATTCAAAACCTGAGGAAGGCCGTTTGGGAACCTTTGTCGCGCACGGGCACCAGGTCTCTGTATTCGGCTCTTCAAAAAGCGTGGTCGATTCTGCACAAAACCTTCATCACAATAATCAGATCACATGTGCAGGTCGTCTGGCTGTTGGTTCCTAGGAACTGAGTGGCCTGACCCTCATACGTGGTAGGGTGAAGTATCGCGGCGAAGGCGGTCAATAGGGAAGTTTTCAACTAGCCGTGCTTAGAGTCCCTGTTAGGCACGGGTCGATCTACAATGTGAGAGTCCACGATATATATAGTGTAACCCGGATATAAGAGAGTTGTCGGGACCGGAGAAGAAGTCTCTTATATCCGGTTTTCTCTTATATCCGGGTTGGATCTAATTTATATACATTAACACAGGCTCTAATTTGGGACCAGAGAAAATCTCTCTTATATCCGGGTTTCTCTTATATCCGGGTTTGGTCTATTTTCTATACATTAACACAGGCTCTAATTTGGAACGAGAGAAAATCTCTCTTATATCCGGGTTTCTCTTATATCCGGGTTACACTGTATATATATATATATATATATATATATATATATATATATATATGAATATTTAAAATAAATATAAATAAATGGAAAAAGTGAAAAACACGCATCCAAACAACTTATATACTTCCAACTACAAAAATATAAATTAAAATTATACACATTTAAGAAAAAATTACATTTAAAAAATTACAATAGTACACGTAAATTTAGGTACCTCCCCAAAATCTTTAAAAAAATCAGCATACCGTGATAAAAACATACTCCATATTTATAGCCGCAATGTAAAATATGATGTCGGTAGAATAGATAAAAATTTTGAAAAATCCTAATAGATAATAGAAAATCAATGTATACAATTCCAATTCGCCTCTCTCTCTTTGATATATATATATATATATATATATATATATATATATATATATATATATATATATATATACTGGGTGTAACAGCAAAAAATAATGTTTTGTATATAAAAACCATCAGACTCATTGAGTTTGATGTAATGAATATGCATACACCTGGTTTCCCCTCACAGTAATATGATTGGCTGGTGTCAGCTATAAATACAGACTGGTGTGGAGGTACAGGGACGTCGTCTATGGACTACGCCTATAGTCTTCACCTATTGCCTACCACTACGACGAGGACCAGTCCATTACGGTTACCTGCTAGATTGTCCTACTCGGTTACAGTAATCCAAAACCACTTTGCTACTTCGAACAAATATATTCCTTTCCGGGATATATCTCCCTTTAACAGGTTGTCAGTCCAACTATGTCTTCCCAACTGAACAGTGGTGAGACGAAAAAATAATTCAGGCCTTCAGTAATGGTACCAACCGTCATACTCCGGCTTCCATCTTCAAAGTCCATCTCAGAACCATCACGATAACGGTGAATAGGCAACAGTAGGGAGGAAAATTAGATCAGGAGGTCACAACAGCAAGAGGGATCATCGTTTCAACTTAGAGCTAAATACATTCTTATTGTTCAAAGTAGAGTCCAATAGTGTTATAAAAACATCGGAGAATTCCAGTATGATATCTTTAATCATTTCTAAGATACAAAGGTTCAGAGATTAATCTAACAATTGGACAATTTTGCTGTTACACCCAGTACACAAACACACACACATAAACACACACATACACACACACACACACACACACATACATATATATATATATATATATATATATATATATATATATATATATATATATTATAAATTAATTGATTTAAAATATGGTTTTTTCGCTACACAGTTTCAACCATGTTTCAAAATAGAAGTTTTAGCTTCTATTTTTGAAACATGGTTGGAAACTGTGTAGCGAAAAAAAAACATATTTTAAATCAATTAATTTATAATATTAATGCTCTGTAAATTTACATTGAGCACTATTTTGTAAAAATAAAAAAATATCTATAAGAACACCGGATTTTATATCTTACTGTTCTTTCTTTATATATATATATATATATATATATATATATATATATATATATATATATATATATATATATATATATATATATATATGTATAATTGAATTATCCTTTTTACGACGATCCATACAGTCGAATCTTAAATATCATAGGTACAACGTTCGACACACAGTGAATATAAAACGAATAATATAAGACAAAAGTCTGAAAGAATTAGTGTCTTATTTCTTCTTCTACAGACCAGTCTCTGGCCAGAAGAGAATTTCCGCATGGTTTTGTGCGTATGGGAATACTTCAATTACTGCATTCCCTCCCCCAGGAGAGCATTGACTAACATCCAACAAACATAATTGCCCTAGAAACGCATAGATTATCTTTATGGGAGTTGAAGGAACACAAATATATTCCTGAACAGACGTCTATTGATAGCTACCCTGAACAGATGAGCGTAATTTGAAAAGAAATCGCGCCATTTACCTAGATACATTTAAGAAAGGATCAATATTTTCGCAGCCAAAGGCATTTACTCAGCTAATTCTGAGTTGAAAATTTAATTGTGCGATGTTCGATATATGTAACAAATATTCAACCTGTTTAGGTACATTGAAACGCATATAATTCGAAAAAAATAATATTGCTTCCTCTTACATATATATATATATATATATATATATATATATATATATATATATATATATATATTTCTGAGATGAGGTATTATGTACAGTATTTACATTAGTCGGACTATTGTCCTCATCTTTGTCGCCATATTTGTCACAACGTTTCGGCCGTTGTACGCTCCGGCCTTCTTCAGGTGGTTGGAATTTCGAACTGAACCCTTTATTTCGATCACTGGGGTAGACTGTTCTAGTTCCACGTGCCATGTTTGATGGATGGCAGTTATCAGTTGTCTCCTGCTAATTTTCCCTCTGAATGTTCTCCTGCCTTAACCGGGTATTGAACTCACACTCTTTGGGTCTATCACTGGATCTAACCAACGCCTTCATCCACTGTGCCAGGGATCGAAATAAAGGGTTCAGTTCGAAATTCCAACTACCTGAAGAAGACCGGAGTGTACAAAGGCCGAAACTTTGTGACAAATATGGCGACAAAGATGAGGACAATAGTCCGACTAATGTAAATATATATATATATATATATATATATATATATATATATATATATATATATGTATATATAGTTATATATTTGAGCAGCAATCCTTCGTTTATGCACGTTTCATTAAAAAACGACAGACAAGGTACTACCGTTGAGCTTTTTATTTAATTTTTCTTGTGTTCTAATAAGAGCTTTCTTTTCTGGACAGAGAGTGTGTAAAAACTGTCCAAATGTTTTATATTTCCGAGCGCTTTCGGCTATACCTTTAGCCATTATCAAGGATGATTTGATTTTTTCAGCTTAATTGAGTGTGTGCATTATGTGTATGTCTTGGTGTGTAGTAGGGATGTTTTAATTTCCGAATACGGTTAGCACACTGTGGCTTTGTTCGTAGTTAATGTTTTTAAGAGTTTATATATATATATATATATATATATATATATATATATATATATATACCGTCCTATTAATCTTTTACCTATTTTGCCAAGGTTCTAGAGGTACTACACAAGATTTCAGATTATCACTTCACAAGATCTTCTTTAAGATAACTCATAATAAGTTCGTTTTTCTAAGTCAGTCACCTGTTTATTAAAGAGCCTTAGTATTACAGTATCGGTTTATTAGGTATTAGATAAGAACGTTGAGGCTCGGGCTGTGGCTTTAGCTATACTGAAAACATTTGACGGGCATTGGTATGCTGAACTTATCCAAAGCTCAAGGCCTATGGTGTCTCTGGTCGGATAATTGACTTCATCCAATGGTTCTTAAGAAATCGGGCAATGAAGGCCAGGATGAAGAGCCACGCTTCTCGATCGTTTTAAATTAATATGAGGTTCCCCAAATCCTCTATCCTTCAACATACGTTGTTTCTTATCTTAGTCAATGACATTTGCGATGTCATATATCCCAACTTGTTATTTGTTCTGATGACACATTAATGTACTCGTGTCTTACTCTAATCAGATTTTATTTGCATTAATTATATATAATATATATATATATATATATATATATATATATAATATATATATATATATGCACACACACACACACACACACACACACACACACACACACACACACACACACACATATATATATATATATATATATATATATATATATATATATATATTATACCACGACTCGGAGTTTCATGAAAAAGGATATCTCGAGGCGGTGAATGTAGACTGAACGATACCTTATTTTAAAAAAATAATAAAAATACCTGGTTAACAATGTTTGCACTGGCGATATAATACGGGGATTACAGTTCCTATATGCAAAAAATATTAATTTTTAAAATTCTGAATATTAATTCTGTATTAAGCATAAAGGAAGATTACTTGGTTTATTTCATAGATTTTAATAAGTTTTAGTTAAGACATAAGAAATCGAACGGTTATAACTTACATAGAAAATTAATCGGGATCAACGTATTTCAACAGATATTGATATTTATGCCTACATATAACCATCAATTCATTTCTCTTGTTTAACAGGCTAGAGTTATTTAAGTGTTTTATAATACCCAATTTTTCAACAAGATATAAGTTACATTTACTTCCATATTTTTTAGTAAGGCATTAATTGTATCTATCGCCTTTCCCATTAAAAGATGTGGATTTTGTTACACTATTTCAGGTATCTTACATTGCATAAAATAATTCGATATTGATAGAAACGTAATTTCCAAGTATTTCACTGGTAGCAAAATAAAATTTAACATCGTTACCGGAAATTATGATATCACGTTATATAATATTATTAGTCACACATTGGCTATTTAAGGGATAGATTGTATTTTTACGGCAGTTACATTTATTTTTTTTTAAATAACGTTGAGTATATTGGAAATATATTTATTTAATATAATGTTGTTTTATCGATGTTATTAACGCAGAAAATAAATAGAAAATTAACAGTCCCACCTCCACCCTCTGATCTTAATTTCTATTTAGCGAAGATCTGACATTTGATTCGTTGAGCAAGACAAACCCACATTTTTTTTAATTGACACTTTCTTTTCTTACCAACTTCTTTATCTTTCGGAAAAAGGTAACACTTTGCTTTTGAAATTTTATTTAATGACTAGTCACTCACCATTCACCTGAAGCGGTACAACGTATTGCTAAAACACGAAAATTATGGTGTATTGATTTTGAACATGATTTTGTTCTAATATCTAAAAATATATATGTATATATGGAAAATTTTATAGTTGTTCGAAAGAGAGAGTATATTTTAAAAAGACGATAAACCGAAAACGTTTTTTTGTTTTTTTTAAAATAAGTATTATATTCTTTTTTCCCTAATTCTGCTACACGTTTTTCTGGTTTCGCGACCTACTTTAAGCAAAGACTAAATATTTCCACATAATATAAAAATGAAATTTTTGCGTGGCAGTGTTTCAAATATCTTTCCTGGAGTGGTGATAAAAGTTTATATATATTGCATAGAGTTCTCTTGTTAATATTTCGTCCTTTCGTGTAGTACGACGTCATTATGAATTTACGATTTGAGTCTGACCGTTATGATGGCATAGAAATCTTCTATGTCGGCATAACAGAATCGACTCCCGTATTTGGTCTTTATGTGTGTATGATTTGTGTTTTGTGTGTGGAGTTATGATCTATTTTGTGTTAGTTTAAATTTGTTTATGAAGTTTTCTTTCTTGTATTTGTAGGTAAGAATAATTGTCTGTTTGGTATATTGACATTATTTTAAATTTACCTTGATTACAGTTGTAGATGTGTTGTGATACTAAGTGATGTCGGGTAATTTGATGTTACTTTCGTGAAGGGAAACTCTGTGGTTTAGTGCTTGACTGATACCTATATATGACTTTTTGCATTTTGTGCATTTGAGGGCATAAATTACATTTTTTGAGTTGCAGTTTAAATAGCAAAAGCATGGGAGTTTCCTTCTATAATGATATCGGAAAAGCCCACAAGTTTTTTGGTTGCATTTTGTGACGCCCTGTATTGTGTCATGGCTACATTTGGATGATGTTAACATGTTTTTTAGGTTTTTAGATTGATTATTTGTTATTAATTATTTTTGTTGTTTTTAGTATATTTTTTAGTTTGTCATTCGAACCCAGTTCTCTTATTTCTCAAGCCGAGCCGCTATCCATTACTCCGTGTCTCGCATTTGTAATGAGTATAATTAAAAATGGTTATCCGTTAAAATTATATTCTTGGATGAACTTGATTCTTCTGATGTTCTGAAATAGAGTGTGGATTCGGTTAATATCTTCCAATGTACACCCCCCATATATATATATATATATATATATATATATGAAGAAATATATTCTTAAGGTGTGATATATTTATTGGATAAAGTGATCAATAACAGAGATAGAGCGTGTGTAAATATAAAAGTGAGCACTGAAGTCAACACTTAGAAGCGACAGGCTGTTTCATGCTAGACACAATTGTCAGGCAGACACGTGGCCTGACGATTGCGTCTAGCATGAAACAGCCTGTCGCCTCTAAGTGTTGACTTTAATGTTCACTTTTTATATATATATATATATATATATATATATATATATATATATATATAATTAAATTTATTTAGTGAAAAACAGACAACTTTAAGGTACCATTACAATAATTTATTTCACCAAAATCCTTTTTAAAGGACTCCGGATCATCAGGTAACAATTCCAACAACGAAAAAAAAAAATTAATATATATATATATATATATATATATATATATATATATATATATATGATGAAAATATACATTTAAGTTATGCTATATTTATGAGCAAAATTTTTCAATATCCGGGATAGAGCGTGTGTAAATATAAAAATGGTCCCATGTCTTGTGTCTAATCAACTTATATATGCAGATAAATTGTGCGTTATGTGTAGCAATGTGTATTGTATTATCCTAACGGCTATTGGGTAACAGTTATGTTTCAAAATATTCCAGAGACTATTGAGTATTAATACTTATGAATTACACAGTTTTTGTTAACTTTTTACCCATTATTTATTATTGGTTACTGCTATGTCGGAAGACAATCGAGCTTCTCTACACTAATTGTTGGATATATGCTCGTCCATTTGTTATGAGTAGAACGTCTTCTGATAGAATCAGTGGTCACAAGGCGTAGCGTTGGGTGGTACGCATTGCAGCATTAAATAAGGTATTCGCTAATATTGTATTATTAATCCACGTCCCTTGACCAGAAACTACATACAACGGTTACTTATGTAAAGGTGGGAAATATTTTTTTACAATCGTTTCTGGATCGACACCGTGTTATGTATTCAAATACATATTCAAAAATTATTCCACTGGTTATTAATGGGAGATTTTCGAGATTTTTCTGACAGTGCTTGTTTAGCGATAATGGGGTGCATAACGAAATCAAAGAAGTATTAGAAAGGCCTTCCAGTGAAAGCTATGGAAATGAAACGAAGAAACAAAAGGGGGAAGTAAATGTAAGAAAGAAAGAAGCAAAGGGAAAAAAGTGAGGCACTTACGTTCAGATTTCTGAAAGAAAGAAAGAAAGAAAGAAAGAAAGAACACGGAAATTTAAGTGAGAAAGAAAGAAAGAAAGAAAGAAAGAAAGAACACTGAAATTTAAGTTGGCAGAGGAAGAAAGAAAGAACACCGAAAGAGGAAAAAGAAAGAAAGAAAGAAAGAAAGAAAGAAAAAAAAAGAAAGAAAGAAAGAACACCAAAATTTAAGTGGCGCAGGAAGAAAGAAAGAACACAGAAAGAAAGAAAGAAAGAAAGAAAGAAAGAAAGAAAGAAAGAACACCAAAATTTAAGGGTAGCATTGAAAAAAAAGGGGAAATTAATACTTGAAATTCAATGAATGAAGGAATTGAAAAGAAATTGAACGTTATGTTCTCAAGTAATATCGAGAAAGAGAGAAAAAATGAAAGTGTTACGGTATAAATAACAACAATTGATATGAAAAAAAAAGACAAACGAACGAAATTGTTTTTTTTATTTCGAATGAAAGATGTCAGTTTTTTCCAGATGCGAAGGAGTTGATCTGAAACGATAATGAAACGGAAAAAGGAATCCTAATTCCGGTGAATAATCATTTGATCTGAACTAAAGAGAGATGATGAATAAAGTAAAGAATAAAAGAGAACCTGGAATAGGAGGAAGACAATCAACTCCACAATGATTAAAAGCTAGATCTTTGTCAGCAATCTCTTGGCGTTTCGAGAAGAAACCGTGATGTCACTGCAAATAATGAGGGCAATGAAAGTGAGGGGAAAATCTTCATATTTCAATAAAGAAGAAAAAAGTGTGACTATACGAACGCAGGCAAACACATTAATCTCAAAAGGCTATTCCTGAGGAGAAAATGACAAGATGAAAAGGAAAACCACTTTAGATTTTCTTTGTCAGTCAACCTTACAGCAGAAAGTTACAAATATTCTCTAAATGAAGAAAATTAGTTTCTTCGGACTATAGAGATTTCGGTTAATCGAGATAAACATGCGAAAATATGAAAAAAACAAAAACCAAAGATTAATTCGCAGTTATGAATAAATATTTAATTAAAATAAAAAAAAATATCAATATTTTTTCTTCTATGTGACAGGTCGTGGGCGATAATAACTCTCCACAACTTCTTTTCATTAGTCGTCCTAGATTTTTTAACGGTGAAAAAGTGAAAGATCTTTCGATTTCCAGAAATACAAGACGGTTCACTTCTTCTTCTTCTTCTTGTTACGCAAGGGGTTGCAGAGAGTGAGAGCGAGAGTAAAGAGGGCGTGACAGAGGAAAGGATGAAGAGAAAGAGAGAATAGATCAAGGAGCTGGATATGTCGATTGGCACTGCATTTGAATATTTGAAGATTATAGCTATCAGGAAAACAAGTAATAGGAAGGGAGTTCCAAAGATGGGAAGTTCGAGACATGAAGCTATTGCAGAAGAGACGGCTACATTTAACCGTTGGCCCAAGATGACAGCCTACTAGCATGTTTAACTTCATGAAGTATTTCTAGACATTGAAACAATTCAAAGATATTTCTATTTCCAGAAATTAATGTTGGTGCTTATCTTTTTTTGTGTGCGACATCCTTCAAGAGATTGGCGATCCTGGCTCTCTACAACTTTTTGCATTTATAGCTCTTAGTAAATGTAGAATTTTTTGAATCTCTCCGAATCCATGAATTGTCAATCATTTACAAAAGTTCGTTAGCCCTAGGCATTGTAACTATCGGTGAAATACTCGAAGATATTTCTATTCCCAGAAATTAACGTTGGTACTATTCTTCTTCAGTGTACCATGTCCCTTCAGGACGTCGGCGACCATGGCTATCCACAAATACTTTGCTTTTTAGTTCTTATTAAATGTAGTATTTTCTGTATCAGAACGAATCACTGAATTGCCAAGAATTCATACAAGCTCGCAGAGGTACTTGTATTTCCAGAAATTAATGTTGGGGATCTTATTTGTTTGTGTACACTGTCTCTTCAAGACGTTGTCGATCATGCATCTATACAACTTCTTTGCCTTTGTAGGTCTTAGTAAATTGAGTAATTTCTGTATCACCTCGAGTCCCCGAACTGCGTAGCATTTACCCAAGCTCGTTAGTAGTAGACATTTTCATTATATGTGAAACAAGTCAAATATATTTGTTTTTCAAAAAATTAATTTTGGGGCTCTTCTTCGTTTGTGTACCATGTATGTCCCTTCAGGACGTTGGCGATCATGGCTTTCCACAACTTCTTTGCAGGTCGTAGTAAATGTAATATTTTCTATATCTCTCCGAATCCCCGACCTGGCAAGAATTTGCACTAGCTCGTTAGCCGTAGACATTTTAACTAAAAAATGTCAAAGATATTTCTATTCCCAGAAATTAATATTGGTCCTCTTGTTCGTTTGTGGGCCATGTTCCCTCAGGACGTTGGCGATCATAGCTCTCCATGAATTCTTTTCCTTTGTAGCTCTAACGAAATGTAATATTTTCTGTATCACTTTGAATCCCAGAACTGCCAAGCATTTACACAAGCTCGTTAGCTCTAGGTATTGTTGTTTTTATATATATATATATATATATATATATATATATATATATATATATATATATATAACTAGTGAGCGAATCAAAATGACTTAACTCCCTTTATAGTCCACCAATGGAAGGTTAACCAATCAGAAGCCGCAGAAAATTGTATCCGTCGTGTATAAAGGCGGCCATTTTTGCTTACCTACCCGAATGACCAGTGCCAACTTGTCCGGCGAAGATGACAGAAGGAAGAACTACGCTTTCCTACTGTCTCCGAAATATTCACTGCTAACCTCTGGATTTTATATTCGAAGACGACCGTCATGAATTTGTAACAATTGTAACTATCTGTGAACCAATTCAAAGTTATTTCTATTTCCAGAAATTAATGTTGCTGCTCTTTTTCTTTTATGAGTTATGTCTCTTCAGGATGCTGGTGATCATGGCTCTCCCAAACATCTTTTCTTTTGTAGCACTTAGTAAATATAGAATTTTCCGTATCCCTTCGAATTCTCCGTTTGATTACAATGTCCTTTCAGTACATTGACCATCATGGCTCTCCACTATTTCTTTGGCTTTGTAGCTGTTAGTAAATGTAGTTTTTTTCTGTATCGCTCCGCATCCCTGTCAATCATTTACACAAGCTTGTTAGTCATAGACATTGGAACTATCGGTAAAAAATGTCAAAGATATTTCTATTTCCAGAAATTAATATTGGTGCTCTTGTTCGTTTGTGGGCCATGTTCCTTCAGGACGTTGGCGATCACGGCTCTCCTTGAATTCTTTTCCTTTGTAGCTCTAATGAAATGTAGTACTTTATCTCTCCAAATCCCTAAACTGCCAAGCATTTAAACAAACTCGTTAGCCCTAGACATTGTAACTATTTGTGAACCAATTCAAAGTTATTTCTATTTCCAGAAATTTATGTTGATGCTCTTTTTCTTTTATGTGCTATGTCTCTTCAGGATGCTGGTGAACATGGCTCTCCCGAACATCTTTTTTTTTGTAGCACTTAGTAAATGTAGAATTTTCTGTATCCCTCCGAATTCCCGAACTGCCAAACATTTACACATCTCGTTAGCTCTAGACTTTGTAAGTAGCGTTGAAACAAAGATATTTCTATTTCCAGAAATTAATGTTAATTCAAAATCAGTCTTATGAAGCTGTGAATTCAAAATCAGTCTGAAGACAATGTGAATTCAAAACCAGTCTGACGAAACTGTGATTGCAAACCACGTGTGAAGAAACTGAATTGACAACCAGCCTGAAAACACTGTAAATTCAAAACCAGTCAGAAGATTATAGTGATATGGAGTCGGTTCCACAAAGCAGTGCAAAGATGCTTTTCGAGTAGAACTCGAGTATCATACGAAGGATAGGTGTTTTGCTACTATGCGTGTAACATAGCGGTTCTTAGCTGTGAAAGTTAGAACTGCTGGAACTAAAGATTTTAGCTTGCCTAAGCGCTTTCCACTGTGTGAAAGGAGTTGTACATTTGTCACCCACAAGAGTGCGTAGAAGCTTTTGGACTATCGAGACTGGAAAGTGAAAACTGGACAGCTCCTGCTCATATATGGCAACAATAATCTTCTGTTTTACTTCCAGCTGGAGGAAGAAAGATTCATGCCTTTTCCAAGTACGTTTGTTCAATTCAATGGCAGCAAAACAGTCAGAATATGAAATTGGCAAACCGATTCCACTTTCCGTCCAAGTATCTGTTAGGTTAGCGACACACCCATCCGCTTTATATCAAACAAACAAGATTTCGTTTAGCTGAACACAAAGTAAGGGTGCAGTTTAGCATTATACTTCTTTTTCTTGCTTTCTTTTTAGAATGATGTTCACCCTGAACGAGGTCCGAGAATCACTCTAGGTAGACGTTTACAGGGTAAGTCACACAGTTTATGTGGATAAGTGCAGAAGATAATGGTTAATCTTAGGTTTGAATAGTATAAGATGGTACTGACCAGAGAAGCATCCACTTGGATGGTCAGTACCATCTTATACTATTCTCGGATATGTATATCACCAAAATTAACGATAAAAATAAACAAAAATAGATAAATAAATAAATAAATAAAAGACTTTCTTCAGAGACAAGTCATTCACGGAGATTTTTTTCTCTTGACGATGGCCGTGGAGCTTAAATGAAATAATAAAACAAAAATATTAATATACAACCCAGTGTGTCCGAAAATTTTAAATTTTTACTATTTTTTATTGTCCAAAACACACACACACACACACACACACACACACACATTTTGATCTCAGCTAGTGGAAACCGGACATCTAGTCTGATACAGCAAAACAATCTGTCTGTCGATGACATATATATATATATATATATATATATATATATATATATATATATATATATGCGTGTGTGTGTGTGTGAGTGTGTGTGTGTGTATGAAGGTATGTAGAAAAATAGGAAAGAGCACGTTAGGTAAATAATCCAGGGTTCTTTAGTATTTTTGTTTAAATTTTTCAAAAACAGTGCTCCATGCAGAAGTAGAACTTAGATTATAATTATTTTTTTAAAAAATATGATTACTTCGCTATATAAGAGTTCTCATGTTTCAAAAACGAGAGCCGAAACCATCAATATAATTATTAAAATTAAATTGAATTAAAGTAACAAGCTCTGTTTCATCCTCAAGCGAAAATTTAGGAATAACCAATTTTGAAATTTACAGATCGTTATAAGCGTGTTCGTTCGTTACGATGGAAACGGCTGGGGCGACCATTTTTAACCACATATCAGTCACCTTCAGGGAGAGGTCAAGCTGAGGTAGGGTGGGGTGTCTATTTCAAAGCGAATGATGTCTTTCTTGTACGCGCATTGTCTGTTCATTCACAGAGAACGATAGATTTTGGCACCATAGTATGTTATTAAGTGTCTGGATAATTTTGTTTATTTTATTTGTTTATTTATTTATTTATTTTCAACGGGCTGTTTCATATATAAATGCGTCGCACTGCACTACAATTTGTTTTTTGACTACTTCAGAAAGGTTTTTTCCCTTTAATGATTGGGTTAAGCTTTTTAGCGCTTTATTAAACTATGAAATTGGATTTTTTTATGCTAATTGTTTAATGCGAAATTTTGTTGATGTCGGCAAAAGGCCGTTAACTCATGTCTATGGTTTAATAAATTTTATTTAATGCGAAATTTTGTTGATGTCGGCAAAAAACCGTTAACTCATGTCTATAGTTTAATAAATTTTCATTATTTAGAGACTAAATTATGTGTAGTTTTTCATGTAGTCATAAAGGGCATGGGTCATCCCAGGTTTGACAAGTTCTTTTTCTATTTTTCTTATTTTCCATTTTACTATTGGTTTTTCATTCATTTCTTTTAAATGCCAAAAATATTTGGATAGAGATGTCTGATTTCTACTTCCAATATTATTGAAGGAGCTTTTATGCTGCCTCCACCTCATTTCAAATTCATTCTTCGTTGACCCAATGTATATCCTATCGGTGTTAGGACTCTAAATGGATGAGAGTGCATTGGTATACTACGGATTTTATGAGGCATTTATTTAGGGTTTCTACAATCACATAATTTTTCATTATTTTTGTCTGATTTTAGTTTAGGATTTTTAATTTTATTAATACTGTTTTGACACACGTTTGTTTCCAGGATTTTATTATTATGTTTTTTATGATTCTTTCTAGATTTTCAGTGCAACTGTAACTTAATTTTAAGGTGTTTTTATTAAAGATCTCGCTACGTCTGCTTTTAATAGGGAAGTGTTTTTCGATTAAAGCTAGGAACTTATGTTTTAGCTTAGTACTAACCCTTTGGTTGAACAGAGGGGTATACCAGATGATTTTTCTTTTCCTGTTTTCTTTCTATTAGTGCTATTGTTTCTATAACTTATGTTAGCGTTTTTGTATCCGCTATTTTTTTTAGGGCTGTGTTATAAAAATTACTATGTTGTCGGAATATTTCTTTATTAGCGGAGTTCGTGCTAATTCTTTTCTCTATTGATGTGGGTATATGCTTAATTATAGATGGAGGGTGGTTTGACTTAGAGTGTACATACAGGGGATTAGTGTTAGGTTTTCTGTAAGGTAGGTATATGTTGTTCATTAAGTCTAGAGTTACGTCGAGGAAGTTTACCCTTTTTAATTTAGTGTTGACTATAGCTTTTAAATTCAGTTTTCTGAATTCACTGTATAGTATCTTTCTAATTTTATCTATTTTAAAATTTGTGGAGCTCCTCACTACCATAAGCCCATCATCTCTGTATAGCCCGATGTCCTTAATGTCTAATTAACGGGGCGCAGTTAGATTGTACAGTATAAAACTCTGCAGAGTCTGAAGATCCCACGGTGATGTCAAAATTGTCATTAGTGTTTTTAATCTATTGGTCCCCATTATGCACTAAGAATTTCTTCCTTAGTTAAGTCAGAATATGTAGCAAACTCCAGGGTATGTAAATAGATTGGAAACAAGAAGTAAAAACAAGAACAAAATCTATTTCCATACCTGAGGATGTCTGTACGAACAGACGAACACTTGTAAAAATTAAAAGACCTTATGCAACTGGAATTTATGAACAGGGATCATATCATTCATATACAGGTTCGGGGTTGATGTATCTTATTTATATTGTTTGCGAAGATGTATTCTCGCCATTTAAGTCATTAACCTCTATATTTGTTTTTTGTATGAATGATTCATGAATTTATAAATTATAATTTGCACCTTTAATTGAAATATATATATATATATATATATATATATATATATATATATATATATATTGATATATATTTCATATTAAATAATATAGACAAGTTTTGTCTATTTATTTTACGTAAATTCCATTCATATTGTCTGATAAGCGTTAATACATTATCATTGAAAGATGAAAGAAAATCATCATATTTATTCATGTTTTTTTCGTCCTATCTAAGCTTTCGGCTTACATAAGCCATTATCAAAGATGACAATTACATTTCAATATATTAAACAATACACGGACAAAAAATAATGTTATTGTTGCATGAAAAGTTCCAATCAACGACAAACTCGTGTACACATGACCATGCAAGAGTGAAAACGAGAAGTATTAACTATGGGCCTTGGTATAAACCAATGGCTTCTGTTACCAATTATATATATATATATATATATATATATATATATATATATATATATATATATACTTAAATAAAACAAAAATAAACAAATAAACAAACAAAAAATTCTTAATAAGTTTACTAAGTTGTCCGATCAAAGCGATAAAATCTTCACCAATATCTTGTAATTAATCGCCACTATCTTTCCTCCACACCTCATTAAAATCTCCTCTGATTCTTGGAGATTTTCTATAGGATTAACCTCTGGTCTTGCAGTTCGCCATAGTACAACATTAATACTCTTTGTCGACAAAATTGTTTTCACTAAAATAGAAATATGCTTAGGAACATTGTTCTGTATGAAGGTACGATTCAGATCCATGACAGACACTTTCACGTTCTTGTTCAATAGAATGTATTTGCTATTTTCTTATAGAGCCATCAGATTTTACTAACCCTGTCTGAAGTCATTATGCAAATCATATAAACTTAAATAATTCAAATTTTGTTTGAAAAAAATTATCAAATTTGAAACAATCGATTCAAATGTCAAAACAAAACATGAGTAAAAATTTTAAGTAGTATCATAATGTTTTATTGAAGTTATTTGATGTATTAAAAAAAAACAACTGCCGTCTGATGTTATTACGCAAAAGCAAATAATTACATTTTATCTCTCTATACTTCTGAGATAATGGTGGTGTAATGGTTAGCAAGCTTGCTTCGCTACCTCCATTACGACTGAGAAGTGAGTTTGATCTCCACTGGGTGCTCCACACTTTCGGTCGTGTGCCGCATGTAAGCTACGCTTAGAAAATTATTGGGCACCTTGTTGTGGTGTAATGGCTAGGGAGATTCTCTTGCTAGATCAGTTACGACTGAAAAGTGAGTTCGATCCTCACTAGATGCCCCATACTTTAGGCCTTGTGCCACATCTAAACAACGCTTACAAAATAATTATATTACTGAGATAAGGTATTGTAAATATTTACATTGTTTGAACTGTTGTCTTCGTCTTTATTGCCATGTTCACAATGTTTCGGCCGTTGTACGCTCCTGTCTCTTTTAGGTGATTGGAATTCGAATTGAACCCATTATTTCGCCCACTGGTCTAGACTGTTCTAGTTCCACGTGCCTCGCCTCTTTAACTTAACTCTCCATTTTTTTTTTTGTTCACCACTGCCGTAGTGAAGGACATATGGCCCACTGGATAAAAGCGTTGGTTGAATCCAGTGACTTGACCCAAAGAGTTGTGAGTCCAATAACCGGCAACCTGAAGAAGACTGGTGCGTACAACGGTCGAAACGTCGTGAACGTGGTAATGGAGATGAGGACAATGTAAATAATCACATTTTATTTCAATAAAAAGGCAATAAAATTATCAGAAATTGATCAACAGCTATAATAGAACAAATAAGAAATAGACATGAAAACTCTTTATATTTTATTATAGTGACTCTTCTTAATAACATCTAGTAATCTATTATCAATTGATTTTCTTATTTTCTTTTTACTTCGGTAGGTTCAATTTCCGTCATGGTAGCTTTAATTACTTCCCACAGGTTTGCTTTGTCACCTTCATATAATTTTCTCTTCATCATTGACCATAGATTTTCGATCGGATTCAGATCACGACTTGATGGTGGCTATCTTCTTTCCTGTAAATCTTTTATGCTCGCAGAATTCACGGGTAAGCTTAGGTACATGATATTGGGACTTGTACCATGCAAAGAAAGTCTTGTTCGTAAAATCGCAATAGTTAGTATTGTTCAGTTTAACTCGTTTATCGGCATTTAATACCACAGGAATGGTTTGGTCGACAGTTCTAGATCAAATCATAGCACTACCGGCACTTTGCTGCCTTCTTTTAGCCACAGGCACGTCTGAATTAGATAAAATCCATCCTTTGGCTCATCCATTACGTACATCATATGTCACTTGAGATTCGTCCATCAAAATTAATTTCGAAAAATCAATTTTCATGTATTTCTTGGCCCAATACAATTTAAATTAAAGAATTAAATAAAATAAAATTGCTAAAATGGAGAATCGAAAAAAAATATCTGTGCATTTTTGTGAAGTTTTAAACCACCTAATATGCCGGGGAATATGTCAATTTAAATGTAATCAACGTTTTAATGCAAATATTTCTAAGGTGAAAATTAAAAAGCAGAAAGCGATAAGATCGACTTCGTGTTAACGTTCCAAAAATATTTTACTCCAGAAAATGTAATTGGACATTCGATTTGTTCTTTTGTTCCTCATTCCATGACAATATTTCGAATAATCTTTCTGTTAGTTTCTCACAGATGCATAATTACTGTATACCATCTGGAGTAGCCATATCTTTGTCTTTAGGTGACAGGTCTGATTGTAGCTCATGTCGTACTCTGCAGCTCTACCCTCTTGACATCTCCAGATCGGTAGTATCTGTAAACAACTCTTATGCACTCATTAGGGCTTGTTCCGTAACTTCCTTCGTGACCTCCAATGGAATTACGTTTTTAATCATCCTATTAAAAAATATGCCTACGAGGTCTCCTCCCGGTTAAAAGACGACATTGAGACTTTCATTCCAGCTTGGAAATTCCTAGTAAAACCACGATTATCTTGCTTCTCGGCTATAATCGACAAGAATCACTTCTCCAGACTGAAACCAAAGCGATAGATCTGATTATAACAGACGTCTTTGCCTCGTCTCGTAATTAGTGCAAACGTGTTAGATTTTGCCGATAGAATAAAAAAATGTATAGTATCACAGAATTTGTTCTAAATATTATTGGCGGCTCTGCAAATGCCCTGTTCATTCTCTCTTCAATTACTTTGAAGTTCTGACATCTACAACAGATAAGACTGAGTGCTTTGCTCGGCAGTTCTCTTCCAACTCCACACATGACTCACCTACAGTGGCCATACCTGATTTTCCCCCTAGAATAGTGTCTCTACTGAGTGATATGCGTATAATCTCGTTACTGTTTTCCGACACCATTTCGAAACTAGACTCCCACAAGGCAAGCGGATATGATGAGATCCCAGCTATAGTCTTAAGGAAAGGCGACCCCGAGTTAGCTCCAACTCTCTCCAAGATATATAACAATTTTATTGCTGCTTTCCAGTTTGTTGGAAACTGTCTTCTATAGTTCCTGTTTTTAAGAATTCTGGAGAACCCATAGACCCCTCTATCTCTCTATTAAACTCTTATCATTTTTGGCAGAGTATTCGAGGCTCTAATTAATGCTGTGAAGTCTCTTACTTCTCATGACCTTCTCTTAGACAAACAGTATAGCTCCCGTTTCGCAACGTCTACCGCCAATTTTTTAACGACCCTCACTGAATGTGTATATAAATCTGTAGATAAGAACGTCGAAGCCACCTTTGACAATAGATATCTCAAAGGCGTTCGACAGGGTTTTGCATGCTAGCCTTCTACGCAATCTTCAGGGCTACGGTGACACAGGAAAAAAAGTTTTATTTAATCTAATCTTTCCTATAAAAAGGTGAAATGAAGGCCATTTTAAATGAGCTCGCTTCCAGATGCTTTCACGCGAACGTGGATGTACCCCATGCTGTCCTACGCTGTGTCTGGTCTTCATCAATGATCTCGCCGGTGTCATCATTTCCCAACTAGGCATTTATGCAGGTGACACTACCATTTACTCCTGTCTCAATTCAAACATCCGTCATGTCTGACAAAGTAAACCTGGCAGCTGCTATTGAAAAGGACCTCAAATCAATGGTTAGCTGGGGCTCGAAATAGCTTGTAAATTTGAAACCCACCAAAACAAAACTGCTTTCATTTAACCACCTCACAGAACATCTTCTGCCTGACACTAGACACCGGGAAAGCAAAAGATAACAATGAAATGAAAATATCTCTTGGAAGAAATATATTAGCAACCGGACGACTAAGACGGTGACAACAAAGCCTATTTCAAAACCAGATTGAAGCAAGACGATCACTTAATAAACATAGCTGTCTGAGTACCTCACATGAAAGGCTTGAGCAAATAAAACTGCAATCCAAGAAACGTAGGAGTAAAGAAACGGATTTATTCAACAGTTCATTTTGCTGGGAAACTAATTTTATTTAAGTCGAGGTGTAACCGTTGTCTTCCCTATATATTTTGTAAATCTGTATATCGAGTGGTTCCCAGGCATTGTATAGGATGGGCATTACTGTAGAGAATTATTTCATATAAATTGCATTCAGTTTAATTGATAAGCTCTGTTTAATATTTTATTGCATTTTTTTTTTAAATTTACATGAGTTGTTTTGGATTAGAACTGTGGATTACTTGTCTGAAGTTCTTTCATTCGCATTTCTACATCCTAGCATGTATCTTTCGATACATGACTGATGTTGCAGATTTTTCTTGCAGGAGGTTGTTCTTTCTTTCCGCAGTAGACCGGTTACCATCTAAGGCTATAGAATCCAGTCTATCCTGCTATTTACCCATAGTTGGGGGAGGGGAGAAAAGTACAGAAATAAAACAAAGTAAATGTTTTGAGTACAGAAATAAAACAAAGTAAATGTTTCAAGTTCAAAACAAAAGCAAATTAAATGTTTCAAGACTAAAAATAAAGCACATTAAATGTTTCAAGTCTAAAAATAAAACAAAGTGAAATAAAATGAACCAAAATAAAAATCAATTTAGCGGAAGTACTTGTTTTTTGCTGCATAAGAAATTAAATTATAATATTTGACACTGCTGGACCCTTTTTATATTTTTCAGCGTTGAACGATATTTCGTTTTAATAGGGGTTAAAGCTATGAAAAGTAGTTTCACATATGTATGTGGTGCTTAATAGCAAAAGAATATGTAATTCCATTTCAGAAATTGTTGGAAATTCAGATTTAACTCCGATCCAGAATTCGGTCAACGATTTTGTTTTTGTAAATTCAAGTTTCAAGTTTTGAGTTCCTCAATAGCTCAGCGAATTCCTCTTGGGCATTAAACAGCAGATGATTAATATCTTCAATGTCAATTGAAAATGGTTTCTGAATCCAATATTAAAATTCGATATGAAGTATATGCGAAACTATGTTTCTAGGGTATTTAAGTTGTCTATAATAATTGCGTCAATTATTTTTTCTACAATTATTCTTTTCAGTTATAAAATCGTCGATATTCGGAAACTTTATTCTTTTGGTATCTTAAGTGCCTCTCTCTAATTTCTGGGTCCTGATTGAATAGACTTTGTAGCATTGCAATCTGTGACATTACTTTAGTTACTCAAGTTCAGCCATTTATACATGAGTAAAACTATTTTTTATTCTTAAATAAAAATATAATAATGCTTCATAAAATAATTATTATGAAATTATTGAAATAAATACCTAACTCAATCGAATAAAACGGCAACATATATTGTTATTTATACACTTATTAAGATGAACACAATCAATCAACTACACTGAAAATATATCCGTTGTCACTGTACTAGTCGCAACGGCTCCATAGAAGCCTATTATACCAGCAGCGCATGCGTGGTGCATCACGTTAAAAATTGGACGTTTGGGAAATAACATACAAAATTAAATTGAAGTGTTTGAATTTAATTTTCTCGACACCAGAATTTCGCTTTGCGGCTTCATTTGAGGTCGTGGCCCTGGGTTTAAGAAGCGCTATCCTAGAGGAACAATATGATATTAATTTTTATTAATAAATTTATGTCCTTTCAAAAACAGAAAATATTATTTCTGAAAATATAACACCAGAAGCCATCACAAAGCTGAGAGCTTGATTGAATTGAATTGATTGATTTCTTTTCTATGGTTTATCAACCCTTTGCAGGTTATTTCCCATCGAGAATATTTTCCCCATTAAAGGATTTTAAAACGACCGAAAAGGTTATGTTGAATATTAAATTGATTGGCTCAAACTCAGGTCATTCTTTGCTTCATTCATTGGTTTTATACGGTTAATTAAGTCTTTGTAGGATATTTACGGACAGAATATATTTTTAGATTATAAAAATTGTTTTTAGATAATACAGATTTGTGGATACAAGTCTTACTAATTAACCCATAGATGGGGGAGTAGAGGTGGATTTATGCCTACTCAGAATTTGATAAATACACAAGAAATTATAATGTGGATATAAAGTGGGGGATCAGTTCTATATTATGACCAATAGAAAACTTATCCCTCACTTTGTGACCACGGTAGTTTCTATTTATATATTTATAATTCAGAGAATGTAAGTAAGTCTAAAAGGCATGCAAATGTGACTAATCAGTATTTCATTGACTGATTTTTTCTACTGCTTATCAAAGCTTTGAAGAGGAGCATTCATACCTTTTCCAAGGAATTCGACTCTCCGATTAACAATTCTGAGCTATTATCCATTACACCACTTGCGCATTCAGACTTGTAGCCTCTGGTATTCCCAAGCAGTCACCCATCAAGACCCAGACTAGGCTCAACGTTGCTTAACTTGGCTGATCTTACCGGAACCGGTGTTTCAATGTGATCTAACCATAAGCCAGGTTGATTGAAGTGGACAACAAGAGTCATACCAACTTTTTACTGAAAGTGAAAACATTACAAATAAATGGATATCCACTTCTTCTTCATTTATGTGCCATGTCCTTTCAGAACGTAAGCGATCATGGCTCTCCATTCCCCCTATCCCATGTAACTTGCAATAAGTTTCGTCTCTCTACCACCGCCCCCAGACAGTCATCCACTTTCCTAAGCCCGCCAGGCATGTCATGCGTTGCTTTCTCTTGTCTCTCTCTTTTCCGTATATTCGACCTGTGAGTATCAGATTTACCAGGCCCTCCTTTCTCATTACGTGCCCCAGAAATTTTATCTGCCTCTTCCTGATGTTAATTATAAGCTTGTTTGTATCCTCTCTAAAACCTCATTGTTGCTCACACGCTGGGTTTATTATATTCTCAGCTTCCTTCTGTAGAACCATATCTGCGTTGCCTCGAGTCCATCTTTGAGGAAACCGTCCCCAAAATTCGTTGTCGTACAGGACAAACGTCACGTAGCAGCCCAGTAGTCTTTTCTTTGTGACAAAAGAATTCCTCCTGTCTCTCAATAGTCTGCCCAGCTTTTGAAATGCCTCCTTGCTCATCCCAATACATCTTCAGAACTCAGCATCGCAACTTAAAAATATCTAAAGAATAAAGAGGAGCACTCTCTAGAAGAAATTAAAAAAAAAAAGGAATTAAAATCAGAAGGAGTGAAAAACCTGAACGGAACTACAATTTTCAAAAGAAGAAAATAAAAACATAAAACCAAATAAATGCTTATATAACGATGTTAGACATGTCTATATCACACCAGAACGAAAAATGGGTTATAAATGTTGTTCCAATAACTTGAACTAATTTTAAATGTGAATTAAGTTTTAGCGTCTAATGATATTTTTGTCCTTCAGATTCTTAACAATCAAACAACGTGTTAAAGTTTTAAGAGTGCAACGGAAAAAATTGCTCGTAACTTAACCCCCCCCCGCAAAAAAAAAACTGGGTCTGTGGCAGATGTAAAAAAACACCATTGCGAGCTCGTTTACGACGTTCAGTTGAAGACATTGTTGCAGTACACGAGAATGTGACCGAAAATCCAGACCCGTCTATTCGTCATCACGCGCCGGAATTGAACCTCTTCACAATAACGTTACATCGTTTCCAATTGCATTCTCGGTTGGTCGATTATGTTGATCAAAAAAATTACGAAAATTGCGCGAAATGTATTTCTGTTTGAACGTCCATTTTCGTAATAGGCTTCGATAACTTTAACACGTTGTTTGATTGTTAATCTTTCAATGGTTGAAACTGCCAAAGACGTAAGTTTTTAAATCTGAAAGAAAAAGAAAAAAAAATCTTTAGACTCTCAAACTTAATTCACACTAAAAACCGGTCCAAGTTATTGGAACAAGCTTACATCCTTAAACCTTTGCAACACTGAAAGAGAAGGGCGTATTTTTTAAAACCGTCCTTACAAGGGTCATAATTATTGAAATCATAAGTACAGATATATTGGATAAAGTGCATGTGGAAAAGGCGAAGAGAAAGCGCTTGACCTCGCTACTGATAAATGTTAAAAGGCCTACGGATGTGCAATCTGTATTGCATATGTAAAAACCTTTGAAAAATAGGGGAAAAGTGTTAACCGTAAAATAAATATGAAATATTCGTTTCCGGGAAGCACAAAAATTGGTGGAAGAAACAAAGTGGAAAAAAATGTGCTCAACCGATATAATCTACAGCAAATACGAAAGAAAAATATGTGCATCTTGTCCAAATATTGAAACAATTGTGATTGACCGAACTCTGTAAAAGAAATAAAAGCAGAGATTAGATAAAAAATAATGAAGCGAAATACACTAGCAGGAGAGGAGAAACAGAATGAACTTTGTATTTCTTCCAATGATAAATCTCAAATATACGACGCAAAATCAAATACAGATCCTCATGAGCCCACAAGAAAAGTAGTGGTATCGAGAATTTTTTCTGGGAAGCATGACCAATTTGAAGAGAATAAATCTTCTGGCGATAAACTAGAAGGTCTCTGATTGGGAGTTTGCAGGTTCCGTGGAACAAACTCTGAACTGATTTTGTGCCCATGTCCTCTCTGGTCAGGGGTGTTAACACCTCCTAATGTCCCAGCAATTGAAAAATAGTGAACCCCGAAACCAAATGCAAAATCCTTTTTTTTTTTTTTTGTAAATATATCAATAATTCATTTTTATAATGAAAGCAATGCATTTATATAGTAAAATGATTTTCAATACATTTTATAACAAAATTATCAACAATACATGAAAAGCATATAGAATGACCAACGATGTATTTTTATAGTAAAATAACCAACACTATATTTCCATAGCAAAAGGACAAATTAATACGATATTTATTTGTATAAATACAAAATGTGGCGCAAGGCCAAAAAGGGGAATGCGGAAAAGTGACGGTCATCATTTGTCTTAACTTTAAACTTAACTAGCCACGAACACTGATAACACAGATAACAGTATTCCTTACACCAAAACAACACATTCTTACTTATCTTTCTTTCTACATTCACCATAATGCCTCATAGTCTCTATAAAAGTTTGAACTCGATCCCATATGAACAATTTATTGTCTGTGGAGGACAGGGAATAAAACAACAAATTTAAAATTTTGTCCCAATGATTATTTACAAAGATGTACAAAACTAATTAATTAATACAATACTAAAAAATATAAAAGTACATATTTATAGTATAATTATCAATAATTCATTAAAAACATTACTATTAATAAATTTTATCATGAACAAACTATATATATCTAAAAATAATACATACACTTGTCCAAAAAGTATACAATTATGTAGAAAATATCTACTTGAAGTCATATGATTGCGTACAAAGTATTTAGATTTACGGAATTAAATAATCTAGACGTCGATATATCGTTAAAGAAAACAACCAAGTGAAGAGAAAAACAAATACAACAGCTACTAAATCCCAGAATAACATTACACCTGAACCGAAAGAGATTAGAAAAAATGAGAGGGCATGAATGCTGAGAAATAAAAAGTATAGACCATCAAAACTCCCCGCCAAAATCAGACTTAAATCATGGCGAATAAAATAACCCATTGAAATATGAAATGTTTGACGAATAAAATTAATGAACTAAATTTATGAATGAATTTGTTCCTGGAATTATCTGAGCAAAAGACATTCCTCAAAGCAAGAATAAATAAATATAAAACGTTCTTCTTCTTGTAAGTGCCATGACACTTAAGAACATGTGCGATCATAGCTTTCCACAATTTGATAACTTGTTTATTTTTGCATTCTCTCCCGAACCCTACACCTCCAACAAATCACTAAAACTTTCCATTGAATTTGTGAGGTGACCCATAAATTTCAGCTGGTTGTACTGATGCGGCATTTGGGCGGATTGAGGGCTTCTTCCTGTTATGAGAAGAAGATTCTTGGGATAAATTACAGAAGTGAAAGGGTACCCAGGCCTACTCGGATAACGTTCTTGCTTGCTGCGGGATTCCCACAGACGCAGAGACAGGAACGACCAAAAGCCGCCGGTTGCCGATGCAGACGCTCCTTGGATTTTCACCAGAGCCATTGTTTCAGACCTGTCCGCTGGGTGGCCCTACCAGGAACGAAGTTCCGGGCGGCATAGCTCTGACATCACCGTTTACACCCCCACCGACTGTGAGGTAAGGGTTGGACTTTGGGGGCTTACAGTACTTTATATTAAGTATAAGTGGCCTTTTTTTTGCCATTGTCGTCTCCAAATGTCCAGTCCATAGTATTCTCAAACATATTTATGTTGCTTCAAATCACTTCTTAATTTGTGAGTTGATAATCCAACATTCACTACTACAGAAGAACTGATACAACATATCAGTTTAGTACACAATGGTCTGTCCTAACGCGATACATTAAAGGATTTTCTCAAATCAGTCAGTATTAGTTAGGCGTTCATGTATCTTTCGATGCAGACAGATTTTTTTCCCGCAGTAGGTTGCCATTTCTTTCTGCGGTAGACCAGTTGCCATCCAAGGCTATAGAACTCGATCTGTCCTGCTATTTACCCATAGCTGGTGGGGAGAAGAAGAGGATTCATACCTTTCCTAAGGGTATTAGCATATAAATGAATGCAATGGATTCGACTGGAATTCGAACTCGGCTCTCCTATTCTTCAATTCGAGCCGCTATCCATTACTCCACAGTGCCTCTCAAATATTTTTTAGAAATATATAATGAAATATGGCTCATAGGAAACATTCCCAAACTATAGACGCAGGCAACATTCAGCCCTATAACTAAACATAAAAACACCCAACTTGAACCGCAAAATTCCAACAGTGGCTCATTAAATCATAAACCAATAGCATTCACTAGTTGTGTTTGTAAAACTGTAGGGAGACTGCAGTATTGAAAATCCAAATGGTTAACAATAGTATTTATAAGGAAATAATTTATTAAAAAGGACTTTTTCTAGTCGTCATTTTTGACGGAAAACGCGTATGATAACTTGGTTGTCTATTTAGTATAGTTTACCTCTATGGGTTATCTAATACCGAAATCTAAATATTTTTACGTAATTTTAACAGGGTGAATGCCGCATCAGTACAGTAGTAGTACAGTAATATAAGGAAGAGACAGCTGAAATTTATGGGTCACATAATGAGGAAGGCATGGAAAATTTAAGCTTGCAACCAAGGATATTTTGTACATCATTTTATATATTCAGGCCAAAGTTATGTTTTTTTTATTAAATATATATATATATATAGTTTGTAGATCGCAAAATGAATTGTTCGTAATTTTACTATATAAACGTATTTTTATATTTTTTTTGGTATGGCACTGATTATCATTTTGCTATAAAATGTACTGTTTTTCATTTCATTAGAAAATTGTACTGTATTTTTTTTCGTCAGGGAGTTGAATATGTGGCCTTAGTTGGGGCTCTAAAAGGTGCTGCCACCACGGATCAGGTAAGACCTGCGAATCATAGCAGTGTACTCGTATTCCTAAAAACCTACAATCTCCCGATAAGAGGCCTTGCTGCCGGATGTAGTTTATCGTCATACTCAGGACGAACCTAGAAACCTTGAATAGTGAAAGACCAGTAGGAAATTGAATTAAAAGGCAGAAGGCTAGTCTTTATACAAAACTATTAGAAAATTGAAACATCAAAGTGCCGGTAGAAAGCGTCCGCATAGATTTAATGTGAAGCTATTTATCGGGCAATCCTTTTCATATCTAAATAATTAATATAGTAAGAAGCGTTGGGCAGATTGATATTTGTATGTGAATGGTTTTCTAGTATATCTTAGAAAGAAGAATAAAACTATTATAGAAAGCAAATTTAAAATATGTCCGAAAAATATAATGGAATAGATTAGAGAGAAAGGATTCATAATCTACAAAACAATCACCGAAATAATCTCCAATCGAAAAAAAAGATAACGAATTCCAAAATAATATCAATGAGAAAAAATAATCCTCAAAAAAGAATTTCCAAAAAAAAAAGAAACTTCAAAATAATCTCTAAAAGGAAAACAAATTCATACAGATTCATAATCTTCAAATGAATCTTCACAAGAATTTCCAAAAGAAAAATGAAACTTCAAAATAATCTCTAAAAGAACACAGAATCATACAGATTCATAATCTTCAAAAGAATTTTCACAAGAATTTCCAAAATAAAAAAAAAAGAAACTTCGAAATAATCTCTAAAAGAAAACAAAGAATCATACAGACTCATAATATTAAAATGAATCTTCACAAGAATTTCCAAAAGAAAAAAGAAACTTCAAAATAATCTCTAAAAGAAAACAAAGAATCATACAGATTTCTGAAAGAATCTTCACAAGAATTTCCAAAATAAAAAAAAAAAAATTCGAAATAATCTCTAAAAGAAGAACAATGAATCATACAGATTCATAATCTTCAAATGAATCTTCAAAAGAATTTCCAAAATAAAATAAAGAAACTTCAAAATAATCTCTAAAAGGAAAACAAATAATCATAAACGTTCATAATCTTCAAAAGAATCTTCACAAGAATCTCAAAAAAGCAAAACGAAGAAGAAAAAGAATCTCGAAAAGTATCTCAAGAAGAAAAATAGAATCATAAAGATTCATAATCTCCAAAAAAGTCCCCAAATGAATCCCCAAAAGAAAAAAAAAGAAACTCGAAAATAATCTCTAAAATAACAAAGAATCATAAATATTCATCATCTCCAAAAGAATTTTCAGAAAAATCTCCAAACGAAAAAAGCAGAGAACAAAAGAAAAAAAAATCTCCAAAAGAAACTGAAAAAGAAAAAAAAAGTATCAAAAAGATTATTAATTTACAAAAGTATCTCCCAAATGAAAAAAAAAAGAATCTCTAAGAGAAAAAAAGGAATTTCCTGGAGAAACTTCAAAAGAAAAATGAATCATAATGTTTCATAATCTCCAAAAGAATCATATAGAAATAAATGAATCTCCAAAAGACAAATTTATATATATATATATATATATATATATATATATATATATGTATGTGTGTGTGTATGTGTGTGTGTGTCTGTGTGTGTAAGTTAATGGTCAGAGTTGAATTAGACCAGGAAACAGTATTATTAAACAGTGCACAATACGTATCTAAAAAGATACGAATTTAACATATAAAACAATAGGGGATCGGCCGATGCCGCAAATATTTCATAAGAGGAATTTCTAGATGACCTGTACTATCTTTCTTTGGGAATTTGCTTTGTTATACTCGCAGGATGTTTTGGATTTTTAAAAATATTTTTCCTTTAATTTCCACACATGTTTAGCTAGTTTAATAGAATTTCAATGGCTTTCTTGCTTCAAAGATGACTTCTGATTATACCACCAGTTTTTAATGTCAAACCCAAAGTATATTTTTATAACCATTTGTATCTATTACTTCCGCCTTGAAAATTACGGTTTCAGATTTACAAAGTCTGTCGAATAGACATCTGCTTTTATTTCTACAATTGCATATTTCATTGTTAACGTTGTTATGCTGAACGTTAATTTTGACATTTCTGATGTTTTCTCTTCTTAATGTGGTTTTTACATTTACTAGTACAACTGTAGTTTAATTTAACTGTCATTTGTTTTTCTGTTGTCTGACACTATCATCACTCCGTCATTTCTATATAGGCAGTTGTTGTTTCCAAAAAATTATTTCACTATAGCCCTTTTAAAGGGCTCTGGATCATCAAACTTTACTTCCAAAATATTTTTTTTGATTTTTTTCATTTCAAACTTTGGAAGGAAAGTCTGATGATCCAGAGGTCTTTAAAAGGGCTATGGTGAAATAATTTATTACATGGAACCTTAAAGTGGTCTGTTTTTTTTCAATATATATATATATATATATATATATATGTGTGTGTGTGTGTGTGTGTGTTAAGCAATTGAAAGTCACTATCGGACTAGTCTGATGACACCTAATTTGTCGTCTAAATTAGGTTCAAATGAAAATAACACGGACATTTTATTTTAACAGATATATTTACCAAAATTACACAAAAATACATCGAAATATTAAAGAGTAAATTTATTAAATTTATTCATTTATTAAATCGCCATTAGCTCAACCCAGGACATCAGACGACTTCAGGATCCCTTGAGACTTTTCTGAACGTTCTTCTTGTTTAATCCTGCCATAATCCTTGACTTCAGTTCATCTTTGATGTTCCAAGAAGTTTTATTGCTGTCTCGCTCACCTGTGCCCCAAACATTATCATCAAGGGGGTAGCGGAGTTAGGTGGCCAGATGTAAGGGACGTTGTCGTCGCAGACATTGTCTGACTGCCAGGACTGGGTCCTCCTACCTGTGTGTCATGATTCAGAATCATTTACATTATTCGGACTCTTGTCATCTTTGTCGCCATATTTATTACAACGTTTCGGCCGTTGTACGCTCCGGCCTTCTTCAGGTGGTTGGAACGTCGAACTGAACCCTTTATTTCGCTCACTGGGGTAGACTGTTCTAGTTCCACGTGCCATGTTTAATGGATGTCAGTTCTCAGTTCTCTCCTGTTAATTCCCCTTTCCAAGTTCTCCACTGCCTTAACCGGGTATTGAACTCACACTGTTTGGGTCCTGTCACTGGATCTAGCCAACACCTTTATACACTGTGACGTGTGTCCTTGAGGATAAATATGGCGACAAAGATGAGGACAATAGTCCGAATAATGTAAATAGTGTACATAATACCTCATCTCAGAAATATAGGCAGATACTGATTCAGAATCATGTTGTCAAATATAGGGTATTCCAGCAGACACCCTCTTGACCCAGGGCAGCACTAACTCCTCAAGGCACTTTATGTCGACCTCCCTGTTGAGTCTGAGGTCATGTGGGAAGATGAATGGGGACATAACTTCGCCATCATTAGGGATCAACAGAAGCACCATCACTGTTAGACTCATCCAATTTCTGAAGGATTTTGAAGCTTCCGGTGCGAAAGCCAAGCAGTACAGCATGCCATTTCCAAACTTCCGGCGGGGGGGGAATTTGCGTTATGGTGCTCTATTTCTCACAGATGGTGCCCAACTGATCCTACTATAGTGTTCATTCGACAAAAGAAAGAAACAAACAAGGCCCATGTTCTAAATTAAAAATATAAAATAGTGACAATTTACCCAACGCCTTCAGTTTTTTTATGTTCAGATTAAACTCATCAAGGAAGGCGCCGTAGATTTTTCCTACCTAGGTAATTTCCATCTCCTCCAAAATCAACTTCAAATGTATACTACTTGGGTGCTGAACACGACGGGACATGAGGTGAACTTCCTCGACCTCTTCCTTCATTTCCTGCTCTGATAAATGCTGATCAAAAGTTTTACTCCACTAGGCACGTCAGCCCATTCCTTAGTGTTCAGATTGATGCCAAGCCTAAGGAATTTGATGTACCGTTCCATAGAACTATTTTTCCATATGTGAAGACAGACTGGGACAGCTTTCGCTTCTACATTATGGAAGTTTTTCTCCTAACCTTCCTAAGGCATGCTGCCTCAAAAACTGCTGCCCTTGACATTGATTTGATCCTTTTTAGAATGGAGAGTTTTATACCCAAAAAGAAATTTCCAGCAAAAACCTAACAACCCACCCGGCTTCATACCTGAATGCGCCGTAATCATTACTCACCGAAACCATTACTTCAGTATCTATCACAAAGAAACCATGTAGTTCGGCTCTCACTGCATTCAGAACTGATCGAAATCTCTGCATAAAAGTCAGATGCAGCTACACATGAGCAGTCCAGACGAAGGTTGATAAGAAACAAATTAGATCCCGTGAATTCTGGAAGATATGGTTTTTTTTGGGGGGGGGGTTCGGCATATCAACCTCAATGGGTCATTTAATGCCGGCAACTTTTCTTTTCATGATAATATTTGTGTTTTGTCAAATATCTATTTCTGGTAATATTTTTTCCTCTAAATTGTATAGCTGGTAATATCATTTTAAATCATGTATTGCTGGTAATATTTTTTTTTCAAAAACTTATTGCTGGTTATATTTTTTTTTTTCTTCAAAAATTTATTTCTGGTAATAATTTCTTCTACAAAGTATTTTTGGTATAAAAACCTATTTTTACAATTTATAATGCTTTTTTACCTTTTTTTAGCTGGGACCATAACAGGTGCTACCACCCCGGTCAGGGGGGACCTGGGAACACCAGCAATTAAGAGGTGGTTCCACGCTCCTCAAAACCTCCTGATCAGAGGCTTTGCTGTTGGACGTAGTTTATCCTCTTACCTAAGAAGCTGTTGTAGTTTATCGTCTTACCCTGGACGCGGATGCAGTTTATCGTCATATCCAGGACGAGATTCTGGAAGATCAGAAACCAAATCATGAACAGAGGTAAAGCGGCTGTGCCCACAATCATAAATGGCCCCGAGTCCATATCTTTCTCGACAGATAAGACGAACGTCTTCGTCTCTAATCAACGTTAAATGACAAAGACCACCCTCCCTCCAAGTTCTCACGCCTCACTGGTTACAATATCAGTAATATTACCATCACAGCAAGTGAAGTCTCTAGATTTATTAAACGCCTTGACCCTAAGAAAGTCACTGGTCTAGAAAAAAATTCAGTTGTTGTACTTAAGAACATCAAATTAGAATTATTCCCAATTCAATCAAAATTATTCAACTGCTGCTTGAAGGAGAATTCCTTCCTAAGCCTGTAAAAATGTCAAGCGTGTGTCCGGTTTTGAGTAGCACAGGCGTGCGATTTTCCCAAACCCATTACAGACGCAGCACTCTCCTCAATATAATCAGTAAGTTCTCTGAGTCCATAACCAATAAGAAAGTCGTGGAGCACCTAGAAAAGAAGAAACTCTTCAGTGACGAGCAGTATGGGTTTCGGTCGTCCCGATCCACTGCCGACGTCCTAACTACCTTCACTTTGCAGAATCAATGAGGCGCTTTACGAAAAACACACCCCGTGGACCATAGCATTAGATATCTCAAAAGCCTTCGACAAGGTGTGTCAATGGTATCATTGGAAGGGTCTGCTCCATCATAAAATCCTTTCTAGCAGGTAGGTCCCTGAAGGTAGTTATAATCGGACAGTTCTCCGGACCCTAGAAATCAACACAGACACCACCAAATGTCACTCCTCGGACCAACCCTTTTTGATTTACATAACTGATCTGCCTATGAATATACCCATATCATTTGTAAATATATATACCTTATGACACGACCATATATAGGTGCACCTCTAAAACTGTCGATAGTCATAGATTGGAGAATGATCTCTCTTCTAATCTTACACAAACTACTGGCTTCATTCAATGTCTCGAAAACCAAGCTAGTTACATTCCATTATCGCCGACCTGACCACGAACTACCACCAATCAGGATGAACGGATGTCCTCTAGTGGAATTTCTTGTTATTATTATTAATTTTCTCTGTCAATGAATAAAGTGCTAATTATTTAAGGCGAATATTTGGTGGTGTCTGCAAAAAATTTAATAATATGCAGTTTTTCATGTAGATTGATAGATACCGGGTCGATCAGCCCGGGGCGAGGATGTGGACGTGCGCTCATAATCGGCCTCCTACCCAGGTGTTTAGCTACCTGGATAGAATGTTAGTTACAGAAGCTGACTTGCTACGTTTCATAAGTAGGCTATTCGGACCACAAACTCGTTTGTGCCCGGATGGCATTAGATTGTAGATTATTACTAAATCTCGTTCGTGGAGAATATACTAGTTTGAGTCAAAAGATTTTTTTCCCTTATTTCAAGTTATTAATGGTCAGAACAAATTATATACAAAAAGCGTTTATTCATCAAAAAATATCCCAACGTGCACTACTCTTCAAAAGTTTGAAGCAGACCCCAGCATTAGCTTGGGATGAACTTGACAGTAGAGTGAAAAAAAAAAGGAAAATGAGTTCTTAGAGTTATTGAAAAAAGAATGGAATCAGTTATCTGTTTTAAAGGAATAAAGTATCACTGCCAACACTTGAGTTTGAACATAGGTCGTCATTGAGCAAACACAGGCGATCCCATTATTGGATTAAGTGAATCACGTGACCATAGAGGAAATACATATATGTCGGAAGTAGCTGACGACAAACGATCACTATTTCTCTTCTATCACTATACAGATCGTTATTTCTACTCTATCCTCTATTAGTATATGGACTGCTATACTCTACTCTATTCACTATACTATTTCTCTATTCAGATAACTATACGGTAGTGTCTTTCGAGAGAGTATTATCGAGCAAGTACTATTAACGCGAGATTATTCGAAGGCTTCTGACACCAGTATTGTTCAACGGTGTATTATACTTGTATCTGCGATTACAAATTCTCTGCTACAACGAGCATTACAAACGAGACAACGAATATTCTTTAACGTCACAAAAGTGCCAACGAGTGTTTGTTGACATCGCAAAACTATCAAACTTAAACTTTGAGAAAACTTCACGTCTGATGTCAAAAATCTGTGCTGCAGTAATCAAGGCTAAAGGAAGATATTTTAGCGAGAGCACAATTTAATCACATTTTTTTTTGTTATAATAAAATTTCTAATAAAAAATCATGTCTTTTTAATCACGTACAATATTATATTTATCTAAAGTACAAAGCAACTACTTTTGGAGCGAATTTGAAACAAAAAAATAAACCAGGGGTGGCGTCAGAAGCTAAATTTAAGGTTTGTACAATTTGGCTTGTTTAGAGGTAAAATATATTAACTCCCTCCATCCGTTTTAAACCATATGCAAATTTCTGAACCTTTGTCCATACAGAAAATGAGCCAGGGCTCTGAAATGACGGTAATCTGATGGTGCAAATTCTGGGCTGTATGCAGGTTGAGGTAGCACTTCCAGCCTCTTAACCCTAGAACACTAAACATCATTTACAGTGACACTCCCTACTAGCCATACCCGATTTTGAAAATATCAAAAAAAAAAAAAAAAATTAAATATAAATCTTTATTAGAAATATTTTACATGCAGGCACTTCAAACTTTGTACTTTGACTTAACATTAATAGGAAATGAAAACTATATTATTTAGGTAAGAAAATCAGGTACTGACAATTGTAATTAAAAATAGGCGCTGGATACTATATACCCATGGTTAGTGTTCTAGGGTTAAGTGCCTCAAGTTTGCGCTTGTTCACACTGACAGTGTGTGCTCGGATCATTGTCATACTATAAGGGTGCACTTCTTCCATTGACCAATGTCGGGTAGCAGGCTTCAGAAGCATCAATGAACTGGTTGCAGTTGTTCAGAATAAAGACCAGCGTTCACGGCATGACCATCTAGAACAAGCTCAAAGTAAAACACTTCCTCGAAATATCACGAAACACACAGCATAACCTGCTGCTGAAATCGACCTCGTTTCAGAACAGGTTCTGAAGCCTGGCCTGAATATGAGAAGTGCAGATCGCGCTCTTTTATTCGACGTGTATGCGATACGGTACAGTTGGAAGAGGCGATTGAGTAAAATCGAAACGTCGGGAAACGTTCATTTTCTCCCTTGCTCTCGCCTATGGTCGTACCCAGGATACTCGTCTAGACTACACAGATTCACTGTGATGTTGAGTGGATAGGTCGCGCCCCTAATTTATATCGAAATTTTGGTGAAAAACAGTGCAACCTATCCTCGAGTATATATGTCAGATTTTCAATTCCAAGTAATTAGGAATTACACTATCCGCACATTCACGCACATGGTATTCCCAAGCAATCACTGACCAGGCTCGACGTTGCTTAACATATGTTGTGGAGTTATTTCGCAGTAGAGGCTTGTATTTGTACTAAATCAGTCCTAAAATAGGTTCGACGTACAAAACGTTAGGAACTTGATATAATAGGTACTACGCAGAGTAATCTTGTTGTGGTCGCTGACTACTTTCGTCTTCGACTAACTGTCGACTACTGTCGTCCGACATCGACGCTATTTAGCAACTGCCCCACGCAGTCACATGTGGCACAAGGCCGAATTTAATGTGGGGTTCCCGAGCCCGTAGGCTCGGCCAAAAAATCCCCGTAGACCCCGCATAAACGGAATCGGGTCTGTCTACTTCCCCGGACGAAACTCTGCCCTTCGGCATAACCTCGTCCGGGTTCCTCTCTGCCCGAAGGCAGAGAGTTCGACTCTCGTCCGACATCGACGCTATTTAGTAACTGCCCCACGTGTACAGCTTTATGGAATGCCTTCACTACGAGGGCCTTTTGTAATTGTATTTCTTCAACTACAGCGGCTTTCCTGAGTTCTTTATGTCTAAAAAGTGATTATTTTAGAGAAATCTTTTTTTTTTCTTGTTAAATGTTTTCTCCTCTCTAATAGCTTTTATTCCCAAATACGTAATTGCTCTAAATCTCGTTTTACATTTACAAAATATTGAGAAACCTCTCCTATTTTAAGAGAATATACTATTGTCATATGAGATGTAATTAAAACTATTTGAAAATATCAAGATACCTGTTGCGGGATATCAAGGCTTGCCTTTCTATTAAAAAAAACTCGAAAAAAAAAAAACATTGACGTTGGAAAAATATGATTTTCAGAGATTTCTCTAAAAAATAAACACGAAGCTTGGCATGTAACGCAAATGGTAATGCTAATATTAACCATTTCTTACAAGAAAACATTTCGCATTCAGTGAGCGAGCAGCTAGGGCATTATTTTGCTTTCGACTGAAATTTATAAAATCTTTCTCAAAATAATTTTTTTTTATAAAAAGTCCCTTCTCATGCCCAGTATCGCTCTTTCCATTAGTTTCCTTTGAAGTAGTGTGGAACGTCAACATCTTGATTATGTCATTATTTTCTCTTCTCACGTCCAGTAGCTGTTATCGCTCTTTCCAGTATTGATGGGAGTTTCCATCCTAACCTTTTATTTCAAGTAGTGTGGAACGTCAACATCTTGATTATGTCATTATTTTCTCTTCTCAAGTCCAGTAGCTGTTATCACTCTTTCCAGTATTGATGGGAGTTTCCTTCCTAACCTTTTCTTTGAAGTAGTGTGGAATGTCAACATCTTGATTATGTCATTATTTTCTCTTCTCAAGTCCAGTAGCTGTTATCGCTCTTTCCAGTATTGATGGATGTTTCCTTTCTAACCTTTTCTTTGAAGTAGTGTGGAATGTCAACATCTTGATTATGTCATTATTTTCTCTTCTCATGTCCAGTAGCTATTATCGCTCTTTCCAGTATTGATGAGAGTTTCCTTCCGAACCTTTTCTTTGAAGTAGTGTGGAACGTCATCATCTTGATTATGTCATTATTTGCTCTTCTCACGTCCAGTAGCTGTTATCGCTCTTTCGTGTATTGATGGATGATTCCTTCCTAACCTTTTCTTTGAAGTAGTTTGGAACGTCAACATCTTGGTTATGTGATTATTTTCTCTTCTCATGTCCAGTAGCTGTTATCGCTCTTTCGTGTATTGATGGATGTTTCCTTCCTAACCTTTTCTTTGAAGTAGTGTGGAATGTCAACATCTTGATTATGTGATTATTTTCTCTTCTCAAGTCCAGTAGCTGTTATCGCTCTTTCCCGTATTTATGGGAGTTTCCTTCCTAACCTTTTCTTTGAAGTAGTGTGGAACGTCAACATCTTGATTGTCATTATTTTCTCTTCTCAAGTCCAGTCGCTGTTATCGCTCTTTCCAGTATTGATGGGAGTTTCCTTCCTAACCTTTTGTTTGAAGTAGTGTGGAATGTCAACATCTTGATTATGTGATTATTTTCTCTTCTCAAGTCCAGTAGCTGTTATCGCTCTTTCCCGTATTTATGGGAGTTTCCTTCCTAACCTTTTCTTTGAAGTAGTGTGGAACGTCAACATCTTGATTATGTCATTATTTTCTTCTCAAGTCCAGTCGCTTTTATCGCTCTTTCCAGTATTGATGGGAGTTTCCTTCCTAACCTTTTCTTTGAAGTAGTGTGGAACGTCAACATCTTGATTATGTCATTATTTTCTCTTCTCATGTCCAGTAGCTGTTATCGCTCTTTCCAGTATTGATGGGAGTTTCCTTCCTAACCTTTTCTTTGAAGTATGTGGAAAGTCAACATCTTGATTATGTCATTATTTTTCTTCTCAAGTCCAGTAGCTGTTATCGCTCTCAGTATTGATGGAGTTTCGTGTATTGATGGATGATTCTTCTTCCTAACCTTTTCTTTGAAGTAGTGTGGAACGTCAACATCTTGGTTATGTGATTATTTTCTCTTCTCATGTCCAGTAGCTGTTATCGCTCTTTTGTGTATTGATGGATATTTCCTTTCTAACCTTTTCTTTGAAGTAGTGTGGAACGTCAACATCTTGATTATGTCATTATTTTCTCTTCTCAAGTCCAGTAGCTGTTATCGCTCTTTCGTGTATTGATGGATGATTCCTTCCTAACCTTTTCTTTGAAGTAGTGTGGAACGTCAACATCTTGGTTATGTGATTATTTTCTCTTCTCATGTCCAGTCGCTGTTATCGCTCTTTCCAGTATTGATGGGAGTTTCCTTCCTAACCTTTTCTTTGAAGTAGTGTGGAACGTCAACATCTTGATTATGTCATTATTTTCTTCTCAAGTCCAGTAGCTGTTATCGCTCTTTCCAGTATTGATGGGAGTTTCCTTCCTAACCTTTTCTTTGAAGTAGTGCTTGAACGTCATCATCTTGATTATCCTCTTCATTATTTTGATTCTTCTCAAGTCCAGTAGCTGTTATCGCTCTTCTTTCCAGTATTGATGGGAGTTTCCTTCCTAACCTTTTCTTTTGAAGTAGTGTGGAACATCAACATCTTGATTATGTCATTATTTTCTCTTCTCAAGTCCAGTAGCTGTTATCGCTCTTTCCAGTATTGATGGGAGTTTCCTTCCAGTATTGATAACCTTTTCTTTTTTGAAGTAGTGTGGAACATCAACATCTTGATTATGTCATTATTTTCTCTTCTCAAGTCCAGTAGCTGTTATCGCTCTTTCCAGTATTGATGGGAGTTTCCTTCCTAACCTTTTCTTTGAAGTAGTGCGGAACGTCATCATCTTGATTATGTCATTATTTTCTCTTCTCAAGTCCAGTAGCTGTTATCGCTCTTTCCAGTATTGATGGGAGTTTCCTTCCTAACCTTTTCTTTGAAGTAGTGTGGAACGTCAACATCTTGATTGTGTCATTATATTCTCTTCTCAAGTCCAGTAGCTGTTATCGCTCTTTCCCATATTGATGGGAGTTTCCTTCCTAACCCTTATTTCAAGTCAATGTTATTATCTTAATTATGTCATTATTGTCGTTTCTATTATTATCTTATCCACTTGAATTGTTGTTCCTTTGGTAGGGATCAGGTGATATGATATTATTTGCTGCATTTCTTTGTGATTCTGTATGACCTTTACAAAGGCCCTCGGATTTTAACGGTACGAAAAAGGAACAGTTTTATGAAATATTGTATGTCAAGTAGAAAGTATTTCTCAGAGATCTGAAACGTAGTTGAAGATTAATCCCAGATTAATTTTCATATAATCATTTCACCCCAGGCAAGGCGGTAATGCCACTAACCCGCAAGGGGTTACAGTGAGTGAAAGAGAATGGGAAGACTTTTAGAAGAGAAAGGACAAGAAAGAACAGGTTTCAGGAAGACAGACAATAGTGATTAGCATTCCATTGAAGTCTTTGAAGATTGTAGTTGGCAGGGAAGCAAGAAATCGGAAGGGAGTCCTGCAGCTGTGAATCAGAATAGAACATATAGTTGCATATAGTTAGTCCGACGGTAAAACGGTGAGATCTTGTTGCAAATTTAGTGGCCTAAGAAACGTTTTTAGCCAGGAGAAATAAACCCACACCCAATTTCAAAATTTAATTACGTAATCCCTATTTAACATAAATAAACAGTATTTGGAACTAGTATGGAGTAGGTCCTCCATTTGCTAGTTTCAGTTCTTGTATTCGATTTTTTCATGGATTTGATCAAGTTATCACCAATCGTCTGATCTATATTTTGACACTCCTTTAGCAATGTTTCTTTAAGGCTTGCCACTGAGGTTATTTTGGTTGCACGCTCTCGAAGTCTTAGGTCAAGGTGTTCCCAAACGTTCTCAATTGGATTCATGTCAGGATTTTGGGCTACCCATGGCAGTGACTTGGTTCTTTGAGATTCCTTCCAGGCCTTTGCTACTTTGCTCGTATGACATGGCGCTCCATCTTCTTGAAAAAGGTTCACATTCTTGTCAATCTGATTGGTTTCAAATAGTGGGAGTAGTCTTTTCTTTAATATTTGACAGTATTTTGGACCATTCAACCACTTGTCAACAAGAATCAGCTCAGATTTCCCCCCAAACCAGACAGCGCCCCACACCATTACGCGAACCCCTCCATGTTTCATGGTCGCCTGCAGATATTCAGTGTTCCAAGTCTCATTCTGATTTCTCCAAACATAAACCAATCTCGAATTTCATCTGACCAAATTACAGACTGCCAAAACTCATAATCTTTGTCTCGAATTGCCTTACTCAGTGCATACAAAGGTTCCTGTTATCCGGAATCAGGGGCTTCTTTCTTGCAACTCTTCTTTGATAGCCTAGCTTTTTCAGAGTCATTCTCACCGCATATGACGATATGTCCATCATGTTGGCGACTTCTTTGACGATCTGACGACGGTTTCTGATGCCTTCCCTATTCAGTGCCATTTTCGTTCACTAAGATAAGATGCTTGGTCTTCCTGACCATTTTTTCACACGATAATGGCTTTTTTCATTAAACTGCTTGACAATATTATTGACTTATTATATGATTAACCTGGAAAAAAAAAACTAGCAATTTCTCTATTTGACTTGCCACACTGATGCCATCCTATTATTTGCCCTTCACTGATTTTCTTACTTCCACGAAATTTCATTGCAAGATATAAGTCAACTATTGTTCATAGATGATACTTGATACTAACACGGTATTGTCTGATAAAAAGAAGAGACAAGTCAAAATTGCTGTAATCAAGGGTGGCTAAAACCTTATCATAGCCCACTGTACGCTTAAATTAAGTCGAGGTACTAAGGAGGAAAAGATACGAGAACAATTACCATGTGAATATTTGTAGAAAAGACAGAGGGAAGCCACGTCGTGGTGGTGAGTTAGTCACTGGATCGATTATAATATAGAATCTTTGACTTTTGTCAAGAATATCGAGATATATATCAGTAGCACCAGATTAAATATAATTCACGGCCGAATGATCATACTTATTATAAAACCCAGGTTGTGTGTGTGTGTGTGTGTGTGTGTGTGTGTGTGTGTGTGTATCTGTACGTTTATATATTGCATCGGATTTCCTACATTTTTCAACCAATTTCAACAAAACTTCACAGGACTACGTAAAATTACCTTGCGGCGGTTCTGATAGCGTCAAAAATGGGAAAAACACAATTGGTTTTGCACGAAATCAATTTGAAAACACGATTAAGAGGCATCACTTTCGCGGAATGAAGGGACAACTCATATCGAGTTATACTTATTATAAAACCCAGGTTGTTTGTGTGTGTGTGTGTGTTCGTTTATATATGGGATCGGATTTCCTACATTTTTCAACCGATTTCAACAAAACTTCACTTTTTTTTGGCAGGTAGTGTTTCATTGTCTTGCACACATTTTTTCTTTATTTTTACATTCAGAATGCTTTAAAAATTCCATTTACAAGAGAATTGTTTATAATAAAATTCTATTCAATCGGTAGACTCATAACGATTGAAAACAATGTTTTTGTTTGAGTTTGGTTTTGACCAATTCTTAAAAAAAAATTAAAGCAAAACAAAAAACAACTAATTAAGACATGCGTGTCCGTCAACCTTAAACAATAGTCTTTATCAATTTTATTTTTCAGTCTTTATGATGGTCGATACTTGATCTATCTCTTACTGTTACATTCCCGGCCAACGCCGGGCTCTACTGCTAGTTTATTATAAATGTGCAAGATGAACCCACTTTCGAAGCAGTAGACCTAACAATCGATTCAATATAATCAATGCCATGTAGAAAACCTGATCATCAGTTGTGGCGATAAAAAACAGACAAAGACGCATCAGCCGTACTGATGGAAGGCAGGAATTATTCACTATGATGATTAAATGAAAGCAGTTTTATTTTGGAGGCGTTAAAAATTACAATTAATTTCTTCTCAGTTAATAACGGACAGAAGGTCATTTTCGACAGCAAGTGCCAGTTGTAATTTGTCAAACCTGTCGAACTTGCTACTGAGACAGGAGTAAATCGTTCTGTTTTCAGTATAAATAATTGGGAACTGATGACGTCTTTGAAGATAAGAAAGTACGTAGGTTTAAGCATAGAGCTCCGGGAGAATCACCGAATTAATAGGAAATGAACTAGGAGCGTTTCCGTTCAACACGACTTTTCTAAGCTAATCCAGAAATATCTTAATGTATAAGAATATAAAATGTTACATAGGTTTACACGGAGAAACATAGGGAAAGAATCAGGAAGCGCAAAAAAAAGAAGCAATCCCATTGAAGATACATGAAATGGATGAAAATATTCTTATAGATGCCTGCATTTAGACATTTTATTAAGAAGAAAAGGTTACTTGATTTTAATTGCTAAAGCAACTAATGTTTTAGATGTTATATGGTTGTCTTTTGTTTATCAACTCCTATGGAATATTTAATGCCGAAATCTAAATATTTTAAACGCAATTTTATTTTATTATGTTTTTTTTTTAAAAAATAATAATGTTTTTAGTGATACAAATCATACCAATTAACTCATAGCTGGAGAGAGAAGAGATAGATCTATACCTTCCCCAACGGTATTTGCACGTAAGAGAATATGAAGAACCCAACGGAATTTGGTAATTACTTCTCCGATTAACAATTATACAAACTGCACATCAAAGCTTACTGCAGCAGATATTTCCAAGAGGTCACTCATATAAGTGCTGATCAGGCTCAAAGTCGCTTAACTTCGGTGATCGCACGGGAACCGGGGTTTCAACGTGATGCGGCCATAAGCGAAAATTCATGGGATCTGGCTGCAGGGGAAATTAACTCATTTTAGATTAAAATGAAACCCCGAACATTATATTCTCACAGATAAAGAGAATATTTGAGGCAACTGAAAAGTGGTTCTACAGAAGGATACTGAGAATGCTATAGAGTGATCAAATGAGTAACGAGTACATTTTAAGGCTGATGGAAGCAAAAAAAGACATATAGAGGAACGTCTCACATGTCGAACAAATCAGCTTTTGAACAGAAAATTCGAGATGAAAATGCCTCGGTTATCGAACAAAATTTCGGTTCTCGAATAACATAGCCGAACCGAATTAACACGAATGGAACAATTTCTAAGCCGACCGCCGTGTTGTATACATTCGTGTGTTGTAGAGTGCTTTTCTTTTCCAATTTTATTGTACTGTGACTTTTTTACTCTATATTGATTACTGTTGGAAAAATAGTTTCGGTTTACGAACATTTCGGGTTACGAACGGCCTTCAGGTTCTACTGGATTTAGAATCAGAAAGATCCAGTTGATCTAATGAGGAATAGAGGGCTCAGAAAAGCAATGAATAACTTTCCAAAATGAGTATGTGTATATGGTCAGCAGACCAGACATTAGAAAGGATACAAAAAAAGACAGAAATTTGTGGCTGCCACGATTGCTTTCGAGCAAGAGAAATACAGTTCTACAGAAAGATGCCGATAATGCCTTTGACCGAACACACCAGTGATACACCAGTAATACACTAGTAATGATGATTGTTTAAGGAAAATTCAAACGAAAAAAAAAAACACTTTTGAATCAGAAAGAGACAGATGCAATTTCCTGGTCACACAATGATAAAAAAGAGGGTTTGTTCACAGGACATATTGAATGGGAAGACATAAGAAAGCAGGGAATAACCTTCCTAACAGCAATAAAAGAACGGAAAAAATAAAACACATACTAGATATTTTAATTTTTGCAATTTCCGTAGAGGGACAGCAAAAAGAAAACCTTCACCAAGGCCTACAAAAAGTTTTGAAGACCAATGATCGCTTGGAGGCAACAGAGATTGGGTTCTACAGAAAGATTGTTAGAATAGCAAGCACTGATCACCTGATCAACGACGACAGTTTAGAGAAAATCGAAAGAAAAGAAAGCTTATACTTGCCATCACAAGAACTCAGTGGAAGGAAAGCAGTGAATTTGTAACGGAACCATGTATAAAATGTTAAAAAACATACTATACATTTAAATTTTTTGCAATAGTTTAATTTCTGTATTTCGAATTTGTAATTCGCACGTTGGTCTGTTTACTTTGCAGATACTCTTGTTTTCATTTTAGGGAATCCTGTAAAGTCTCTCATAAAAACTTAATCTGCATGTCTGTTCCCAGAGTTCTTTTTAATAGTCTCCATTCTTCTGTGCCAAATATTTGTCAAGAAACACTTGCATCACTGGATTATCCCAAAAATTCATATTTGTTAAAATATACAGGCTGTTCAATATTTAATATTACACTCGGATTAATTTTAATTAAATTTCAAAGATTTATGATTTTTTGAGATGTTATACGATTTGCTGAATAAAACTAATCTATATTTTATCATCTCAGGCATTGATTTTTTTAAATTAAAGTAAACATTTCGCTATCTATATATAAATCCATGTGATATCCATTAGTCTGACAGTCATCCCCTCTAAAATTGTCCGATATACATTGTCCGATATAAACTAAAAATTTGAGGAGAAGTGCAAAGAAGTAAGGGGATAGAGAGTAGAGTTGGTTTTATAGCGTGCGTAGGACAGAGGGCACAGTGGGTAAAGGCGTTAGTTTGGTCCATTGACAGGACCCAAGCAGTGTGAGTTCAATATGCCTTATTAAATTTGCCAGGTTCGAAATTATTAAAAACAAAGAAATTGGCTCGATTCATGTGGTCATTTACACGTAAAATAACATTTAAATTTAGCCTATTTATGTATAGAAACTTTATCTAAGCTCATATTTCAACCTACCCTTAAAAAAGTATGTGATGCTTGTGGTAGCTGTTGTTGTCTGTGGAATAACAACCTGTTTGAGGGAGAATTTCTTGCTATATACAGTCTGTATAAAAAAACAAAATCTAGCTGTAGAAATAGACATCCTTCTTTTAAAATCCAAACGTTCTTAGTTAGCATGAGACACGTATCCGTTAAGTTTTACTTTTTTTTATTTACCGCGGTTTAGTTAGGAAAAATATTCCTGGTAAAAACATGCAATGGTAACAGCAAAAAATTGCACGGTAAAAAAATGAATACTGAGACATTAGGTTTATAATACCCAGGAATTCATACACAGAATGTTGTTCCTGATGACGGTCGTCTTTGAATATAGAATCCAGAGGTTAGCAGTGAATATTTCGAAGACATTAGGAAAGCGTAGTTCAGGTTAGCAGTGGATATCCCGGTAAAAGTAGCAGAGCGTAGTTCTTCCTTCTGTTCCTCTTCGCCTGAAAAGCTGGAACTGGACATTTGGATAGAGTAAACAAAATGACCGCCTTTATACACGACGGATTGAATATACTACGTCTTCTGACTGGTTAACCTTCTATTGGTGGACTATTAAGTGAGTCAAGTCATTTGGGCTAACTCACTAGTACATAACCTACCCCCAAAACTGCAACTCCCCCATTTTTGGGTATATTACAGAATCTTCTTTCAAAATTTAGTAAAGTCAATATTAATATGGAACAAATAGTTTAGTATTCCGAATTTTTTTTTAGCATTCATAAAATAAATTTTTTTTTTATTTATTTAATTATTTTTTTTAATTATTTTTTATTATTATTTTTTTTTAAAGAAAATTAATATCCACAAAAATTAGTCATATCACTTTGTCCACAGTTAAGTACTTCATGTTAATAAACATTAGCAACAATATTATAAATTTGGGTTGTGATCACAACAACAAAAAAAAGTGGAAAAATTGTTATTTTACCTATAGCTGGGACCCATTAAAACAGTCACTATCACTCCGAGTCAGAGTGATCCCGAGAGTCATTAAAAAGTGGAAAAAACTATTTAAAAGCAATTTTATGATAAAAACGACAAATATTTATTTAATAAAAATACAATATTGTTTTTTGTATGTCTTTACTTTAAGCTTTTATATACAAGAATATAGTTTCCAGTTCGCCCTGCGTTTACGAGAACTATAAACACTTCACAAAGTCAAACGCATCAAAAAGTTTAAATTTGGCCCCAGAGAATATTATTTATGCATGGCCAGTTGTATGTTGCATGCTCAAGACTAAAAAAGATCCTAATATATTTTTCACTTTTAAAAAGAGAATAAAAATGAAATTTGGTTAACGAATATTGTTAAACATGAAGTGCTATGAAATTAAATTAAATAAATTATTAAAAGCCGAAGTTGGTATTCTGACAAAGTATTTTCCAAATAATTTATTTTATTCAAATTTCATTAATTGTTTTGTAAATTTGACCGAAACGTAATGTTTGTAAATTTCGACAAAAAAATCCTAGCTATGAGGATTCTGTAAAGATTTCAACAGGCTGACAGATGTTGCCAAAAAGAAAAATCTAGTTTTAGAAATATTCATGGCATTGAACTCTCCGAAGGACATTGCCAAATTGAAATTGAACTGAATGATAGTTCCAAGGTGCATCAAAAGATCTGGATACTTTTGGCGACAGAATCTCGGGTATCATAGAAAAGAAGGTTTCTGAGTTTAAAGTCTACGAAGGCAAACCCTTTGAAGGAATGGGGTCAAAATCATCGACAGTGTTATCTGAGCCCCATGCGAGTCATTCACCAAACATCTTCAGCAAGTTATTGAAGGAGGGAGGTATATTGAGTAAATAGTTTATCAAAAAAGTTTATTGACATTTAGTTTTTGTTTCCGCTTTGTAAAATATTTACAAATTGTTTTGTTTAATAACGAGGAAAAAAACAAACTCTGTAACACTAAGTACTGAACACTTTGTATTTGCTTTCTTGTATTTTACTTCCAAAAGAAAAGTGGTCTTGTATATAAGCTCTTTTCTTTAAGTCTTCTTCATCTTTATATCATGCCTTTTCTTCCTCTGAATAAATCCCTAGTAGATTAGATTAGGTCTATAAGATGTGGGTTAGCTAGCTTTTATTATTCATTTTTCTTGTATTCATGAATTTTCCGGAAAAGAAAATAGCCATCACTGATAAGATTGTTGATTCTCTTAACATCATTGTAATTCCAAAAGCAACATTTTTCCTGCAATTTTTTTTAATGCTTTCGTTTTTAACACAAATAAGCCGGCAAAGTGATGAGCTGAATTGTTATCCTGGTTTCCAATTGAACACGATTTTAGCAAGAAGATATACGCAGATAACACTGTTTTCAACTACGCAAATAACATTGTGTTTATGGAGGATGTAGAACAAAAAAAAACTTCGGAGAAAAGGTAGCAAAAACAACGAGTAGAAAGATCCAACCAGCAATTTTAAGAAGACGAATGTATTTTGTGAGCAAGAGAAAAAAAAACCCTAAGAATTGGGGATGTGACAAACAAACATGTACAAGTGTTTTTCTGAGATCAGCGAAAGCATAACACCGAAAAAGCGAATGCACATTGGAAATGGAAAAATATGGCTTACAATTTATAATGAAACTGGAATGAAAGAAAAGAATGCTGAAAAAGAAAGATGCTTACGGTCGCATCAGGTTGAAACAACGTTTTCCGTATGATCACCGTAATTAAGCAATGTCGAGTCTGGTCCGAAAATGGGTGACAGCTTGAAAACTGTAGGTGCAGTAACCGTAGATGGGCGAGTATATTAACAGAGCCTGGTCAGTACCGAGATGGGAGACAGTTTGATAATTTTTGGTGCGGCCTGGTCAGTACCAAGATTGCCGACGGCTTGAAAATGCGTGATGGTCTAAGCTTGGATTTGCGGGTAGGGTAAAAGATCCTGTTCAGTACCAAGATGGGGGACAGCTTGAAAATTTTAGGTGCAGTAAGCTTGGATGTGCGGGTAGGATAAGAGATCCTGTTCAGTACCTAGGTGGGTGACAGCTTCAAAATTTTAGGTGCAGTAAGCTTGGATGTGCGGGTAGGGTAAGAGATCCTGTTCAGTACCTAGGTGGGTGACAGCTTCAAAATTTTAGGTGCAGTAAGTTTGGCTGGGCAGTAATGTAACGGAGGCTAGTCAGTTATATGGATTGCAGCTTGCAAATACTAGGTTGCAATAAGATTGGACGTGCATAAAGTTTAATAGAGCCTGGCCAGTTTCTACATGGGTGATAGCTTGAATATTCTAGTTGCAGTATGGCTTGATGCGCGGGTAGTATAATAAAGCTTAGTCAGTATCTAGACATGTAACAGCTTGAAAATGTTAGTAAGCTGATATGTGCGGAAGTGTAACTGTGCTTAGTCAGTAAGACGATGGGCTAAAGCTTGAAAATACTTGATACAGAAATCGTATATGTGCAGTTATGTTAATAGAGCCTTCGTTAGAGCTTAAAAAATGTCTAGATGCAGTAAGCTTGTATAAGCGGATAGTGTAACACAGCCTTATCTGTAAGCTTAGATGTGCGGGTAGGTTTATAGAGATATCACTTTGATTGGTAACAGCTTGAAAATTTTCAGTTCAGTAAGCTTGCATGTGCGGCTAGGTTTCTAGAGATGTCACATAGATTGGTAACAGCTTGAAAATTTTAAGTTCAGTAAGCTTGGATGTGCAGGTAGGTTTATAGAGATGTCACATAGATTGGTAACAGCTTGAAAATTTTAAGTTCAGTAAGCTTGGATATTCGGGTAGGTTTATAGAGATGTCACATAGATTGGTAACAGCTTGAAAATTTTAAGTTAAGTAAGCTTGGATGTGCAGGTAGGTTTATAGAGATGTCACATAGATTGGTAGTTTGCTGTCTACTGAAGAGTTCCCACCTCAACCGAGCGGGTTCTATTCATATTCGCCCGGACATCACATCCGCTCCCTCCTTTTTATTCGGATTGTTTCCTTTTTCTTCCGAACTGCTGCCTGCATACCTTCGGGGTTTTCTTATATGGCATTTTGATCGTCTTAGGTCTATAGGGATGTCTGCTTATTCTTTTTCCTCCTCCTCGCTTTCTCTCTCATGTTCTATATTTTTCTGCCCCCACCCCCAAAATGTCGTCGTTGAACGGGAAGTCGTCATCCCTTGGTTGTTGGCGAGTCCTGTCTTCGGGGATTCTTTACATTTGTGATGTGTGTCGTAAAATAAGTTTGTCACTTATAATTGCAGATTCGCCTCTGAATTCTTTTACTCTCCATGGTGTTGGGTGGTAAACTGGTGTTAGCTTGTTGTGTTTACTTTGTTTAAGTAGTATGACATCTCCGGGTTCCATGTTAGTCTGTTTAGCTTTATTTTTTTCATCTGTGCGATTTCTCAATCTGTTCTTTTTCTTTTTTGTCTTTTTGCCGTGCTGTTCTCCAAGCTTGGTTTTCAGGCCTCTTTTGTAATCCTGGTATGTTGATGTTTACTTCCCTACCCATGAGTAGCTTAGCTGGAGTTTCTCCCGTCATGGCATGTGGACTATTTCGGTGATACATTAGGAATTTTCCAAGATGTTTTCTCCAGTCCTTTCCTTCTGTGTTCATAGCCCGAATGGCTTTCAACATGGTTGCAAAGAACCGCTCGATCTCTCCATTAGCTTGGGGATGATAAGGGGTTACCTTTCGGTGTTGGATACCCCATTCTTTGCAGAAGTGCTTAAACTCTGAGGATATGAACTGGGGTCCATTATCTGAAACGATAAACGCTGGAATGCCATGTGTATAGAAACACCTTTGGATTGTCGATATGATTGTATCAGCCCTGGAGGATTTGGTAACAAATGCCTCGGGCCATCTTGATCTCGCATCGATTATTCCGATTACATAATCCCCACTAGGGAAAGGCCAACAGATGTCTACGTGGAGTATTTCCCAGGGGCCTTTCATTTCGGCCATATGCACCGGACAGTGGTTTCCCTTCGGGTCTAATGTTGTGCACGGAATACATCGGCTTATGGCAGCTTGTATGTCTTTGTCTATATTGTGCCACAATACCTTAATTCTGAGCAGGGCTTTTGTTTTCATTATCCCCATATGTGTCTCATGCGCCAATTTCAGGATTCCTTTCTGTAGGTTTTGGAGTATGATGATTCTGGCTCCGCATATGACTACGCCTCGTTTTGTTGTCTGTTCCTTCATCACTTGTTTAAAGGGTTCTGTTAACTTATTCTTCCAGTCGTTTTGTTGTATTGCCTTTTTCACTGTTGTGACGGTTGGGTCCCGCTGCGATTCCTCCATTATTTCCGATAAGGTGATTGATTTTGGAATGCTGATAGCTACAACCGTGTTGATAAATCCTCCGGCAATCTCTTCTTCGGGTGAGACTAATTTTTGATACTCCATAGGTTGCTGAGCGAGTATGTCTGCCGGGTTATCTTTACCGTTAATGTGTTTTATTGTATAATCATATTGTTGTAGACTTAAAACCCATCGCAAAATTCGCGCAGAGGGGTTACCTTTAGGATTGAAGATAGTTGTTAATGCTTGTTGGTTGGTCATTATAAGAAAGTTCTTTCCATAAAGGTAAAAGTGGAATTTTTCTCAAGCCCATACAATTGCTAGGGCTTTTTTTCTAATTGACAGTACCGGCATTCGCCTTCGGCTAGAGTCCTGTATGCGTAGGTGATGGGTATGAGTATCCCTTGTTTGTTTTGTCAAAGTATTGCTCCTAGACCCATGGGACTTGCATCTACTATAACAGATGTTTGCAGTTTTGGATGAAAGTGCATGGGCGATTTGCTCTGAATAACTGAATTCTTCAGCATGCGAAAACAAGATTCTTCTTCCTCCGTCCACCGCCATGTTTGCTCGCGTTAACTTTTTTAATGGTTCACTGAGTGTTGCCAGTCGTGGAATAAACTTTGCGAGGTAATTGATTAGACCTAAGAAACTACATATATCCTGGACGTTTTCAGGGTTTTTGAAATTTCTGATTGATTTTATTTTCGAGCCAGTCGGTCTGATCCCTGTATTGGACACTATGGAATTCGATTTCTTCACTATGGAATATGCTTTTATGCTCTGCAATTGTGAGGTTGTTTTCTTTCAATGTGCCTAATACCATATCTAAGGACATCTAGGGTTCTGTTATGTTCCCTTGTGTCTTTGCCCCAGATTAGAATGTCGTCTGCCCCATTGCAGCAGTTAGGGATTTTCTGAAGGATTTGTTGAAGCAATCGTTGCCCTTCGGCTGCAGATGCAATACCCATAACCAGTACCTTATATCGGTAGATTCCGGATTTGCATGAAAAGGTAGTGATGTCCCTTTCAGTATCCAGTTCTATTTGGTGGTAATAAGAGTTTAGGTTGATTTTTGAGAAAACATTTGCATTACCAATTTCACTCAGTAACTGTTCAACTGTTGGTATTTGATAGCAAATGCGTTTCACTGCTTTATTTGCCACGCGTAAGTCGGCACATATTCTAATTTCTCCGTTTGGTTTCGGTACTGCTACTAACGGCGAGACCCACGGAGTGGGTCCTTCCACTCTTTCGATGATATCATTTTCTAGCATTTCATTGATTTTTTCCTCTACTGCTTGTTGGATATGAAATGGTGTCCGTCTTGGCGGTTGTGCAACAGGTATAACGTTGTCGTCTAGTCTAATTTTGAGTTGGAAAATTTTAATTCTTCCTAATCCTTCCAACGAGGGTAGGTATCGATCTAGAATTTCTTTTGTTGATTTCGGGATACTTTTTGTTGTAATCGATTTCACCTGTGGGGTGGTGATAAACCCTCGTTCGATGCTGGCCCGCTTACTTAATATGTTACCACCTTGATATGCCTTTGTAACGAATACTTTGTGGGCTTTTCTTCTGGGACCATTTGTCAGCATTGCGAAAAATTCTCCTGTTAGTGGTATTGGAATATTCCCATAAGATTTTGGTTTACAATTTGTTTCTTTTAATATTAAGTTTGGCCATACTTTAAGGATTTCTTTAAATGTTTTGCCGTCGATAAGGTTGATGTCTCCCCCGGAATCTATTAATATTCCGACTGGTACGTCGTCAATATGGACAATTTCGTTATCTGCTGAATGAATAGGTTTCACCTGAAAAACGAATGCCTGGCTGCCTGCATTATTCGGATTCGTCGATACTGGTTGGACGTAATTGTGGCCGTCTGACATCTTCGTTTTCCCTTTATCACTGTTCCTTTTTTTAAGCATGTTATTTCGAAGTGATTTATTACTCCACAGTAGTTACATTTTTTTCCCAAATGCTGGACATTTTGTTTGACCGTGTATGTGGTCGGAGCCATTTCACCTGTCGCATTTTGTAACTGTTTTTAATGGGTTGTTGTCCATGCATAGTTTCCTATACCCATTGTTATCTCGTTGTTGTTGTTGCTTGTAATTGGTTGTAATTTTGTGGATATCTGAGTGCTCTCTTTCATTCTCTTCTATTTGCTTAGCTTGTGTTTCAGTGGATTCAAATATGAATGCTCTTTGAAGTGCTTCCTTTACTGTTAAATCAGTTTCTTTCAAATACGCACGGCGTAATTTCCTTGACGAGCATTTTTATATTAATTGGTCCACTATAGGCTTTTCCAGGTTGTATTCGCCAAAGTTGCATTTTGCTCTTTGTATGCGTAGACGGGTGACATAGTCATGTGTTGACTCCCGTTTTCTTGACTAAGCATCCTGAATTTATGTCTTTCAAAGACTTTATTTTTTTTCTGGATGAAATATTCGTCCAGTGCTATTTTTGTTGTTTTGTATGTAGGCTCTATTTGGCCTGGAGGTATCTCCGGTGTTAAGGTTTTGAGGATATCTTTCAGTTTCTTTCCGCCGTAAAATCGAAAGAGTGATAGTTGTCGTTTATCATCTGTTATATCAAACGCTGTAAATGCGTCTTCGATATGTTCACTCCATTCTCTCCATGCTTGCTCCTGGTTGGAGTCTTCTCCAGTCTAGGGGCTCTATTGTTGGCATAGAGAGAGCCATTTCTTTCGTAATAATTTATTTTCGAAGTTTTTTACTCGCGTTGTTGTTGAGTTCGAGTACTTTTTTTTTCTTTGCTGTTAATTCGAAGTTTTACTCGTGTTGTTGGTGAGTTCGAGTATTTTTTTTTTTGCTGTTAATTCGAAATTCGTTAAATTGTTACATCCTCGTCGCCAGGTTTGCTGTCTACTGACGAGTTCCAACCTCAACCGAGCGGGTTCTATTTATAATCGCGCGGACATCACAGGTAGGTTTATAGAGATGTCAACTAACTAGGTAACAGCTTGAAAATTTTAAGTTCAGTAAGCTTGGATGTGCGGGTGTTGTTACAGATCATTTCATTTACGCGCAATATGTATGTATAGATTTATCGTATTCGAGGATACCCGTCTATTAGTCACACTAATAGACGGATATCCTCGATACCCGTCTACTAGTGTGACTAGTAGACGGGTATCCCTATTGCTTGCTCATGAGCATCTGTGTTTATTCAACACCTGTAGTTTATACTGCAACTATACTGAGTAGACTTAAATTACAGTTTCTGGTGTGATCAACTATTTTAACAAAGCCACGATGACTCGTGACTTTGTCCCATAACAGCTATCGACGGCATGCAAGGTTTACGTTTGCCAAATTTCTCTCACCTGGCATGGGTGAAAAGGTTTTTCAAAGGTGCCACACATTGGGATCGCCCCCTTCAGTCCGATAACATCAGGAAGTCTCCTTCTTAACTAATCGACCATGGTGAGATTTGAACCCGGATCTCATGGTCAGAACGCCTACGTTCTAACCACTATAGCACGTGCCCATGCCTATGCGCAATAGCCTTTGGTAAATGTATGTAAAGATATTTCTCCTCGCCCAGCTATGGTTCCTTTAGCCAGACTTGTATCAATAAAACTATTATTATCTTAATAAAATAAAATTGCGTACAAAATATTTATATTTCGGCATTAAATGACCCATAGAGGTGTTGATATGCCGATAAAGAAAAACAACCAACCAAAAAGTAATAAATCTTTTACACTTTGTCTCTTGTTTTAGTTCCTCAATAAATATTGTGGAGACATAGTAAGGAAAACCGAAAACGTGAATTACATGCATAATTATATAACTATATAAGTACTAGACACTAAAATCAAAGAAGATTAAAAATGTAAATATGTAGGACGCGTTGTAATTGTTATAAATAATCAAGAATGGTCTCCCCTTGTTTTGCTACTTTTCTCTTTGAGAAAGCTATTTCTGTTTACTGGGACTATAAAAGGACACTATAGACGAAACTTGTATTCCCAGTTGAATAAAGCTTTCTTAAAGCCTACACCTGCCTACTTTTGTCATTACTGGGACTATAAAAAGAACACTATACGCGAACCTTGTATTCTCATTTGAATAAAGCTTTCTTCAAGCCTACACCTGCCTATTTCTGTTTACTGGGGCTATAAAAGGACACTATAGACGGACTTTGTATTCTCAGTTGAATAAAGCTTTCTTCAAGCCTACACCTGCCTATTTTTGACATTGCAGTAACGTCAAACGGTAAATGTCACACCGAAATTTGAAGTTGTATTGAGATAATAAATGATGTCTTCCATAGTATTAGAAAAGAAAAAAAAAGGTATTAAAATATTATATAATTATAGGTCCTCCGATATGGCAGCGAATTCTGTAAAATAAAAATTCCCAGCGCCATAAAATAGATTCCCTGTGCCTTTTCTATTCTAAAGAAATTTCTTCTACGTTACGTAGACTTTATGAATTTAAGTGCAATACTTGATTGGTGAAAAGGTCTCATTATTTAAATGTATTGTAAATGCAATGTCAATCGTTATCATCAGTCAACTTAACGTCTGTTCTTTCATTGTTCTCTCCCCATAATAATATCTACCTTCTTGGTATATTTTGAATTATTTGTAAAATAACTGTAGTTCTAAAGGTGGATTTAATAACAAAGTTTACTGAATTCAAAATTACTCTGATTTAAAAAAAATAGCATTAGTAGATATTGTACGAACTTTCTGCAAAAACTAAAAATAAATGAAAATTGATTAGCATTATATATTTCGGTACTCTCAGAAACAAAATCAAGAATTTCACTCTAGCTGCATATTTCAATCAACCTTGACTATATGTTTGAATACAATACATGCATGAAAAGATCGTTTTTAAAAAAATTCCAACATTCTAGGTTTAAATAAAAATTTAGTCATACTCAATAAATACAGTTTGCACCAAAAGCTATTTACGATACTCCCACAATCATAATCTTCTATCTATCTATCATAGTCAGTTCATTATCTATCTATCTATCTATCTATCTATCTATCATAGTCTGTTCATTATCTATCTATCTATCTATCTATCTATCTATCTATCTATCATAGTCTGTTCATTATCTATCTATCTATCTATCTATCTATCTATCTATCTATCTATCTATCTATCATAGTCTGTTCATTATCTATCTATCTATCTAATTCTGTTTATTATTTATCTATATTGAGTTCATTATCTATCTCATTTTTTAGTTATCTATCTATCTCATTCTGTTATCTCTCTCTCTCTCTATCTCTCTCTCTCTCTATCTCTCTCTCTCTGTATATATATATATATATATATATATATATATATATATATATAGATAGATAGATAGATAGATAGATAGATGTCACAGTTTGTTCATTATCTATCCCAGTCTGTTCATACGTATATATTCCAGGAATCCATCATAAAATACGTCAGAGAATACAAAACACTACATATCCTTGGCATATGAGACAGATGTAGCAAATTTAGTGTAGGAGAAAGCCAAATTAAATAGTGAATAAGTTGCACTCGAGGTAGTTTCTACACAACACCACAAATTGCTACAAAAGGGTAGCATTAAATTGAAAGGTCATATCATGTTCTAAAATACACTAGTCATATAGAGATTTTCATATTGATGGCGTTCAAAAATGTTCATCCGCTTTCTCATATCAATTGTTTGAAATTATTTCAATGGGAGAAGCCCGTGGGCCTTGGCGAAATCACACTTATACGAACCTTGTGACCTGGCGCTAAAGAATTACAAACAAAGAACTGTACCAAATAACAGAAAACACATCACTCGAAGACTTCTAACAGCAGTAAAAGCTAAATGACATAATCAAGATGTTGACATTTAACACTTTTTCAAAGAAAAGTTTAGGAAGGAAACTCCCATCAATACTGGAAAGAGCGATAACAGCTACTGGACTTGAGAAGAGAAAATAATGACATAATCAAGAAGTTGACATTCCACACTACTTCAAAGAAAAGGTTAGGAAGGAAACTCCCGTCCATACTGGAAAGGGAGATAACAGCTACTGGACTTGAGAAGAGAAAATAATAACATAATCAAGATGTTGACATTCCACACTACTTCAAAGAAAAGGTTAGGAAGGAAACTCCCATTAATACTGGAAAGAGCGATAACAGCTACTGGACTTGAGAAGAGAAAATAATGACATAATCAAGATGTTGACGTTCCACACTACTTCAAAGAAAAGGTTAGGAAGGAAACTCCCATTAATACTGGAAAGAGCGATAACTGCTACTGGACTTGAGAAGAGAAAATAATGACATAATCAAGATGTTGACATTTCACACTACTTCAAAGAAAAGGTTAGGAAGGAAATTCCCATCAATACTGGAAAGAGCGATAATAGCTGCTGAGAAAAATAAACCAGTCTCTACCCGAGCACACTTTGGCGGGGGATGGGTAAATTTTGACCAGTGGAAGCGCTCGGCTTTTCACAGTAAACTTGACCTTGTGTCACATCTAGTCTGCTGTGGGACGACCGGTAAATAGCAGTCCGCCAGACGCGACAATACCCCCATCTTCAGGTAGAGGATGTCTCAGTCGGGGCTCTGTCTTCAGATCGAAACCCCGACTGAGTGAAATAGACCAGTTCGCTGCCTGGCTTGCTATTTACAAGACCTCAGAGTGTGACTCAGTCAGGAGTCTGTCTTCGGATAGAGACTCGACTGAGAAAAACAGACACGTACTCTACCTGAGCCCGCTTTGGCAGAGTCTGGGTAAATTTTTTGATCAGTGGCCCGGGTAGAAACGCTCGTGTTCCTCACTTAAAACTTGCGTTGCATATATTCCGCACTGGGACGACCGGTAACTATCAGTCAGAGTCATTTGAGGAGAATTTTTAGTGACGACACGGCGAGCAGCCAAAGCGAGACATAATATTATAAACGGTAGGAGTGAGTTATAACATTAATACTGCCATTAACATTATCATTAGATGTTTCTGAACTAGAGAGACGCCATGTGTGACATTGAAATTAAAGTCTGACGAGGCAATTTAAGTACATGACTCGTTTGTAATATTTTTGCTTTGTAGCAGGTTGGAGCTTTGCAGAAAACATAATTTAGCGCACCATATTCTGTGTTTAATTTATCCCGTACTTTTCCCTCTTCTTTTATGTGCCGTGTCTCTTCAGGACATTGATGATCACGGCTCTCCATATTTTATTGTCTTTTGTAGCTGTTAATAGTAGCTGTATTAAAGTTACAGCAACCGCCATCTGTCAAACTCTCTGCATTAGCAGAGAGGAACCCGGACGAAGCTTTGCCGAAGGGTAAGGTTTCGTTCGGGGAGGTTATGACAGCACTCGAACTCGCCTAGGCGAGTTGAAGGCTATATTTTTGGCCGGGCCTACGGGCTCGGGTGACCACGTTAAACTCGGCCTTGTGCCACATGCGACCCCATGTGGAAGGACAGCTAAATATTGTAGCTGTTAATAACTTTTGATTTTTTTTGTTATCTATTCCAATTCCTGTGCTGTCATCTATTCCATCAAGCTCGACAAGTCGGCTGTATATTGCTTTCTTTTGTCTCCCTTACTTTCAGTCTCTCCTGTGAGTATCATTTTTTTAAAAAACTTCCATCCACATTAAGTGCCCCAGAAATTTTGTCTGTCACTTACGGGTGTTACGCATAAATGTCCTTTTTATTACCCTTCTCCTTGCTCACAAGTTAGGTCCATGTTATTCTTTGCATATAACAATATCTCTGTTGCTTGAAGCCTTTTCATCTGTGAAGAGATTGTCCATCATTCATTGCCATACATAGCAGTTCAGTTCTCTTTTCTTTGTAACGATATTTTTTCTGTTTCATAATACGTTTCTCAGGTGTTAAAAGGCATCATTCACTATCCCATTGTGCCTTCGGTTTACGATGGCCAACTTATCGTTCTTTCTTAATACACTTCCCAGATATTTAAATTCATTGTTTCATTTCGGTATCTCCAATTTGTAATTTGCCTGTTGGCTTGTCCCTTTTGCTAACAACCAAGCCTTCAATATTCTTGCATTTGATGTTTTGTCCTTTCAAAAAGCGGGTATGGGATAAGGATGCCTCTAGTCTTTGTGTCTTTTCAATATATACAGAGAGACCATTCTGTGATAATTAGAATTCAAACCAGGATTCATTACTGGCTGCCACAATATAGAATACACAGATGGCAAAGTGTTCAAAGCTGTTGTGAGCAAGTAGATGGTTTAATAACAAAACAACTGTCACAGATATATCATATATTAAACAGTAAATACAACAGAAGAATATTACACGACTGAGTGGGTGTCGGTTGACCAGCGTTCAATCTATTCGACTGTCGATATTTACCAACTCCCCCACGAGGTAGGATGTGGCGCAAGGCCGAGTTTAATGTAAGAGAATCCAGCCCGTAGCCTCGGCCAAAAATTCCCCGTAGACCCGGTATAAATCGGGGTTGCGTAGCTGTTTCCCGAGACGTGACTCTGCCCTTCGACATAGCTTCATCTGGAAATCCTCTCTATCCGGAGGCAGATAGTTTGACCAGCACATTTGGAAGAAATCTATTCGACTGATAATGATTAACAGCCACCCACGAGGGATGAATGTGGCACAAAGCCGAGTTTACTGTGGATTCTCCGAGCCTGTAGGCTCACCCCAAAATATTCGCTTATAACTCGTATAAACAGGTTTAGGTCTGTCTACCTCCACGGACAAAACTTTGTCTTTCGGCAAAGCCACAGCCGGGTTCCTCTCTGCTGAACAATCTATGCGACTGTTAATATTTAACAGCCCCCCACCCCACGAGAGATGTATGTGGCACATGACCCAATTTACCATGGGTACTCCGAGCCCGTAGGCTCGCCCAAAAATATTCCTTTAAAACACGTATAAAGGGGTTCAGTGTCTGTCTACCTGCCAGGACGAAACTGTGCACTTCGGCAAAGCCTCGTCCGGGTTCCTCACTGCTCAAGGCAGAGAGTTCAACAGTAATGAACAATCTATTCGACTGTTAATAGTTAAAAGCCCCACCACCACCACCAGCACGAGTGTATATATGGCACAAGGCCGTTTTTTTGTGGGTAATCCGAGCCAAAAGTATACCATTTGAACCCGCCTAAACGTGTTCAGGGACTGTCAACCTCCCTGGATGAAACTGCGGTAAAGCTTCGTCCGAGTTCCGCTCTGCCGAGGCAGGGAGTTGGACAGTTGAACAATATGTGCGACTGTTATATGTATGTGGCACAAGGCCGAGTTTAACGTGGGTTTCTCAGAGCCCGTAGGCTCGGCCAAAAATTTACCCTTTGAACCTGCGTAAACGGGTTCAGGGACTGTCTACCTCCCCAGACGAAACTTTGCCATGCGGCAAAGCCTCGTGCGAGTTCCGCTCTGCCGAGGCAGAGAGTTCGACAGTTGAACAATCTGTGCGACTGTTCCCCCAAAGCCTTCTCTCCTACTAATTTTATAGTAGGTGGAAGAGTCCAACATAGACTCTTTAGATGGAGGACACCACAACAATAGCGGATACAGAAATGAAACTACAAGAATTTTTGCAGGGAAGCGAGAAGAAAGGACTAAAATGTTCTGTATTAAGTTTGTTAAAAAAAAGTTTTTATGCAAGCGCTACTAGAACAGCCCGATGATTTCTTTACAAGATGATTTCTTTAGGAAACAATACAATTAAAGGGTAGATGGAATATTAGTTTAACATTTTGTAAATCAATTGTTTCCGAGCAATTATATTCCTTTCGAAATAAAAAAAATATATTAAAAACAAGCGTTATGAAAAACGATAATGTCGGAGAAACTAAAGAAAACCATATAAATTGGCTGAAAAAAAAAAAAAAAAAAAAGGAAAAATCTACATTTTGTTACATTGACCCTTAATATATTGACAACAAATCAAATGTCTTCTCGTTTTGAGTGATTGTCAATCACTGATTCCATCTTAAAAATGGCGATCTATTTTCGAAATTTGCAATTTAGTAATTTACCGTTCTCTGATATTTCATATAAGATAAATACAAATACAGAAAAAAGCTGAAATTAAAGAAAAAACATCAATATGCCAGTGTAAATAGCTGAAGAAATGTTATATCGTCCGTTTCTTCAAACATCTCATAAGAACACGTGAATATAGTAGAAAACAAATTTAAACTTTTACACACATGAAATTATTACGTTATGTTGTAAGGGAAGTTTGCTGATTAGAATAATCACACGAAAGTTGGTAATGAACGATAATACTTAGGACAAGAACAATACGTATAAGATTCGCCAGCGGCGTGTAGAAGTAGTAGTCAACTGCTAGAAGTGAGTCAAGTGTATTCTACAATGAATCTCCAACTGCAGGGTATCTACCAACCTACCTACGCGTTCTGATGTGGCACGAATTTTATGTAGGGTAACCGAGCCGGAGGGTTCGGACAAAAATTCCCCGTAGACTCCGTATAAAACGGGGTCTGGTAGCTGTTTCCGAGACGAGACTCTGCTCTTCGAAGGCAGAGAGTTTCACCAGCACATCTGGAAACAAATCTCCAACTGCAGACCAACATACAGTATTTACTACTGCATATATGTGAATGGAGACATACCCATTATCGTCACGATATGCTATATCGTATCGATATGCTACACTTTAAATCTTACATTAGTGGATACGCAAATTTGAGTAGACCCCGGGTTTATTTATTAAACAATATATTTATATTCCTCTGCAGGTCTGAATATTGGAGAAATCTTATTAAAATTTCGAAGGGTTTGAATCTTCGTTCCTCTCTTCAGGAGAAACCGTTGAAAATAAATATATTGCTTAAAATAAACGAAGCGTCTACTCAAATACGGGTAACCACTAAAATAACGTTTAAATGATAAAATCTATCGGATTAATAGATAAAATATACAAAACTTCTTGAGGAATTGCTTTGTCGGGATACGAAATTGAGCAGATATGAAAGTTAGTAAATCTGGGAAGGACTTGCACTTATGTGGCACTATTGGGCGACGCACTCCCTGGGCAAGTTGGTCTAGATCACGTCGGATCTAACGACGGTTTCTTCTTCAAAGAGAGACGCAGGTTCGAATCATACTGGAGAGCGTATATTTTCTCTTTAATAAGATTTCTCGAATATTCAGGCCGGTGGACGAATATAAATAAATATACTGTTTAATAAATAAACCGAGAGTCTACACTGATATGTATATCACTAAAATAACGTTTAAAATTCAATCTGTCGGATTAATAAATAAAAAAAATCCATTACATCTCTCTCCTACTATATATATATATATATATATATATATATATATATATATATATGTGTGTGTGTGTGTGTGTATGTGAAAGGTGTGTGTATATATATATATATATATATATATATATATATATATAATTATTTATATGCAATATGCGCGGTACAGAGATAGAGCTAACATATTTGGTTGGATTGATGTGAGTTTGTGACCCTGGGTTTCATGCTTTTTGCGATCGTACGATCAATCAACCAAATATATATATATATATATATATATATATATATATATATATATATATATATACAAGTATGGGACTGGTGTATACGGAATAAATTTGAATAACCAAAAAATACTATTCTTTAAAGAGTGCTCAATACAGAATAGAGCAAATATAATTTATTCGAACATTATATCATTAATATGTGCTAAAATCACTCCAAAAATATCCATTTTGTTTCAACATTTCTGGTGTCTTATCAAGTGATGGTGTGTTCAAGTGATGGTGCTGAATGTCTTTATTCTACTGTCAACACCGTCACTTAATAAGGGACTCGATATATTGAAACAAATGGATACTTTTGTAGTGATTTTAGAACATATTCATGTCATAATTTTCGAATAAATTATATATGTATATTTCTACACTGTCAGCAACGATACCACATATATTTCGTGGTAAGATAATGTAAAGAAAACAATTTTACGCACACACAAACACACACACAGATATATACACATATTTTATTTTCTTTGTCGTTGGAGATCTTTTGCTGATATGAATAGTCTGAACATAGAAGTCAAAAATGCAAAATGACTGATCTGAGATTGTTACGCAGTTATAAATTCCAGGGATCATACTGACGACAGAATATATGCAAACGAAAAACAAACTTAAGACCTATCGTGATCGATAACTGAATCTAAATGATTTGAAGACTGATGATGTTAAACAAATTATTTTTGTTGACAATTCGCTACAAGCAAGGCGATAATGTCACTCAGACTGAAGAACATCCTAGGAATGAAAGTGAATGAAATGACTTTAGAACGAACCAGAAACCTAATCCTAAAGAGGGAACAAATCATAAACCTCTAATCCTGTTCAAACGACGGGAGGCGTGTGAACCGGACGATAGATGAACCTATGTACTCATACTGAGAAGAAAATTTAAAAAATTAGTAAATATAATTTCATAGTTCAGACGGAGACTTTCGAAGTCTAGAGTTGGAGTATTTGGGAGTGAAAATTTTTCTGTATATGTTCCTTTCTTCCTTCTTCATGGTAAGCGCATGAAGGTCGTTGCTGATGGTTGGGCTTCTAAAGCCCATGGTAGACGTCCTTCAAGGTTTTTTCCTTGGTTCTAACTTCTTTCTGCTTTATATTAACGAATTAAGAACATTCTCAGGTTATTTGTACATATCTGTGCATATAATACGACTGTTTATGGGTGGACCTCCAAAGATCAAGATTATAAGAGCCTGATCTCTTTTTTGATCAAGCTCTAACAGATCAGTGGGTTATTCTGGTTGGCTTGTAACTTATAGTATCTACACAACCAAGCCAGTAAAGTTTCGTCAGTCGGCAGCTCTAAATTTATTCCAATCGTAGTGAGTAACTGGTCTCTCAGTTAGGTTCTTTGATTTAGACGTCTACTGGGACTAATGTTTACCGATGACGTCAAGTGGAACTCATATATACGATCCAGTGATAATGATGTTGCAAAATTTTGAGCTGTGAAATCTTAAATGTATTAATTTCAACTCTTACTAATAACTGCATTGTTTCTTTCTGGCTAAACTCACATCTGACTTTTTGTTGAAATTTGACTAATGCATGGAATAATAATGTAACACAAAATGTACTTAGAACAAAATATATTGAAACAAGAAAGTGTACACAATATTTACATATAGTCTTTTGTATATTCTTGGTAAGACCGTTCCTGGAGAATGTGTTGACTAAGTCGCAGTCGGGCAGAGTCTCTGGTTGAATCTCTTGATTCCTCCCTCTCTTCCCGGTACCAACCATATTTATATGGTCGGTACTCCACTATGCAAATTAGGTGGATCCTACCACAACACTATTAAAAAAAAGACTTCAAAAGTAACTAGTAGCGATTTACTTGGGGAAGTTGGCTCAATGTCTGAACATCCTGGAACTGCCACCACCGAGGAAAACATTGATTGTATTCACTAGAAGGCGTTTGACTGTAAGTCAAATAGCCAGTGCTATTAGCAGATCCCGTAAGAGGATTGATAGGTGCCACGTCTTCAGACACCTGATCCAAAGTGCACAGCCAGATCATATCATAGGAAATTCTGTCATTGTTTGTGGTTCATCATAGTGGTGTCCTTGAACTTTTCCTAAACCAGCATCAGTGTTGTTTTCATAACCAATACACACAGCTCAGCTTCTCCAAAGAAGGCCGACATCATTTTATCTGAAGGGAAGGTGATGGCCTTAGTGTTTTCAGATAGTAACGGCATTGTGTATTTTGATTTTTCTCAAAAAGGCCAAACCATCAATGGAGAGTACTATGCCAACATATTGAGGTAGTTACAAAAGCAATTAAAACGAGACATCTAGGAAAACTGATGAACAGAGTCTTGTTTCATCAATACAAACTCCTGGATACAAACCTTTGGCTTCAATGGCTGCTGCGCACGACTGTGGATTTGAACTGGTTCATTACCCTCCCTATTTTTCTGATTTTACTATCATCTGTTTCCCAAGACACACAAAAAGAAAAAAAAGCACTTGGCGGGGGAAAAAGTTTTGCAGTGATGACATCGTATTTTCTGTTGATAACTTTTTGACAAACAGGCTGAAGAGTCTTTTGAAGAGTCAGTTTACCTGGAAAATTCAATTATTAAGAAGGCAGTTATTAATAAGAAGAGTTTAAATTTATGCATGCACGATTTCACAGGTCTCACACCTTCATAGTGAGCCTGTGACCCTTTCAGCTCTCCCATGTCTGTTACTTCCTATAAAGTGTAGTTTATATAATTTATGTTTATATGATAGATGGTTATGGATCCGTACGAAAATGGTGATCGCATTAGGTGATCTATTTTCCTCCCCCCCCAAAAAAAAAACAAATAACAAATGATGCGTTTGTAGACATAAAAATGAGACGTCATCTAATATCACTAACTGGCTCAAAGTTAATCTATGAATGACAAGACTGAGCCGACCAATGATTGACTGAAAGTTGAGCATCGACCATCATAACAGTACGAGCTAGAAGCTATTGGAAACAATAAAAGAAAAAAAAAATGATTTTCTTTCAACGTAGTATGAAGCTTAGCTAGTAGCTCACGGGAAGAAAAAATGGCGGGGAAATAACCAAATCTGACACAAGAACAGCAACAGCTATGAACTTTGAGAATTACATCAAGCGCACTTAGAACTGGCATATGAGATTAATTTAGATAGGTTGGTGGATGGGGATTCCTAAGCGGAAATTTTGATACGTAATTTCAATTAGCGCTATTTCAAAATCCACTTGAGTTTCTATGGCTTATCAACTCTTTACGGGTTATTTTAAGATAGGAAATATTTTTTGGTTGTAAGATTTATTTAAAAAAAAAATGATAATGATATAGCGATAAATGTCTTACTAATTACTCCATAGATAGGGGAACAACAAGTAGATTCATGCCTAATAAGAATTTGATAAAAAAGAAATTATAATTTGGATATAAAGTGGATGATCAATTCTCTATTACAATCACTATATAAAATGATCCCTCACTTTATGTCTAAGGTACTTTCAATACATTTATATTCCAGTGAATGTAAATAAATTTAAAAGAGATGCTTGTGTAGCTAATCAGTATTTGAACGACTGATTTATTTTTACGGTTTATCAACCCTTTGCAGGTTATTTAAAGCCATTAAATATTTTTAGTGTGTAATAACATTTTTTTTAGATAATGGTATTGTAAAATAAAGCAAGGTTGTGTTGAGGTTGAGGGAAATACATTGTCATTGACAGAGAAGGGAAAGAGTAAGGATTACTGTGGTCAGTGCCTGAGAAAAAAAAAAAAAAAAAAAAACAGCGAGTGTCATGTAACATCTTGAACAAAATGCGCCAAGTGAACGTCTTTACAACTCCCTGAGTCTGTCCAACAGCCCATTGCTGACTGCTGGTTTGCCCGTTGCTTTTATTGACATGAGACAGTTCACAAAAACAAGGAACCGCACAAGTTGCAGAGAGGCTGGTATCTGGATATGCCAAGTAGTACTGCTGCTGCTAACGGGGAAACCCAGGTGTTATTAGCTTCGACAAATATGTCCTCACTCGACCCGGACCTATTTTGCATTTGTGCTGACTGGCGTTTGCTATAAGTTCTTTATTTTTATTTAGTACTCTTCAGTTATTTCTCGGGCTGTATGCAATTGCACTTAATTAAAAATGGCCAGGAATAACTGAACGTTGCCAAATTAAAAAAAAGAATAAATAGACGATGTCCCTTGATATAAACAAGGAAACGGGAAGAGTCTATTCCTATAGATTAAATAAAGTGTTCCATTCAGAATTTCCTGTAGTTTACCCGGGTCTATATACACTTGAGGAAGGTCGGAGGCGACAGCGGTCGGAAGTTAGCAATAACAGCAACAAAATTGAGGACGATAGTCCGCGTATAAATAGTGTAAATAGTTTTTTTTCTTTGTTTCTAACGGATTTTTTCCTGTTTCTTAGTACTCTTTTAACCGTCTGAAAGAGCCCTTCCATCAGTATGGCTGATGCTAACCTTCAGGAGAGTGACTCATTGCATCTTCTCGGGCTAACGTTTCTACTGTCATGGAGTGGAAAGATTATATTGAATCAATTCCTAGATCAACTGCTAGGAAAGTTAGATCTCTGTGTCGTACTAGACATAATCTTTCTAGAATATAAATTATCTGTCTTAAGTATTTATAATTCTGGCCTTTGTCTATGCACGGAATATTACTGCCACATCTGGTCTGGTACTTCTACTATGTATTTAGAGATTCTTTATAAAATACAAAGAATTTCCACTGCTATCAGTCCTGATCTGGCAACATGGCTTCAGTTATTTTCCCTATGTCTATTCTGTAAATCGTAGTAATTGTTCTGATGAAGTTTCCTCTATGGTACCCACACTTTATGAATTTAAGCAGAGTACTAGATTGGCGGTTAGGTCCCTTCATTTTAAAGCTGAAATGATGAGATGTAACCTTAATTTCAGTGCTAACAGTTTATTCTCTCGCACTTCTCTCTTACGGAAATCACATTCGACTGCAAACATTTAACTCCAATGCCAAGCGTTATCTTGTGACTTCTTAATACGTGTTCTTTTATTGTTCTCTCGCCTTAATAATTTTCTCTCATATTCTCTCACTATCTGTAAAGGACTCGCATCTTGATGGCTTTAACCCCTTTCTTGGGGTAAAATGATTTGAAAGAAATCTTCCATCATCTCACAGCATTCATATTTTAGGATATTTCAATATTCCACAAAGAGTACTTTTTCAGTCAATCTTATCCGGTGAAGAAGAGGAAATATGGCCATGATTTCATCGCTTACGTCCTGATGCTGATCAAGTATAAGGCTACTCGTGTTCTTGATATAGTTGGGAAGCATGCTAAAGTTTTAGACCAGATCTCTTCCTTACTTCATAACCAATATTCCACTGAAATATTAGACTAGGCATTTCAAACTACTTATTCATTTAACTGATTTATGTCAAGCTTGATCCGAACCCCCCAAAAGGAAGGCAAGCTCAGGTATTAATTCGTATGACTATCTAGAGATATACAAAAGCTGATTTGTATTGCTTCAATTTTGAGCAGCTTTGCCACATTTCTTCGAAAATAGAGCTTCCAGAACGGCCTCCTTCGTTACCGAATGGAAAGTGTTATTCCCCACTAAAACAAAAATCAAATTGCAAGCCTTGGTTCACGCCTGAATGTTAAGTAGTCATAGTTCACCGTAACTTACTGACAAGATTGCTGTAAGCTCTGTGCTAATATTTTCTTTCTTTGTCCATCTCCTGTAGATGTATCTTCTAGCTTTTTTCTTTCCAGTCAACTTTAATAATTAAAATGTTAAATGTAATATCAATCGTTATCTACAGTCTTTGTGATTCCTTTTCTTTTCACAGTCCTTAATAATGCCTTTACATTTCTTTTTTTCACACTCTGTAGCCCACTGTGTTTTAGTAGCTTTATTGCCTTGCTTTTAAAAAAGCAACCAAACTCAAGTACATATTCGAAAAAAAAAAAAAACCAGCCACCCACTGCGATAAAATCATCTATCTAGTCATTAATGTATCGAAAGAGATACGATCATCCAAGCGTGTAGCATGTATGACACCCAACTGGCCAACAAGATTGGCAACAAGGTCTCATCATTTACAGCTGACCGAGCTAGATACGCTGTAAATTCTGTGCTAATATTTACTTTGCTCGCACCCCTTACTGTGGATTTCCCTTCTAGCTTCTTGCTTTCCAGTCAATCATAATATTTAAAATGTTAAATGCAATGCTTATCGTTATCTACTGTCTTCCGGATTCCGCTTCTTTTATTTTCTGTCTCCTTAATAATGTTTCTGTTTTTCTTATTCTTTCACACTCAGTAGCCCACTGCGTCTTGGTAGCTATATTGTCTTGATTGGGCCGAAATGATTAAAAAAATATCCTTTTCTATCATTATTCAATTACCTTTCATATTTTTGGATATTTCAATAAGCCACAAAAAGTAATTTTTTTTCATTCAATCTTACTCGGTGAAGAAGCGAAATATGGCCATGATTTCATCGCTTACGTGCAGATGGAGATTAAGTATAAGGATACTCGTGTTCCCGATTTAGTTGGGAAACATGCTCAACTTTTAGACCACATCTCTTTCTTACCTCATGTCATAACCAATATTCCACTGAAATATTAGACTGGGCATTTCAAACTACTTATTCATTTAAACGATTTATGTCAAACTTGATGCGAACCTCCCAAAAGGCAGGCAAGCACAGGTATTAATTCGTATGACTATCTAGAGATATACAAAAGCTGATTTGTATTGTCTCAATTTTGAGCAGCTTTGCCACATTTCTTCGAAAATAGAGCTTCCAGAACGGCCTCCTTCGTTACTGAATGGAAAGTGTTATTCCCTTTCTGTCCTAACCAATGTTCCCCTGAAATATTACATTGGACGCTGATCTATGGCAAACCTGCACCAAAAGAAAGGCGTCCTCACATACCATTTCGTAAGACAATCTATAGATGTACCAAAACAGCTTCAGATTTTACATAGCGGCAAGCAAAATCATTGTCTTGAGTATAATGACAGAATGTAGAAAATGGATATTTAATGGAATGATATAATTGCCTTCGAACGTCAATGGGTTTTACTTGAAAATTTCGCACTTTGTATTCGAGTCCATTGAATATCATAAATTTTCCACACTCATGACGAGCAGAAGTAAAGAGTCATTCAAGTAGTCCTAATTAATTAATTAATTAATTAACAGGAATGTAATAACATTACAGCGCCTTCATATGACCTGAAAAAATTACCTTCATTTGGAGTTGTGTACCGAACTTAGTCAACCTATAGAATGTGACTATTCTGAAAGAATAAACAAGCTTTATTCACAGACACTCTCTTAATCACATAACATATGCAGATGACACAGTATCGATAGAAGACACAGAAGGGAAACTGCACGAAATCCCACAGAAGGCAGTGAAAGGAAACTGGGAAGAAAAGACTAAACATCAACTGAAAGAATGGATGGTTCTCAGCAAAAGCATCAATCCAACACGCAAGCTAGAAATTGGAGAAACCAAAACCAAGCAAGTACACAAATTTAAATATCTAGGAAGTGTTTTAACAGTGGGTGGAAAGTGCAACATCGAAATCCAAGGACGTATTGGGATAGCGAAAGATGATTTTCAAATGCTAAGCAACGTATTAAGAAACAGAAATAATTCGCTAGAAACAAAGAAAAGAGAACTGAACTGATGTGTAATACCATTTCTCCAAGATGCTGATGAAGACTATCTCCTCTCATATTGGGAAAAGACTTGAGACTATAGAACTATGGCTCAACAAAAGGAGGCTGAGAAAAAAAAATTGCTAAGGATTTGAACAAAGACGAACATGGAAAAAAAAAGGATATCAGAAAGAGACAGTTGAAACTTCTTGAGTAAATAATTAAGAAGGACCACTTTTTACAGACAGGGCGGCGCAAAACAACGGATAACCTAGATATGGGTATATTTTGGGTAAATGGTTAGCAGAAATAGGGTTTAGAAAAGATAACAAAAAAAAATTACTAAGAGAGACAAAGTGCAAGAAAATTGTGAAGAGCGATGATCATCAACGCCCAGAAAGAACACGATATCTAGCAGAAGTTTAATATTATCGGTGGCTTCTAACTTTGTGATTTGATTTTCGCTTAAACGTCAATTTTTTTTTAATGATTTCACCTCGAGCAAGGCAAGAAAGACACTAAGACACAAGGGAATACTGACTGTGAAAGAAATAGAAATCATCATAAATAGAGGAATAAAAGAACAGGAGTTAAGAAGGCAGGAGATAACTTTATCACTAGTAAGACTACTTTGAAGTTATATACAAGGTAAACAAAAAAAGTTCTGTCCGTTTTTGATTGGTCATTGAATGAAGTTGAAATATATATGAAATGCGTGTAGCAATTGTTTTCAAATTCGGACAGCCGGAAGTAGGAACATCAGACGTTATAAAAAAAACACGCGCACCGTGCCCGGCCATCAGTTATAAGCCGGACAGCTGAGAGAAGGATGGAAGTGTCTAGAGATCTCGTTCGAGGCTGTTTGCTTTACGACTTCAAAGTGGGCTTATCAGCAGCTGCATCAAGTCGCCGCATATGTCAAGCGTTTGGTGATAGTGCTGTGGATGAACGTACTGCAAGGCGTTGGTTTCGAAAATTCAAGTCAGGAGATTTGTCTCTCCATGATGAGCCTCGCAGTGGACGACCACAGGTCTTGAATGACGGAGTCCTGAAGGCGGCCATTGAAGAGGACAGTAGTCTAACGTGTGGTGAACTTGCAAGACAGTTCAACGTTTCCGATGAAACAGTTAGACTTCACCTGCACCGCCCAGTTAAGACGTACAAACTGAACAAGTGCGTTCTGCAAAAGATGTTGGAGGTCCACAAGGGACAATGAATGGCAGCCTGCGTATCGCTGCTTTCTCGCCACCGTAACGCATCCTTATTCAATCGAGTGCTTACCAGTGATGAAAAGTGGGTTCTGTACGAAACACCCAAGCGTTCCAGACATTGGTTGCCTCCTCAGACCGCAAGACCGCCTATGTACCCATACATGATTATGCTTTGTTTCTGGTGGACAGATCGTCAAGTGGTTCATTATGAACTGCTACCAACGGGCCAAACGGTCACTGGGGACCTATACTCGCAGCAATTGAAACGTGTGCAACAGGCATTGCGCTAGAAGGAGCCAGTACTAGTGAATAAATATCAATGCAAAATAAAAACAAAAAAATAAAGGAGAAAGATAGAGAGTAGGGAGAAGAAAGAGGGGAGAGAGAAGGAGAAAGTGAGTGAGAACGAAAAGAAGAAAGGATTAAATATGAGCTGAAGAAGTTAATATTTGTATAAATATATTCATGAAAGAAATTATAGTCGAAATGGATTTTTAAGGATTGTCTTTTAACTATTATATATATATATATATATATATATATATATATATATATATATTCATGAATCATCCATACAAAAAACAAATGATTCATGAATTTATAAATTATATTTGCACCTTTTAATTGAAATCAAAATAACTGATCCAACGTGCAACTCTCGGATAATAAGTGTGACATTACTGTAATTATTGAACAATATAGTTCATGCCATATTCACGGAAAATCTATCAGTAAAAAAGAATTCTCTTATTGCTATATTTGTTCAAAAACGCACAACCTTAAAATTTAAATTCAAACTCAGCGTTGCGACCGCACGTTCCAAAACAATAACACATTTCTCATAGCATTTTTTTCGGATTACATCTCTATTTTCGTTGTCCGCTTATTGCTGAGAAGTAAAAACAAGAACAAAATCTATTTCCATACCTGAGGATGTCTGTAGAAACAGACGAAAGCTTGTAAAAAATTAAAAAGACCTTATGCAACTGGAATTTATAAACGGGGATCATATCATTCATATACAGGTTCGGAGTTGATGTATCTTATTTATGTGTTTGCGACGATGTATTTCACGCCATTTAAATCATTAACATCTATATTTGTTTTTTTGTATGAATGATTCATGAATTTATAAATTATATTTGCACCTTTTAATTGAAATAATATATATATATATATATATATATATATATATATATATATATATATATATATATATTTAGGCCAAAATTTTGTAGAAAGCATCTGGGTTAGAATGAATCACCAAAATTAATCCAACAATGACGACAATAATAATAGATATTACTCCATTATTGCATGAAGTTCCCTTAAAGTTATAGCAGATTTGCCAAATTTACCTTGCTGGCCAAGTGTAAAATTAGAGCTGAGAGATTTTAAGGTAACCTCACTCTAAAAGACACTAATAACTTAAATAGTTTCATCATAGTAGATTATTTAATTAAACTAAAGAACGCAAGAAGCTTACCACTCAATACGAAGAGTGTTCCAAATATTTAACCTATAGTGTTTATATCTATATCTATTAAGACGTCTCCGCACGCTTTCGATATATGACAGCTTAAGAGTTTGTTTTTAATCCTTATACTCCAAGAAAGTAAATAAAGCCACTAAGTCACATGGTGTTACTGAATAAAAAAAAAAAACACTATGAAGAACAATGAACAGTAGAGAAGAAGAATTGCAAAGACAGAAGATAACGATTGACCTTGCATTTAAATGTTTGAGGATTGAAGTTGACTGGGGAAGCAAGCAGCCGGAAATGTTTTCCGCAAGCGAGAAGTGCAATAGAAGAAACTATTAGCATAGGACATCTAGACATTTCCACAGTAAAAGGATGAGACCTTGTCGCCAATCTAATGCTAGTAAAATCCATTTTTTTTTAAATAGTCAAACGATGAGGCTACGCTTAAAAATGATTTGTTTATAGTAATTATAGCTTGTGCAGAACCAACCACGTTTTCGAAAGAACTCATAGTCGTACAATATTCCACAGATTACCACAATTTACTAGCAATTGGTATTCCCAAGAGGTCACGGATCTAGGTTTGACGTTACTTAGATTCAGTGATTGTACGGGAACCCGTGTGTTACCGTGATGTGGCGATAAGCCCATATGTGTTTGGACGTGTATGTGTATATATATATATATATATATATATATATATATATATATATATATATATCCAGTAAGATGAGAATGAATAGAGTACAATTCCAACATTCGTAACATTAATTTAAAAAAGGGCTCAATACAAGGTAGAGCAATATCCTTTATTTTAAGATGTTACATCGAAAACATGTCAAAATGACTACACAATTGCAGTCGGGTTTCGAAACACGACTGCAATTGTGTACCAATTATTTCCTTCCTGTGACATATTACTAAGGTAAGAGCAAATTGTTTTAATTATTATCCTTTCGGTGACATACTACTAAGATAGGTGCAAATTGATTTACTTATTATCCTTCCTTTGACATAATATTGTGATAGGGGAAAATTGTTTTACTTATTATGCTTTCTGTGGCATAATACTAAGATAAAACACCTATTCCTAAACTTTGAATTATTTTTTATCATTATCATGTGTGTCCTCCGCGTCAAAATCTTGTCTTGAAATTTATCAGTAGATCCAGATGAAAGTACAAAGCAAATTTGTGTCGAAGAATTTATAATTGAAAAATGTTTTTTTTTCATTGTGCAAAATTCTATGCGAGTTTGTATAATAGTATCCAAAACCTAAGTGACGAGAAGACAAAGGAGAAAAGCTATTAAACGAAGCGTTTCGTCGACGTGACGTGTGTTGTTTTTGGCTTAACCAGGTCGGAATAAAAGGCAGAAATTCGTTAGCATTTTCTGTACTGTTTTGACTTTCATGTTAGCTATTGTACTTTGTCTTATAATCTTCAATTTTGTTTCTCATACTGCTATACAGCTTATAAACGGTCAGTTAGTTATGTGCCATATGTGATACACGCTTAGGCGATCATGTATCTTTCGATACATGACTGACGAGGCAGATCTTTTCCCGCAGTAGGTTTCCATTTCTTTCTGCAGTAGATCAGTTGCCATCCAAACCGGTCTGACCTGATATTTACCCATAGCTAGAGAGAAAAGAAGAGTATTTATACCTTTCCTAAGGGTATTAGCATGTAAGTGAATATAATGGATTTCACTGGAATTCGAACTTGGCTATCTGATTCCTCAATCCGAGCCTATACACCCGCATTCAGAAATAAGACATTTCGAATATTTTCTTAATACTTTTGGCTAACGTCGCCACGATTACGGTTGCAATATCAGTAGTTTAATTGCTTTTTTTTTAAGTCTGGTTTCCGGTGTTGGTTCTTATCGCGTTTCACATAGTCACTTGGGAGTTCTTTTAACGATTGGTTTTAGTGGTGCCAGCCGAAATTCTTAAGAATATATTGCAAATTTCGTATTGTAATAACAACCGCAAATTAGAAAAAAAAAATGATTAGAAGCGTTGATCAATAAGAAAAATAAAAAACAAAAACAAAGCTGTTTTGTTGGTCTTCAATGAAATTTCCATAAGCAAAAGATTCATGTCCACATGCACCCATATACACTGGTATGTGCAAAAACGTTTGTCCCACAATGCTAATTTTAATACTTTTGTTAAATCTACCCCCAAATGGAGAGAGATTAGCTGCATGCATTTCACAGTTTTATTTTAGGATCATCGCAGGCCAGAAAACAACTTTCGTTAATGCCGTATGGTGGATAAGCCACCAGCGAAAATCTCATCTTTCATCTCTTTGATATATTTTAAAATCAGTTCACCCCACAAAAAGGCGATAATACCACTAAGACGTAGGGTGTTATATAAAGGGAGAAGTGGGAAAAGGACAATAAAGAAAAAAAGATATCGGAGGACAAACGATGGCGCTTGACGTTGTTTTAATTGTTTGAAGATTGTACTTGTCAGGGAAGCAAAAGATCGGAAAGGAGTTCCACAGACAAGAAGTGAGAGAAATAAACTATAGGAATAGAAGTGACGGTTGCATCTCGCTTGATCAATATTAAAAAGATGGGACCTAATTGCTAATCTGATTGAAAAGTAACTCCCTATTTTACGTACATATGTCCTGACTTAACAGGCTGTGATTTTTTTTCTTTGGGGTTGGTTAAAGGAGCAAGTCAACTAGACCAAACCAAGACATTGGAAAGAATTTAAAGGCGAATACAAGAAGTTAGGTCTTTCATAACACAAGAGTACCTGGTGAAATCAATTGACGCGATTCCTGAAAGTTGATATTGAAACTTGCTGTCCAAACTAAATTTTAAATAAAACCTCATGCTAAACGCCTTCCTCTCATATTCATTTCTTGTGAAAATTATAGTTAATACATAAATTATAAGTATTTTAATATGTAGAATTACTTTTTTCAATCACCGTCTGGTAGAACGCTTCATATTCATACGGTCCATGCACTAATGAAAACAGCTCATAAGATAATTGCCAGGAGAACATTTGTAAAAAAAAACGTCAGAGGGAAGCCATTTGCTGACGGTGGGTAAGAGACTACAGTCGAAATCAATAATATTACAGACCCATTGAACTAAAAAAAAAAAAGAATTGACATATATAGTAGGATCAGGCGACCAGATATGGCAACAGTGTTAAATGCTAACTGCCTTTTAGCTCTAATAATCTCCCAATTCGATGTGGTATTGAAACAAAATCGAGATCTTCACATTGAGAATAATTTCCAACCTTAATGAGTGCCAAGAAGCACATTTATGTTGAAACCCCCCCTCCCTCTTCATCGTCCGGCAGAAGCTTAGACTGTAATAAACTAATATATGTTTTCGCTGTTTAGGTTTCCATCAATTTTTACCAATTTTTTTTCTAACGTCGCTTTCGATACAACCGTTTTCAATTAAGTGGCCATCAACAAATTTTACTATTTTTATGGGAGATCTTGCATTTTTCTTTCTTTCACTGTCTTCATACATATTCTATTGCACTAGAATGGAACTGTATTTTGCATTCATCCTTAAAAAATCTCCATTAACAAGAACCTTTTTTGTTGCAGGTGATGAGTGCCAAGATGCACGGTCATGTTGAAAGATTTCTCTCTCTTCGTTGTCTTTGAAAAACTAAGACATTCATAAACTAATAGATTTTTCGCCGTTTAGGTTTTCATCAATCTTTACCAATTTTCTTCTAGTATCGCTTTTGATTCAACAGTTTTCTATTACGTGGCCAGCAACAAATTTTACTATTTTCATGGGAGATCTTGCATTTTTTGCTTTCTTCCACTGTCTTCTCACATATTCTATTGCACTAGAATGGAACTGTATTTTGCATTCGAGAAATGAACTATATTTTGCATCCATATAAAAATCTTCATCAAGAAACTTTTTTTCACACGTGATGTATGCCAAGGACCACCGTCATGTTGAAAGATTTCCCCCTCTTCGTCGTGATGGCAGAAGTTATGACTGTAATAAACTAATGTAGTTTTCGCTGCTTAGGGTTCCATCAATTATTACCAATTTTCTTCTACTATCGCATGTGATGCAAACCCGTATAACTATGTGCACACTATCAAATTTTTCTGTCTTTGCAATGTATCTTTGATTCTTACCCCACTGGCCTTCTTACCTCCATTGTATCTTACCCCCATTAGTCTTCTCACCCCCATTGTTTCTTACTCTTATAGGTCTTCTTACCCCCATTGTTTCTTACCCCCCTTGGTCTTCTTACTCCCATTGTTTCTTACCCTTATAGGTCTTCTTACCTCCATCTTATAGGTCTTCTTACCTCCCCCCCATTGGTCTTCTTAACCCCATTGTTTCTTACCCCCCTTGGTCTTCTTACTCCCATTGTTTCTTAACCTTATATGTCTTCTTACCTCCATTGTTTCTTACCCTTATAGGTCTTCTTACCTCCATTGTTTCTTACTCTTATAGGTCTTCTTACCTCCATTGTTTCTTACCCCCATTGGTCTTCTTAACCCCATTGTTTCTTACCCCCCTTGGTCTTCTTACTCCCATTGTTTCTTAACCTTATAGGTCTTCTTACCTCCATTGTTTCTTACCCTTATAGGTCTTCTTACCTCCATTGTTTCTTACTCTTATAGGTCTTCTTTCATTGTTTCTTACCCCCATTGGTCTTCTTACCCCCATTGTTTCTTACCCCCTAGTCTTCCTCCCATTGTTTCTTAACCTTATAGGTCTTCTTACCTCCATTGTTTCTTTCTTATAGGTCTTCTTACCTCCATTGTTTCTTACCCCATATTGGTCTTCTTACCCCATTGTTTCTTACCCTTATAGGTTTTCTTACCTCCATTGTTTCTTACCCCCACTGACCTTATTAACCCATTGTTTCTTACTACCATTGATCTTCTTACCCACATTATTTCTCACACCCACTGGTATACTTACCCCCAATGTTTCTTACTCCTATAGGTCTTCTTACCTCCATTGTGTCTCACCCTCATTGGTCTTCTGTTTCTTACTGCCATTAATCTTCTTACCCACATTATTTCTCACCACCAATGGTCTTCCTACCCTCATTGTTTCTTACTGTTATAGATCTTCTTACCTCCATTGTTGCTTACCCCACCATTGGTCTGCTTAACACATTGTTTCTTACTGCCATTCATCTTCTTACCCACATTATTTCTTACACCCACTGTCCTTCTTACGACCATTGTTTCTTTCGCACATTAGTCTTCTTATATCCATTGGTCTTCTTAGCCCCATTGTTTCTTGCCTCCATTGGTCTTCTTACCCCCATTGTTTCTTACCTCCATTGGTCTTCTTAGCCCCATTGTTTCTTACCTCCATTGGTCTTCTTACCGCCATTGTTTCTTATCACCATTTGTCTTATTACTTCCATTATTTCTCTTCTTACCCCCATTGGGTGTTACCCCCGTTGGCCTTCTTACCTATTTTCTTGCATAACAATATAAGTCTATTTTACAGTTATCATTAAAATTACTTTTTGTAATTTTCCAGGATACTATGTTAGATGTCATTTCGACAACTTCATTCCCCTGTACCGATGTTTCTTTTCCGTTCATTTCGATGTTTTTGCGTTTGTTTGCAGTTAAAGAACGCCCGTTTAAGCTGATTCTTCCTGTTTTCTGGTTTTCCTGTTTTCTTTGTACTTCGCTGCCTGTAAGATGGTTCGAACGCTGTTTCAGGAAATTTCCAACCACCTGGCTATCCCTTGTTGTGTCATCTCCTTCAAAATTACAACATTCTGTAGAACGTTTAGCCATGATTTTAGTGTAAAAACGCAAGCTAATGTTCAAATACAATGAGTTGCAAAGACAATTTACACTCATGTTGATGACATGGAACAATTACTACTTAGGAATTTGCATATTATCCTGACTTTATCATCCTTCATTGGCTCAAAGCACATACACTACTGATAAAAGGATAATAAGCATGGTAAGCAATATTAACATGTTAATAAAAGAAAGGTAAAGGTGTATAATCATTTTATGTAGTGGGCTTCATTTTTTGCATATATAGTAAGGATGCTGGGAAAACTAAATACAAAATTAATTAAATCTTCGTTGTTGGCCCTATTTAATGAACGATAATTAAAAAAAAGATTGATGCCAAATAAATATATATATATATATATATTACAGCAATATATATATATATATATATATATATATATATATATATATATATATATATATATATATATATATATAAAACAAAAAAAAAATTCATCTCAACATAATGATCACCCTAAAAGTGCTATGTTTCGGTAATTTTTTCTGTAAAAAATACATATGCTCTGTTAAAATAAAAATATCGATCTCGCTGCGGATCAGTTTTAATAATTAATATTTACTAGGAGCCATCCGGATTATATATCAATATGATCGATTATATATATATATATATATATATATATATATATATATATATATATATATATATATATATATGTTATGAACTTCTTGAACAGGTTCAACGTGACAACACTGAATTGGTCGTGGAACAGTCCAGATTTGAAGCCAATTAAAAATCTATGGAAATTGTCAAAAAAGTAAGCAAAAAAAAAAAAAAAAAAAAAAAAACTAAAACAAACAAGTTTAATGAGGAGGAAGGAAGCTATTTAGAAATATATTTGTTCATTTTCAAATTACTGCTTTTCTTCCTCATTCCATGTTCGGAATTACTTATATATCTCCGTATTTTGACATGCAAATGAAACCCTAGTAGAATCACGAATAGAAGATTGAAAAAACATATATTTTTGCTCGACCAGATAATGGAGATATAAATTCAAATCTCTTTTACTCTTTGATCTGTAGCCGAACAGAAGTAAAAACATGAAACCAGTCCTCTGTTCAGAAAATTTCCCGACATATTGCTTATTTCAACCACTCATAAATATTCAGTAGATTTTTATCAAGAAATTGAGTTGACTGGGAGAAAAACTTTAATGATAATTTTGTATCTGTTGTGAAACTACGGCTATGCAAAAATTATTAAGAATATTTTTAAGTCAATTATACTTAAATATCATATGTGTAATAATCGGTTATATATTTCTCTTCTAATATTCTTCTTATTAAGGTCTGTTTTTTAAGGGTTTAAGTTAACCCTGGGCTAATAGAATTTGGGATTCCCTTAATTGTTTTTTCTTTCTTTTTATGTGCCGTGTCTTTTCAGGATGTAGGCGATCATGGCTCTCCACATCCTCCTATCCCCTGTAGCTCTCAATAAGTTTCGTGCCTCTGCCACCTCCCCAACACCACCTTCTGCAATCCACTTGCTTAAGCCTGCCAGGTATGCCATGCATTGCTTTCCGTTGTCTATTTCCCTCTCTATTCCACCTGTGAGTATCAAATTCTTCAGGCCCTCCTTTCTCATTACGTGTCCCAGAAATTTCATCTACCTCTTCCTTATGTTAACTATAAGCTTTCTCCTTGTTTGCATCCTCTTCAAGACCTCATCCTTGCTCTCACGCTCGTTGCATGATATCCTTAGCATCCTTCTGTAGAAACACATCTCTACAGCCTCGAGTCTCTTCTTCATCTTTGAGGAAACCACCCAACATTTGCTGGCGTATAAGGGGACAGATGTCACTTAGCAGCTCAGTGCTCTTTTCTTTGTCCCCAAAGAAGTCCTCCTGTCTCGCAGTACTCTGCCCAGCTTCGGATCTCAGTGTCACACTTACCGTCCTCCGTCAAAACGCTTCCCAGATATTTAAACTTCCGCACGTGCTTGATTTTAGTGTTTCCGACTTACAAATCGCATTTCGGGCATAGCCTTTTACTGATGATCATGCATTCTGTCTTCTTGTATTTTATGGTTAGTCCTTTCTTCTCGCCCTCCCTCGCTTTCTTCTGTAGGAGGTTTTGTAGTTTCTTTTCCGTATCTGCTATCAGTACTGTGTCGTCTGTCGTTCATTCATTACGTGTCCTAAAAAATGTCATTACATTATATGCCATTCATGTCTTTAAAAAAAATATATTTTAGATGATGCTTTTTTGCGTAAAGTATGAGACACTTCAACTAAAAATCTACATCAAGAATCTATATGCATATGAAAAAGATGCATCAAAATTTAAATAGCGTTTCTTCAAGGGTCCCCATCGAATTTAAAAAAGGAACGCCCTAATTATTTCAAATTTGTTCAAAAGAGTCCCATTAAATAGGAAAATAAACAAAACTCCTCTGTTCTTATTCTTTACATTTTTAGTTTTATCAGTGGCCCAAGAATAAAAAGACTTTGTCGGCCATTATAGACATGGGGCCCTGGGCTGCAAGGGCATACTAGCTCGTATGCAAATAGGGAACTGGTCATATTAAACTTATATTTAATACACACTTAAGCTATCATCGTCATCAAAGCCATAAGATCTGTTTGGTCTTTAAGGCACACTGCAATAATTATGATTTCTCATCTTCCAGCAAATTTGTAAATAATTCTTATCACTCTTTTTCATACTTTCATGTCTTGTGACAACTGCCAAAATTTTTCCAGACTTTTTTTAACGAGAAATGAAGGGATTGTATTGATAGTTCTCTTAATATCGCTGTTCAGTGTATATCTAACGGTTGTTGTTGTTCCTTCAAGGTCAATGAATGTTATTCTTCCATTTGCTATTGATGACAAAACGATTTCCATAATATATACTGTTTCCAAACCTATTAACTTGTGCTGTCTAATTCCAATATTAATATCAAGTCTCACTTTGATTTTGTTTCCTGGAGATAACAGACGTGAATATTATAATTATCAACTGTTAATCTAACACCTACACATATAGCCAACACGCAAATATTGAAACTAAGCAAAATTTCCCGTAGCGTCCTTTTAAAAACGGGAATTTTTCTACGCTGACGATAAATTTAAACAAGAAGGAATCACGCTCACAACCTCATAAAGCAATCAAACGATTTTTTTTTTTGAATAACATTTTTTGCCGTGGCTATAGCTTTTCACCACACGCCCTGATAGATCGAGTATCTTTCCTAAATTCAGTTTGCAATCCATTTATTCAAGATATTGACAGTTCATTATATGTAGCTGCTCAGCGTATATGCGATAAGTTTTTGCTATCTTTCACGGAAGTGTGTTACATTGTTCCTCTCGGAATAATACAGAATCGCTTTATTAGGAGATCAAATTACAGCACAAAATCCAATTATCTCCCATCTTAACTGGAGAATGAAAACTGATATCAGGTATGTTTTGCATCTTTCGTCATGATCATCATCATAATTATCATTAATATACACATCGTCGTCATCGTCATCATATTCGTCATCGTCCCGATCATCATCCCCCCCTCATTATCACAATCATCGTCACTATCGTCATCATCGTCGTCGTCGCCGTGGTCAGCAATGTCTTCCTCCTTTTCCCCTCCTCCTCCTCTTCATCATCATAAACTCCGCATCAACATCATCATCATCATACTTCACCGGCACATCATTATCACCATCGTCCTCGTCGTTATCATCGTCATATCTCTCCTCCTCTTCATCATCATCTTTGTCGCCATCATCATCATCATCATCAACATCTTCGCTGTTGTGTACACTATTCTGGTAGTAACATTTTCTGTTCGTTTTATTTATCTGTCTCCAATATATAACTCTTATTTAGTATTACCGCTTTTACTAATGACCATGACTTCTCACTTTATACAGTTAACATATATTTTGCTTGTTATGACTATTTTGTCTAAGAGTTCTTGTACTTTCCTTTCTGGGTCTTCCATCATTACAATGTCTCTTCTTCCGCAGTGTTTTCCGCTAGTATTATAGCTATTCTCCATTTCGTCGTAGATTTGAAACAAAATAGTCCATATTGCAAAATATGTGCAGATATATGAAGTGATGGGAAACGCCTTCCCTCTGCCTTTTTTACCAATGGCATCATGGCAATTATTCTGATGAGATATTCTCCTTCATGCACCAACCGTATAAATTTAAGAATGCGGCTAGATTGGCAATTAGGTCTCGCCGTATAACTGTTGAATTAGCTAGATGAAACTGTCAGTTTATTTTCTCGCATTTCCATTCAGGGATAAGAACGTGTTCCCATAGAAGAATGGTAGCAAGTCCCATAAAAGACTTATTCAAATCTCATCAAAAACATTAGAAAACGATTGCAACAAATTATAAAGATGAGAGGCCATGCTATTGACTATCAATATTGTGAAAGTTGTTCAATTTTTCTATTTTTCATACTGTACGAATAATTTTGTTTTCTTTTAGTATTTTGCATAATTTGCCCATCAAATTTGTTATATTTCACCTATTTTTCTGCAAATTGTTTTTTTTATTCATTCTTGTGCTTATTAACAAAAAACTGGTATCATACTATCATGTATAAAAATATTAAAAATTCTTGCGTTTACGAATAATTTCGTCGTTGACTGTAGGTCTTTATGTTAAATGGTATCGACCCCAACACACCAATGATATCAGTGTCAATAGTACCCTGAACGTCTCAATATTATTATTAAACAAAATGATTGGCACAATTCTTCCAATAGTAGATTTAAGAACAAAAAATAAGAAAAGAAAAACACAAAAACAATGTTTGATAATGTTTGGACATTATGTGTATCTTCTTCAGTATATGTTTCGCGAAGTATTTGCAGTATCAAGCAAAGCAGATGTCTAAAGTGGAGGGATACGTCTTCCCTCTGTCTTTTCTACCAATGGTCTCATGTCAATTATTTTGATGAGCTATTCTCCTTAATATCCCAACCGTATAAAGTTAAGAGTGCTACTAGATTGGCAACTAGGTTTCACCGTATAACTGTTGAATTGGCTAGATGCAACCATCAGTTTATTTTCTCGCACTTCTCGCCTATGGAACTCTTCCAGTTTCTTTCTTCCGTGCAACCAAAAATCTTCAAAAATTTAAATGCAACGCCAATCGCTATTCTCTGTCTAGTCATTTTCCTCAGTTCTAACTAAAGTTTTCTCATAATCTTTAACCTGTACACCCTGTGTCCTAATGTCATTGTCGGCTTGCTTGCGATGAAATCATTAAAAATTCCCCTCCTCCGCAACTGAAAGATTAGTACCATGATCGGGATGCGTTCATTTAAAATTTTCTGTTATTACTTAGTAATAGTAATTAGTCAAACAGTTTAGTATATATTTCATGTAACTGTCGTGTCCTTTTGTTAATTGGGTGGAACATTAGTAGTTTTCATAGTTAATTGTGTACATGCCTTTTAAGGGCTGAAAGGTCGGAGATTTTAGATAATTTTTCTGAATTTGTACCTTCACTATATGATTGCGATTTTAATAAAGTTTTGACCAATACTTTGTTGGGCGATATACCTTGGAATTCTTGAAATATCCGAGTAGTTCTCTAAATTTTCTTCTTCTTCTTGCTGTTCTTAATCTTCTTCTTCTCTTTGCTCTTCTTGTTTTTCTTCTTGTTCCTCTTGCTCTTCATCTTCTTCTTGCTCTTCTTGTTCTTCTTCTTCTTGCTCTTCTTGTTCTTCTTGTTCTTGCTCTTCTTGTCCTTCTTCTTGCTTTTCTTGTTCCTCTTGCTCTTCATCTTCTTCTTGCACTTCTTGTTGTTCTTCTTCTCGCTCTTCTTGTTCTTTTTGTTCTTCTTCTTGCTGTTCTTGTTCTTCTTGCCCTCCTTGTTCTTGTTCCTCTTGCTCTTCAACTTCTTGCTCTTCTTGTTTTTCTCCTACTTCTTGCTCTTCTTGTTGTTCTTCTTCTTCTTCTCGCTCTTCATCTTCTTCTTGCTCTTCTTGTTCTTCTTCTTTTTCTCGCTCTTCTTGCTCTTCTTCTTCTTCTTGTTCCTCTTGATCTTCAGCTTCTTCTTGCTCTTCTTCTTATTCTTGTTCTTCTCCTTGGTGTTTTTGATCTTCTTCGTCTTCTTGCTTTTCTTGACATTGTTCTTGTTCTTCTTCTTGCTTTTCTTGTTCTTCTTCTTGCTCTTTTTGTTCTTGTTCCTCTTGCTCTTCATCTTCTTCTTGCTCTTCATCTTCTTCTTGTCCTTCTTGTTCTTCTTCTTCTTGCTGTTCTTGTTCTTCTTTTTGCTGTTCTTGTTCTTCTTCTTGCTCTCCTTGTTCTTGTTCCTCTTTCTCTTCATCTCCTTCTTGCTCTTCTTGTTTTTCTTCTTTTTGCTCTTCCTGTTCTTGTTGTACTTGACCTTGTTCTTCTTCTACTTCTTGTGGTTCATGTTCTTCTTCTTGCTCTTCTTCTTGTTCTCCTTCTTCTTACTGTTCTTGATCTTCTTCTTCTTTTCCTTCTTGCTGTTCTTTACCTTATTTTTCTTCAACTTCTTGCTCTTCTTCTTCTTCTTCTTGCTCTTCTTCTTCTAGTTCTTCTACTTCTTCTTCATCTTCTTGCGGTTCTTGTTCGTCTTCTTGTTATTTTTCTGCTTCTCCTTGCTGTTCTTGTTCTTCTTCTTGGTCTTCTTGTCGTTCTTTTTCTTTTTCTTCTTTTTCTTGCTCTTTTTGTTCTTCTTGCTATTCTTGCTCTTGTTGTTATTCTTCTTCTTCTTCTTCTTCTTATTATTATTATTATTATTATTATTATTAATTGTCACATAATGTAATTTTTTCAATTCACCGGGTACATTATCTGTCAAGTCATAGCAAGCAACTTTGAGAGAGTTTCCTCAAAATATTCGCAGTGCTCAAAATCGATGTTCGGATGATTCCAAGTTGATACAGTGTCCCTAGCTGTTCAAGGAAGCCACTCAGTTTTAATCGGATTGAACGCAATGCACCAGTCACCACTTGAATCTCTTTGACATTTCCTCCATGCTTTTCAAATTATTTTGCCGTCTCAACGTTCAAATCAGATTAATTTGTAATTTTCTCAATCACCGTTTTTGCTATGTGCAGTTTGGTATGGCAACCTCAATAATAGGTCAATTCTTAATGCAATTATCTAGCACAATAATATACAGACAGCGATGGTGTATCACGCTGTCTGAAAATCAGTCTCGTAATCTTGTGGGCTTTCCAGTATCTTTAATTGTTCTACAAGCCACATGCTCGTGCCAAATGTCTCCAACTTTCGACACAATAACCAATATACGTCATAACATACCTTAATACGCCGGCTCTTCTTTTTGAACTAGCATTTTGCAAGCACTTAACAGGTGAGTCACAATCTCAGAGGATTCACCATAAAGCCTACATTTTGGAGGGATCGGTGCTTTGTGTATATGGCATTTTATGAGCATTGGTAGCAAGGTCTTAGTTTTATTGCACGTTTCAGATCACCATATATCAGTCATAATAGATGATGTCCTTTTGCTATCTTTCCTAAACCATATTCTACGGTCGCTAGGTGGGTTATGTGTTCATTTCCTCTGTTCCACTTCCCTTTCATATATCTTGTCAGTGTCAGATTTTCTAAGCCCTTTTTCCTAAGCCCTTTTTCCTCGTTATATGCCCTAGGAATTTCAAGTGGTTCTTTCAGATGTTATGTATAAGTGTCCAGTTTGTTTCCATTTTTGGTAAAACTTTATCATTGCTCACATGTTCAATCCATGGTATTCTCAGCATCCTTCTGTAGAACTACATTTCTGTTGCTTCAAGTCTCTTCTTCAGCTGTGAGATTTCCCTGCATTCACTGTCAAATATAAGCGAGATTTTTGTTTCCATTTTCTCTACAACTTCGTCGCTGTTCACATGGTCTATGATTACCTCATTATCCTTCTGTAGAACCACATTTCTGTTACATAAAGTCTAAAAAAGTGCCGATAACTCATTAGCAATAATTTTTCTACGGAAACGCAATGCCAAATATGTTACTGGAGGAATGAATGCATATATATATATATATATATATATATATATATATATATATATATATATATATATATATATATAAGCAAATATATGGATATAATTCCGACAGTATGAAAAAAAAATATACGGAAAAACAAACAGAAATCTTATATACAATTATGCTGTTTTAATGTTAATATGTCAACATCGGACGTTTCGGTCTAATAAACCATCTTCAGGGCATATTCATAAATTATAACATTATCAATACAACATGACAAAGACGATGTACATAAGAACAAGACTTATCCAAACAGATAACTGAAAGTTTTATAAGATCAGCGCTCCGTTTAAAACATGGTCACGTTGTGGTCACGTGGGTGACGCTGTGAAAACGTATTCCTAAAATTTGAGTATTTTGAATGAAAAATGAAAAGAATTCTATTTTGATCTAAAATTTATATGTACAGTTGTCGAGCATTAATCTCCCTAGAAAAGGGAAAATACTAAAGAAGCCAGGTCTAGTATTCACCGTGCGTGAGATGGATATTATATTTATATTATATTATTGATCTTATAAAACTTTCAGTTATCTGTTTGGATAAGTCTTTTTCTCAGGTACATCGTCTTTGTCATGTTGTATTGGTAATGTTATAATTTATGAATATGTCCTGAAGATGGTTTATTAGACCGAAACGTCCGACGTTGACATATTAACATTAAACAGCATAATAGTATATAAGGATTTTTGTTTGTTTTTTCCGTATATATTTTTCTTCATATATATATATATATATATATATATATATATATATAATATGTGAAAATATATAGAAAATAGGAAGGAACTGGTTAGGTAAATAATCCAAAGTCCCTTAGTATTTTAGTTATTATTTTTAAAAAATAGTGCTCGATACAAAAGTAGAGCATAAATATAATTATTTATTTAAAAATATGATTCCAAATCGCTACATAAGAGGTCTCATGTTTCAAAACAAGAGCCGAAAACTTCAATATAACCCTTTAAATTAAATTGAGTTGAAATTACAACAAAAATTTCGCTTAAAGATGGAACGGAGTCCATTTTAATTTCAACTCAATTTTATTTAAAGGATTATATTGAAGTTTTCGGCTCTTGTTTTGAAACATGAGACCTCTTATGTAGCGATTTGGAATCATATTTTTAAATAAATAATTATATATATAAATATATATATATATGTATATATATATATATATTAAATTAACAGATTTAGAATATGGTTTATTTGCTACACAAGAATTATCATGTTTCAAAAGCCGAAGCTAAAACCTTCAAATTTAATTATATAATTAAATTAAAAGCATTAGTTCTGTTTCATCTTCAAGCGAATTTGGGAATAACTTATTTTTAAATTTACTGAGTTTTAACGCATATACAAATCATAATTTCTTGTTTCCAATGTTACAGAGGAATCCAATCATTTAGACAGGGGCGGTAGCGTGTTCATTTTTGTATTAATTTTGAGTTACGTTCGAAAAAGAGCTAGGGATGGTAGGGGGTGAATTTTTCAACGAATTTTGACATCCATTCAATGCATGGCATCTGTATTTTTTTTTTATCAACAACAAAATTCGTAATTGTATACTTAAAAATTCTAACCTTGGAAACAAGAAATTATGCATTTTATGTGCGTTTAAATCTCAGTAAATTTAAAAATAAGTTATTCCAAAATTCCCTTGAGAATGAAAAACAAGTAATGTTTTTAATTTAATTATATAATTAAATTTGAAGTTTTTAACTTCGGTTTTTGAAACACGGCAATTCCAGTGTAGCGAAGAAGCCATATTTTAAATCTGTTAATTTATAATATTTATGCTCTGCAAATTTATATCGAGCACTGTTTTGTAAAAATAAAAATATTAATAAGAACAGCAGATTATATATCTTACGGATTCTTTCTTTTTATATATATATATATATATATATATATATATATATATATATATATATATATATTATGCGTTTAAATTCCTTGAGAAACATAGGTCCGCAATATATCGTTGCGCTTCTGTAACAAGCCAGTTTTTTAAGTGAGTATGTTGTTAACCTACTGCACAACCTCCAGCCTGGAGGATCAGGTTTTGAATTCAGAGTTGTCCTTCTCGTAGACTAGTTGACACCCAAGGTTATAGAACCCAGTCTCTCCTGCTATTTACCGGGGGAGTGGAGAAGAAGAGGGTTCATACCTATCCCAAAGGTATTATCACGTAAGTGAATGTAATGGATTCGACTGGAAATCGAACTCGTCTCTCCGATTCCTCAATCTGAGCTGCTATGCATTACTACAGTGTGCTGTAGGAATGTATGGCCATTGTTTGTTCTTTGTACCAGTTATAATTTTTAAAGTTTTCATGATATGCAAGCTTTGACAATGATTTTGTTATAGGAATGCCCTGTATAGGAATGAATGGACGATTTTTGCACAATGCGATGCATTGTCAGTGATTTTACTAAAGGTAATATTGTGCAACATTTACTATAGGGAAGTACAGAAAAGGATTTCATTTTAATAACGCCCTGCCAACGATTTTACGATAGAAATATTTTTTTTGGTTTATTTTACTTTATATCAACCTGAGTGGGTTATTTCATGTCGACAAGATTTTTAATGTTGGTGTTATTTTTTCAAAAATGTATTACTGTTAATATTTTTTCTATCAA